>JAWWNI010001227.1:0-92824 GCA_034642065.1 Darevskia nairensis | reverse complement strand
CCCAGGACCACCCCCCAGATACATCACAGTTACATCATGAAAGGGGAGGTCTGGTAGCAGTAATCTGAGCATCCTTGACCCTCCCCATGCCTCCTCTTGCCCTCCACCCCAAAACCCATCAAGTAAAACAAAAGAGATATTTACATTTCCCTGTTTCCCAGCCAAGGTAATCACACCCTTTTGTCTGGCACTCAGGTATCAGGAAGCCAGGAATTATCACTTAGACAATCACCCCCTCCTTCCTTGCAGAGAAACAGTTTGTCAGTTTGGGAGTCAAAATGGAGACAGGCCTGTCTTCCTGTGATGCTTCAGACATGTGGCCTTGTTTTGCTTGGCACACTTATGAACAATTATTATATATATATATAAGACCTTGATATTCTTACAACACAGGAATCTCAGCTAAAGCATCCACAGCAGATGGCCAATGAGGGCCTACAATGCATAGCTCAGTTGGCTAGAGCGTGGTGCTGATAATGCCAAGGCTGTAGGTTCGATCCCCGTAAGGGACAGCTGTATATTCCTGCATTGCAAAGGGGGCTGGACTAGAGGACCTTCGGGGTCCCTCCCAACTATGTCATTGTATGAGTCTGTGCTTCTAATCTTGCCTCCCTTCTCCCCGTCCGCAAAAAAAGAAGACAGCAATGAAACAAACCCGATGAAGTTTTAAAGCAAACTTTATTGTGGAAAGAGAAAGAGGCGTGGAATAATCTCCTCATGGCGGAGCCTCCAGATCGGAGAGGCGTCGCTGGTGGCGCCTTTGTGAGGGAGAAGGAGAGAACAGGCGCGAGGCTGAGCTCTCAGGTCTCCGGCCTGCACAGACACCACAATTGCCCTGGATTCTGCCCCACCCCTCGGATCACTTGCTCCTCGGCATCTTGTCGGGGTAGCCCTGGAAGAAATCGTTGCACATCATGGCGACGCACGCCAGGAAGACGGCGTACTCTTGGAAGTCCACCTCGTTGTCCTTGTTGTTGTCTAAGTTGCTCATGATCCTCTGGAAACTCGCCTCGTCCTTTTTTTTCTGCAGGGAGGGAGGTTGGATTTCATGGGGGGAGGTTTAAAAAAGAGATATGGGGTGTTGCCACGGCGCGGCAGGGAAGGAACGGGGCTCTGTTGTGCGAGAACTTTTGTCTCACCAGCTTTGCAGGGGAAACTGGCTGTTGGTTGCTGAATCGGAACGAATGCCGATTCGCAGAAAACCCAATTGACATTCATTCCGATTCAGCAGTAAGCAGTGTGGTGGGGGGTGGGGAGTTCCCTGTTGCCCCAGCCACTCTGGGCTGCTTCTAGTCCCAGAGGCTACCTTTGCCCTCCAGGGGCAGGGCTGGATCCAGAGAAGGACTAACTTTTTTGCATGTGCGTGTTTTCAATTCTTGGGCAAACCAGTGCCATCTGCTGCCTTGGTAAAGGGTTGCTGAAAGGCACACCTTTCAATAACAGGTACGTCTGTCTCTCTGACTTGTTTATGTGCCCTGCTTCCCCCTTGGGCTTTTGTATAGCCTGTGTGATGGCCTGGGATTCAGACTCAGATGCTGAACCTGAGGGATCCCAGCCTGCACAGGATTCCCCACCTCCAGAATCAGCAGAGCCGGGGCTAGGGCTTGAGTCTGAAGAGTCCTCACCTGTGCTGGATCCTCAGGTGCAGGCATCTGCTGAGTCTGCTCTGGCTGCTGATGGGGTGGAGGACCCATTGCCTGCAGGTGCTCCACTCCCAGCCCTGCCAGGGGAAGCTGAGGTTGCCTCTGGGTCCGGTAACCCTCCAGCCTCTCCTGAGCTGCAGAGGCTCAGGGCAGAGAGGCGAAGGGAACTGAGTTCCCGCAGGAGGAGTGCTCACCTCCAAGCCAGGAGAGGCAAGTCTCCAGAGGATCGGGGCCACCCTATGCCTCGGGGAAGATAAAAGCCAGCCAGCCCCAGCCCCAAGTTGCAGGAGCAACATCGTTGGTTACCAGTTCCTGCCTGTGTTCCTGACCTCGCCTAGTTTCCTGCCCTGCACCCTGCCTCAGCTTCATCGGACGGACCCCTCGTAGACTCCTTAGACTTTGGACTGGACCCAGACCTTGCCTCTTGGATTACCCTTGGACCAGCACAGCCTGCACATGGATGGAGGACGATGGACACTCATAGCCATCAGACTGGTCCAATGGCCTGGAGCGCAAGGCACACCCTGTCTGCCAGTTTGGTCTTGCCCAGGGATGGGGAGCCTGTGGCCTTCCAGACTCCAGCTCACATCAGCCCCAGCCAGAATGGTCAGGGATGAAGGGAGCTGGAGCCCTGGCCATATCTGTCCCAGACACATGTCCCAACCAATCAGGGATCACCCATTAAATGCACATGCAGAGGTGTGAAGCAGGAATGGGGAGCCTGTGGCCCTCCAGATGTGGTTGGACTCAATCTCCCATCAGCCTCAGCAGGCACTGGATGGTGGTCAGGGATGCTGGGAGTTGTGGTCCAACAGCAACTGGAGACCCCACAGGTCTGCATTAGAAGATGCAATCGGGATACATGTCGGCAAATGCCAGTCTAGTTCAGGGATAGGGAGCCTATGGGCCCTCTAGATGTTGCTGTATTCCAGCTCCCAGCAGCCCCATCATCCTTCAGTCAGGGATGATGAGAGTTGTAGTCCATCTGGAGGGCCACAAGTTCACCACCCTTGTCCTAGTCACGTGCCCCAACCAATCAGGGATCACCCAGAGATTCTAGTCCTCATGGACCAGAATAAAGGGCAGTAGCTCTCCAGGATTTCAGGAAGGGATTCTTCTGCAGCCTTCCCTGGAGATGCAGGGTACCTTCTTGCGAAGATGTTCTCCCCCCATCGAGGTTCCCTCCTTTGACTTACCCCGAGGAACGCAGGCAGTTCCTTCAGGAGCAGCTCTTTCAGCTCTGCCTTGTTCAGCTTGTACTTGTCTCCTTCCTTGCCGGAGTAGTTGTGGAAAGTTGTGACCATCACCTCCAGGGCCTTCTCCAGGGGACTCGCCATTTTCGGATGCTCTCGGAACCTGGCAGTGGCAGAAGAGTGGGTTGGGAATGAGAAAGCCGGCCAAGTGGTGGACGGTGGTGGCACTTGCCCATTGAGACTGGCTGGGCAGAAAACAGGGAAGCCGATGGGAGGCGGAGCCAGAGCCAAGGAGAGGCAGAGCCAACTAATTCCGCCTTTGTCCCCATCCTCCTCCTCCCTTCTGCAAAGGCAACACTAAGGCTACGTTCGCACCAGATATTTAAATCACTATGATACCACTTTAAACACTCATGGCTTGCCCCAAAGAATTCTGGGAGCTGCGGATTGTTATGGGTGCTGAGCATTGTTAGGAGACCCACCCCGCCTGCCTCCCAGAACTTCAATTCCCAGAGTGGTTTGACAAGCAACCCCTTTTCTTCACAGGGAACTCTGGGAATTGTAGTTTTGTGCCTCGCATAGAGCCCCAAATGGTTGGAATTTGTATTGCAACATAATTTATATATTGGAGGAGACTCTTGAGAGTCCCATGGACTGCAAGAAGATCAAACCTATCCATTCTGAAGGAAATCAGCCCTGAGTGCTCACTGGAAGGACAGGTCCTGAAGCTGAGGCTCCAAGACTTTGGCCACCTCATGAGAAGAGAAGACTCCCTGGAGAAGACCCTGATGTTGGGAAAGATGGAGGGCACAAGGAGAAGGGGACGACAGAGGACGAGATGATTGGACAGTGTTCTCGAAGCTAATAACATGAGTTTGACCAAACTGTGGGAGGCAGTGGAAGACAGGAGTGCCTGGCGTGCTCTGGTCCATGGGGTCACGAAGAGTCGGACATGACTAAACGACTAAACAACAACAACACGGGAGTCATGTAGACATATCTAAGGGTCAATATACTCATTTGAACAAGCAGGGTGCAAGTGCTGTCAATCACAGTATAGGCCTACTGTAGTCTCTCCTTCATTGACAAGTCAATGCAGAGTGGCTAATTAAGTTCTGGCTAAGACAACTGGGGATTCTCGTAAGAATCCATCAGAGGAATTCATGCAAACGTTGATCAAACGTAGTTTGGGTTACGAGAGTCTGCTCAACACCAAGAAACTGAACATACAAAAACCCTGTGGCAAGAACTGGGACATGTAGTAATGGAAAAGAGAGGGGAGACAAATTCTGTGGACTGGTGGCCCAGGGTTTAAATTAAGTGAGATCAGGCGGTGGGAGAAATTTCAGATTGCCAACATCGACTGCAGACGTCTGCTATACATCCAAGAGCTATGAAGCAATACAGCAGTGAGGGTCAGAGTAGGTTTAAATGGTGGTACGATTGATGCCTTTAAAGCATCACGAGGAGTGAATCAAGGTTGCATTCTGGCTCCCACTCTTTTAACGTCTATATTAACGATTTGGTGCCATATTTAGCCAACGCAAACCTTCCCGCTGCAGTAATTAGGGACAGAAAGATCTCAATAGTGATGTGTACAGATGATTTAGTGCTCTTCTCTCTTTCCCAATTGGGCATCAAAAAATCTCTTGGAGGTGTTCAGCACATACTGTAAGCAGGAAAGCCTATCCATAAATTAAGACCAACAGTATGATTTTTGGCAAACATAGTCCTAGGGATAAATGCTGCTTAGAAAGGGGCACAGGTAGCACTCTGGTCTAAACCACTGAGCCTCTTGGGCTTGCCGATCAGAAGGCCGGCGGTTCAAATCCCCGCAACGGGGTGAGCTCCCATTGTTCTGTCCCAGCTCCTGCCAACCTAGCAGTTCAAAAGCATACCAGTGCAAGTAGATAAATAGGTACTGCTCTGACGGGAAGGTAAACGGCGTTTCCGTGCACTCTGGTTTCTGCCATGGTGTCCCATTGTACCAGAAGCGGTTAAATCCTGCTGGCCACATGACCCGGAAAGCTGTCTGTGGACAAACACCGGCTCCCTCGGCCTGAAAAGCGAGATGAGCGCCACAACCCCCTAGTCGCCTTTGACTGGACTTAACCATCCAGGGGTCCTTTACCTTTTTTTTCTTTTTACCGTTGCTGCTTAGATCAGCAAGCTATAGGACAAATGTGCTCATTTAGAAACCTGGGTGTACTCTTTAGCAAAAACCCTCTCTTGGAAGTCTCATATGGAGACAGTGGAAATCAAAGCACGGTAAACCATAAGGCCATCGATGAAGTTCTGTTGCAACAGGGGAGGGCAGCTGATTGAACCTGCCCTAAATATATTTGGTAGCAAAGTGCTTATTCAAGTGCTCTATGTTGCTGAAATCTGGGGCTCTGATTTGAACTCTTATTAAAATTTTGTAAACGGTGCAGAATATATATTTTTGGAAGCTGTACTTTCTACCATCAGGAATATCAGCAGTTCTTCTTCGCAAAGAATACAGGTGACCAACATTCAAGGCATGAGTGGACTGTGTTCAATTGATGTATATTTTAAAAATTGTTCCTATGCCCATTGAGCATTTTCCTGTGCTATGGAATTGGGTGATAACCAGCTCTGGAAAGCAGCTTGGCAAGATGATTTAGACTATTATTATTTCCCAGAGCTGAGCTCTGCTTCCATGAGGAGTAAGTGTGAACTAAGGGATTGCCTTTTCTGGATAGAATCCAGAAGGAACCTCCCACAACCAATTTCCCCCTTGGTATCTGGCTCTCGAGAAAAGAGCATTCTAGAGCTAATTATTGGACCACACTCTTGCCAGACAAGAAATGCTTTGATTGAGCTGCAATACCAAGTGATGCCCACTACAGTCTTGGAGGATTGCTTTAACAGGATCCATCATTCAGACATTGTATTTTTGGTTAGCCTCAGGTGGAAGACATCACTCATTATCTGTTAGCCTGCCCCTTGTATAGAGAGACCAAAGAGATCGCTTCCTGAAATCTTTGCACATACAAGCAAACAGGCCCATCCTGGCAGAAATGGTTTGGTTTCTTTTGAGTGACAATAAGACGTGGGTGGCGCTGTGGGTTAAACCACAGAGCCTAGGGCTTGCCGATCAGAAGGTCGGCGGTTCGAATCCCCGCGATGGGGTGAGCTCCCGTTGCTCGGTCCCTGCTCCTGCCAACCTAGCAGTTCAAAAGCACGTCAAAGTGCAAGTAGATCAATAGGTACCACTCCAGCGGGAAGGTAAATGGCGTTTCCATGTGCTGCTCTGGTTCGCCAGAAGCGGCTTAGTCATGCTGACCACATGACCCGGGAGCTGTACGCCGGCTCCCTTGGCCAATAAAGCGAGATGAGCGCCGCAACCCCAGAGTCAGACACGACTGGACCTAATGGTCAGGAGTCCCTTTACCTTTAAGACCTTTGTAACATACAGAGTGGCCCTTTATGCACTGGCTGGGGGGAAAAAACAACCAGAAAAAAGGAGTTAGAGAAAATCACTATAAATTGTTGTGGTGATTTGGAGGTTTAATCTGGAGTCAAGCTGGATTTGAGTTTGTTGGTGTCTCTGGTAACTTTTCTCTCTTACATCACAGAGGTTGGCAAATTGGATTTTAAAAAGGCAAGATAACATTAGAACTGCAGCTGTCAGAGGTGCACAAGGGAAACTGTGTTTTAACGCTGAGGAAAGTCTTTTTTATATTACGGATTTTTACGTTATGGATGTATGTTCTGTATTGTTTTATTAACGCTCTTGCTTAAGGCAAGCCTTTGTCTAGAGAACAATAAACTTATGACATGGATGGCATCAGAGTCTATATTTTTTTATTTTTCATCGCCTCCAGACTGAGGTTTGCTGGAGGAAGACAACACCCAGATTTAGCCAACCACAGAATCTGGATTTGGTAGAAAAAGGAACGAGGAAACTCTGAGTCATGACGGAAGAATCAGTAGTAGAAGTTGGTGGCAAAGTCAGAGGAGGCTTGAGGAAAACAGATGGGAGGGGGGAACTCCAGAAAGGGATCTGTACTTATTCGGGTGGAGGCGATACCCCTGTCCTCTAAACCAGGGGTGGCCAACTCCCAAGAGACTGCGATCTACTCACAGAGTTAAAAACTGGCAGTGATCTACCCACTTTTGGGGGGTCCAGGTCAAAGCTGTTGAGCTTTTTTTTGGGAGGAGGTAAGCCCCATTTTTTAGGGGAGCCAACGTTGATTAGCTTCTTTGGGGGGGGGAGCCAGTGATCTACCACAGACATTCAGTGACCTACTAGTAGATCATGATCTACCAGTTGGACATGCCTGCTCTAAACTAATGGTTCTTCCTCTTGATCCCAGACATGTGGGCGAGTTTAGTTGCAGTCCGTCACTGGTTTTGGAGGGCAGGAGGTGAGGAAGGCACTTCGTGTGCATTTTCAGACACACCTTTTAGAGTTAAGTGTCAAGAGGCCAGTCCTCATGACCAGCGGGTTCCACCTGGAGGGAGGGACCATTTTAGGGGTGAGAAAATCAGTCCATTTCAGTTTCCCTCCGTTCCTCATTTTTCCAACTTTAAGTTCAGCACTCCACATTTCCACATCAGCTTTCTGCCTTGATCCCCGATTAAAAATCTTTTTTTAAAAAAACTTTAAGAATTGACACCTGAGCTTGCTTTCCCTCCTCCGCCCTCCTCCCCCTCATGAAAATTCACCAGCAATTTAGTGCAAAATTTCCCCCAATAGACACATCCTTGGAGGTCGTTTTGCCTAATATAATGCCTTCTATTTTCACAGATTAACACATATTAAGGCACACATTTCCCTAATCTATGCCTTTTTTGGGGGGGGGGGTACACATTACTTGGCTGGAGAACCGCCTAGCAAAATTCAAAGAATTGCGAATTTCCAAAGGTTGGCTGTGTTTTAGTTCTTGTGCTATTTTGGCAAGAGTGGGTTATATAGGTTTTTTTGCCTTTGAATACAAACTGAGCTGAATCCCTCCACCCCAGCCCAAGTCGCTACCTAGCTGATCGGGATCCACAAGGAGAAAAGTCGCTTCGTGATCAGCTGAATGCGCAGTCTGAGATAGGGCAGGATAGGCACACGCAGGATTGCACTGAGAATTGCACAGACAATTCTGTGCTGTGCATCTGAAGCATCCTCAATAAGCAGTCGTGGCTTCGCCCCTCCCAAAGAATTCTGGGAACTGTAGTTTGTTAGGGGTGCTGAGAGTTGTTAAATGACACCCCCCCCCCAATTCTCCACACAGAGCTACAATTTCCAGAGTAAATCCATCTCTCTTCCCGGGAAACTGGCAATTGCAGCTCTGTGAGGGGAATATTTGTTGTCACACACACTCATTTCAAATTAAAGGCGAGGTCCAACTATCAGGTTCTGAAAGAATCAGTGCTTTCTAGTTGCTCAGAATCTGACCATGGGTTGTGGAGGGGGGGGGGAAGCAATGTTCCTACTTTAAAAAGCCACACCCTTTAGCCACTGTGAATCTGAGCATGCGTAGAGTGCTATTCTTGTTAGGAAAGTACTGTTATACAGCTGTACCTCGGCTCCAAAACGCCTTGGGAGTCGAACATTGTGGCTCCGGAACGATCGAAAACCGGAAGTCAGTGTTCCGGTTTTCGAACGTTCTTTTGGAAGCTGAACGTCCGACGGGGCTTCTGCGGCTTCCGATTGGCTGCAGGAACATCCCACAGCCAACCAGAACCCGCGCTTTGGTTTCCGAACGTTTCGGAAGGCGAACGGACTTCCGGAACGGATTCCGTTCGACTTCCGAGGTACGACTGTACAGATAGATGAATAGATAGAGAGACAGATAGATACCTAGAACAAAATAAAAAAATTCCTTCCAGTAGCACCTAGGAAACCAAATAAGTTTGTTCTTGGTATGAGCTTTCGTGTGCATGTACACGAAAGCTCATACCAAGAACAAACTTAGTTGGTCTCTAAGGTGCTACTGGAAGGAATTTTTTTATTTTGTTTTGACTATGACAGACCAACACGGCTATCTACCTGTAGATAGATACCTAGGCAGCCACACCCTTTATTCACTGAGCATGTGCAGAGTGCCATTTGGGAATGGGGAGAGAAAGCCCTGCCTGCTATAAAAACAAACTCACAGCCATTAGCTGCTGGGAACCTGAGTGCACTCAGAGTTCTGCCATTCTTGTTTGCTGAAAAACAGCCCTTTGCAAGCATATTGGATTGCGAAGGAATCAGAGGCGTCTTGTTGCAGAGTCGCTGTTCTGCTCTCTGTCGCTACCTGTGGTAAGACTCTGGCTGAAGGAAGTGGAGGGACACAACGTCTATTTCCTCAGCGACTGCTAGCAGATTGCTGTGCATGTCATCCACTGGAGAAACAAATTGCACCTCTGCTTTGGATGAAAACAGTCGTTCTTACATCTATCGAATCCCGGTGTAATGCCGAAGAACATCTGGGGACGTTTCTTGAGCTCCTTTCCAGGGCTGGTAGATTTAAGTGCCTACCTTGCTGTGAAGAGATCTGGGGTTTTTTGTGTGTGGGCGAGATCCCACGTCAAGACTCATGCTCCGAAACGGACATATTGAAATCAATGGACTTCCGTAACGTTGAGTTGCAGCCGGTGTTACTTCTCCTCACAGCAGACCCACAGAAATTAATCAGCATGGGTTTGCGTCCAATCACATTCTGCTCAGGGCCATTGCAATTAACAAACCTAAGTTCATGTCGATTGACTTCAGTGGGTCTACTCTGAGTAGGGCTACCATTGACTACAGCTCAACGGCGAATTTGGGTCTGCTCTGAGTAGAACTTAGTTGGGTAACCACTCTAAAAAAAACCCCACTGATTCATGTGGGTCTACTCTGAGTAGGACATATTTGGCTACTACTCCCAAGCCACAAGGAAGTTCTGCACTTCTGAAACTGCATCTGGGCTCCGGTCAGTCATGCCAGCCTCTGCAGAACACCAGGCTGAAAATGATGCCCCGAGGAAGAACAGCATCATCCTTGTTCTAGTGACAAGGGTTTACAGTAATTTAATTTACATTTTTTTTTTTAGAAAAACAGACCAGGCGCGTAAAAATAACAAACAAGACTTACCACAGCAACCAAACACCGAAGCGATCGAGGAGGCTACAGGGCAGGATATGAGGGCTTGTGACAACTCAAGCCATATTTAAAGCCTCGGCAAATCCAGCCTTTTATTTCAGTTGCAAAAAGTGTACACCCACCGGGTTCAGAAAGAGACCAATAAGGATCTCCCCAGGGTGTGTTTTTTTGGGTGGGGAGGCTGGTGAGGATGCGAGGGCCTTTGTGATGGCTGCCCCGCCCTCTCTTTTGCACTCATCCCCGCAGCCCTCTCTCCAAATTCCCAGACCGATTCTTTCCAGCTGTCTGGCACAGAGCGGCCTTGAAATGCCAGGTTTGGAAAGGCCGGCGTAGAAGTTCCAGAAAACAGGAGCGGGAGGGAAAGCGAGGCTGGCAAGTCAGAAGAAGGGGAAAGAATAAGCAATGGGAAATGATGAGAGATGCGTCTTTAATGCACCAGGTCCGCTGGTAAAACTATTTTTATTCTTGCCCTGTGGAACGCCCTCCCATCAGATCTCAAGGAAATAAACATCTATCTGACATTTAGAAGACATCTGAAGGCAGGGAGGGTTTTGTTTTAATGTTTGAGGTTATGCCTTTTAATATTTTGCTGGAAGCTGCCCACAGTGACTGGGGCAACTGGTCTGCTATAGAAATAATAAAATAAAATAGTTACCGTATTTTCCGGCGTACAAGGCGACTGGGGGTATAAGACGACCCCCAGCTTTTAAAGTTAAAATACAGAGTTTGGGGTATACTTGCTGTATAAGGCTACCCCTCTCCCAACCACACACTGCTGCTGCCCAGGCCTCTGCCGCTCCCGCTGCCAGGGCCCAGGCCTCCCGCCTCGCACAGCAGCCCTTCGCGCTCGCCACCCATGCCCAGCCCAGGCTCCATGGCGGCTGAGGCAGCGGCGGCGGCTGGAGCGGCGGGGAGAGCCTCCCGTATCACTGCACAGCAGCACGTCGCGCTCCATGGCGCCTGAGGCGGCGCACACACGCAGCCAGTGGTGGGGCGCAACCCCGCGTGGCCAGAAAGATTATACCCGGCATACAAGACGACCCCCAACTTGGGAGACAATTTTCCTGCATTAAAAAGTCGCCTTGTACACCGGAAAATACGGTATTGTTGTTATTGTTATTATATAAATGTCGAAGACTGATAAGTCTGAAAGTATCTAGTAGCCTCTCCTGACACATTCAACTTCCACTCTCACAGCTCAGTTTTCGGAGACAGTTCAAGACAGCAGTCACCCATGATCCCTGGTATATACAGTGGTACCTCAGTTTATGAACAGCCCTGTTAATGAACTATTCGGTTTACGAGCTCCGCAAAACCGGAAGTAGCGTCCCGGTTTGTGAACTTTACCTCGGTCTAAGAATGGAAGCTGAACGGTGGAAGGGCACCGGCGGCAGGAGGCCTCATTAGGGAAAGCGCGCCTCGGTTTAAGAACGGACTTCAGGAACGGATTAAGTTCGTAAACCGAGGTACCACTGTATAATATTTCTATGACATTTTACAGTTCTCACTTTGAGGCTCTTTCCTTCAAAGGTATGAGATGCTAAGGATCTGTAGCTCCACTGTGTTTTTGTTACTTTTCGTTTTATCCTTTCAGGAGCCATTTTCTCTTGTTCCATTTCCTCATTTTCCTTGAGGCTCAAAACTGCTTTCTCGACTTAAGTAACAAAACGAAATAAAGACAAAGTTGATGAGAGAGAAGATGTGTCTCGAGATTTCAGAGGCGGACACGGGGGCTTCCTGGCACGGTTTTTCCAACCGGGGTGAGGAACCTGCTTTGCAACCTTGGGTGAGTTGGGGCGCCATCTTGGTTTTCATAGCAGTCGGGGCTGGACCGGAGGGCTGTCCCGGAAGAAGTCGTGGAAGAAGGTGCAGGCCGCCGCGATGAAGCGGATGTACTCTTCAAAGTCCACTTGGTTGTCCTTGTTCGTATCCAGCAATGCCATCAACTCTTCTAAAGCACCGTCTTTTATTTGAAGCTAGGAAAGGAAAAGAAATGAATGGTTGAGAATGGAGAGGAATGATCGGGTCCCTTTCAGAATTATCAGCCTAATCATCACCATCAGTGAATGAGAGATCATTAAAGAATTATTATTATTATTGTAATTTCCCCCCTATATACATAGAAATGTAAGTTTGTCATCATGCTGCAGTTCAGGTGGCCGCCAACTGCAGCATGATGAATAGCAGGCAGGCAGGAGGGTGAGGAAGCAATGCAGTCCAGATGAGATGTTTGTGGTTTAGAAGGGTGGAGGAGCTTGGGGAGAACTGTGGGAGGATATCCAAAGGGGTGGGTGAGGTGTAAAGGAAAGGGGGCTAGTCAGATGTGGGGGGATGGCGGTTGGCAAAAAGGTATGTGGGTTGGCGAGCAGCCCCAGCAGCCCCTAGTTGTTGCTATTGTTAGTCTCGACTGATGGCCAGTCATTGTTAGTCTCAACTAGGGCCAGGGCCTTTTCAGTACTGGCCCCGACTTGGTGGAACGCTCTGTCACAAGAGACCAGGGCCTTGTGGGAGTTGACATCATTCTGCAGGGACTGCAAGACAGAGCTGTTCTGTCTGGCCTTTGGGTTGGACTCAGTCTGACCCTTATGTTTCCCTCCCCTTATGGTTTCGATTTATGGGCTACTACTAAAATGAGGCTGCATTTTAAATTTTAAATGGTATTTTAACCCGTATTTTAATTAACTGTTTCTTCTTTCTTTTACGTTTTATTGTAATTTTATTGGTGTTAGCCGCCCTGAGCCTGATTCTGGCCGGGGAGGGCAGGGTATAAATAAAATTTTATTATTATTATTATTATTATTATTATTATTATTATTATCATCATCATCATCATCATCATTAGCCCTTTAAGAATTATCAGCATGATACAACAACAAGAAGATGATCATCATAGAATCATAGAATTGTAGACTTGGAAACAACCATGAGGTCTATCTACTCCAACCTCCCTGTAATCCAGAGTGACTGGGGCAACCCAGCTAGATGGGCAGGGTATAATTAAAATTATTATTAACCTTACACAGGGCTCAAACCCGCGACCCTGAGATTAAGAACCTCATGTTCTTATAATGAGTTGGGGGGAAAAAGTTTAAAATAACTTTTTATAAAAAACCCGAAGCATTTCTTTTAGGAATTCTAGGTGCTGAAATCCCAAGAGAGCAGAAAAGACTATTTATGTAAGCGACCACGGCTATGCGGATGTTATTGGCCCAGAGATGGAAAGAAATAAAGTGTCTACCAGAGAAGAATGGCAGATCAAGTTGATGGACTATGCCGAATTGGCAGAAATGACCAGAAGAAACAGAAATCAGGAACACCAGAATTTTAATAAGGAATGGGGGAAATTTATAATTTATCTTAAAAATCATATGATTCTATAATTTATCTTAAAAACCATTGTAAACAGTTAAAAATGTTAGTAGGACTGGAATAACACTTGTAGTTTAATGGTGAATTTTGGACATAACGGAGATGTAAAAGATTTGGTATATCATAAAAGAGAAAGGAGGAAATGATTAACAATAGGACCCACAAAGGGGAGAAGGGGAGTCCGAGAGATTCCTTGGAATCTTGTTTTTATGCTGTATGTTTGATATGTGACTGTAAAACTTTGATTTGTAAAACCAAATAAACAATGATGATGTAATGATGACTGTGATTATTGTGATGCTGCTGCTGCTGCTGCTGATAATAATAATAATAATAATAATAATAATAATAATAAAAATAAAAATAAAAATAAAAAAACATTATCTGAAGAAGTGTGCATGCACACGAAAGCTCATACCAAGAACAAACTTAGTTGGTCTCTAAGGTGCTACTGGAAGGAATTTTTTTATTTTATTTTGTTTTGTTTTGAATAAAAAAACAACTATTTATATACCACCTATCAACTAAGTCCCCTTTGCAGGACTAATTTGGAAAACTGTCCCAGGCACCTCAAAATACACATTTCACAGAAAGAATTCCACCTGCAACCCATAATGCTCAGGAGGCCGAGAACGGGGTTGGAAGGAGACCTACGGTTTTCAGGCTGGGAAGCTCGTTTTCCAAGAGTTCCTTCAGTTCCCCTTTGCTGAGTGTGCATCTGTCGCCTTCCTTCCGGCAGTAGCGCTGGAAAGTGCAAACCAGCCCGCCGAGGGCCTGCTCCAGAGTCTGATACTGCTCCATCGCCGATTCCGTTGGCCGACAACCCTGCAAGGCGAGGAGACGGGTGGATGACGGGGATTGCTATTTTTATGCATTGATTAAAGACAAAACCTTAATCAATCACCTAGAGGACCCAGGTGGCGCTGTGGGTTAAACCACAGAGCCTAGGGCTTGCTGATCAGAAGGTCGGCGGTTCGAATCCCCGTGACTGGGTGAGCTCCCGTTGCTCGGTCCCTGCTCCTGCCAACCTAACAGTTCGAAAGCACATCAAAGTGCAAGTAGATAAATAGGTCCCGCTCTGGCAGGAAGGTAAACGGCGTTTCCATGCGCTGCTCTGGTTCGCCAGAAGCGGCTTAGTCATGCTGGCCACATGACCTGGAAGCTGTACGCCGGCTCTCGGCCAATAAAGCGAGATGAGCACCACAACCCCAGAGTCGTCCGTGACTGGACCTAATGGTCAGGGGCCCCTGTACCTTTACCTTAAGGACAAACCATTTGCATCACTTCTCAAGCGATGTTTCCCAAAGCCATGTAGAAATAAAAACCGTAAGCAAAGGTAGGTCAGTAGTGCATTTAATATGCAGTCCCTGATTGGTTGGGACATGTGTCCAGGACAGGGCTGGGGATGATGGGAGTTGGAGTCCAGCAACATCTGGAAGGCCACAGGTTCCCTGCTAGGGATCTACCTCAGGGATGGAGGACCTTTTAAAGTCCAAGCACCAGATTTCCTTTTTGGCATGCCAGAGGTGGGCAGAGCAATAAGCTAAAGTGAGCAGAATAGCATTAACCTACCCATATCACTCCCCCTCCATCCAGGCAAGAAAGAGGATACCTTCTAGCCAGTTGAAAACACTGAAGGAAGGTGGGAAGGTGTGTGTCCTAGACAGAATGGGCATGGCAAGGAGATAAGTATGGCCTGGGAAGAAACCTAAGGACCGGATGGAGAGGCCTGGAGGACTGTGTTCATCTCCAAACCTGAAGTCCACCATCTATGTAATTCTCCCTTCTTGCAATTCCCAGCATACTGCCTCCAACAGAGGAAGCAGAACATGATCATCAGGGTTAGTAGCCACTGAGAGCCTTATGATCTTCCATAATTTAGTCTTATCTAGGCTGGTGGCCATCACAGCAATGTCAACCACTTACAGGCTACATAAGGAGATTGCTGCTTGGATCACACCAGTGGCCCATCTAGTCCAGCATCCTGTTCTCACAGTCCCCCCCCCAAAGGGAATCCCAAAAGTGGGACTTGAGCGAAACAGCAACTCTCCCAGTCCTGTGGTTTTCAGCCACTGGTATCCAGAAGCAGAGAACCTGCAACACTGGAGGTAGATCATAGCCATCAGAGTTGGATAGACCTTTGGGTTGTTGAGTGAGTCCTTGAAGACTTCTTCTTCCAGAGACTGTCTCTCCTCCCCTCTGGCTGAGCCACATTCGACATAGCAAGACACGACAACGACATGTAACAAAAGCACCAGCAACTCTTCCCCCCTCCACACACAAAAACGGGTAGCAGCAGAATACCCACCGAGATCTCCCAAACCTCAATTTCTCTTGTGCAGGAGGAAGGCTGAGCTCCGAGTCTCCCGACCTGCCCAGGATTGCCTTCTGCTGCTCCTACCAATGCCGCCAAGCCCTCCTGCGCCCAGACAGGCAGGCCTTGGGAACAGAGGTGACCCACCCATCAGTTGCATCACAGCACCTGATCCTGATCCACACCCTGCCTTGCTTCAGGAGAAGATAGACTGCTTTTGTCTGGCACCCTCAAAGCCCCAAGCTCATTTCTAAAACCACTCTTCCACTCAGCATTTCATTTTCTCAAAATGGTTTTCTGCCCAGGAGGTATGGACACATTTCCCTGCCTGCAGTTTCAAATGTCATTTTCAGTCTGTCTCTGTCCATCTGCACCACACATTTAAAGTAGCACCGCACCCCCTTAAACAGTGACACCTTCGCCCCAAAGAATCCTGGGGGCTGCAGTTGGTTAAGGGTGCTGGAAGTTGTTTGGAGAGTGAAATATACTCAGAGTCAAGTGTGAATTTCATGCTCTTTATTCAGCTCATAGTAGCAAGGAATGAATCTTTCCCCAAAACGTCTGCTATATATACACAGTACATTATTTACACAATGGGCCCCACGTGATTGGCTAATTCCGGGCTACTCCTGTAGGCCAATCAGGTTGTGGATTCACTTCATCCAGGAGCCTGATTGGCTGCTCTTGCAAGCCAATCAGGTTGCTGATTCACTTCCACCTGGAGCTGGATTGGATGGCTCCTGCAGACCAATCAGACTGCTGCATTCTGGATCCTATTGTTCTAGGATTCAGCTCAGTACATAACAGAGATCCTAATTTCTTTCACTGAGCTATCATTCCCAAAGCGGTTTCAGGAGGGGAACAGGGGCATCTCCTAACAACTCACAGTTTCCCATCAACTGGTATTTGGGAACATTTACTGCCTGCAACATGGGAGAGAGAGAGCACAGCTCCCTTGTGGGCTAGTAGCCATTGACAGCCTTCTCCTCCGTGAATTTGTTCGATCCTCTTTCAAAGCCATTCAAGCTGATGGCCACCACTGCCTATCTTGTGGCAGCGAGTTCCATAGTTCAACTATGTGATGCACGCACAAAGAGCCCAAGCCTACACCAGATTGTCTACTCGAAAGTAAGCCCCATTGACTTCAGTAGGGCTCACTACCAGGGAAGTGTGTGTACAGGATTGTGCTCCAAAGAACCTCACAACTGCTTGGAGGCCTGTTAAGATCATGGATGTTTCCCTCTCCGCCTACCTAGCATGAATGAGATTAGAACAGGTGGAAAAACAAAACACCTCCACTCTTTTGCCCTTAAAGAAAGCAGCAAGAACACACTGTCTTAAAAATAGTGTCCGGTGTGTATATAATGTGTCATTTTTGGACGAAGATAAATTATATGCTTCTCTTCCCCCCCACCCCCCCCTCTGGCTTCTGCTCGTGAGCCTTTCTGTCAATTACAACACGTCAGAGTTATAAATGCAGCAGGATTATGCCCACCTGACTGCAATTGCATCTACACAAGGGTGCATACGAATGCAGTTTTATATGAGAACTGTGTAAAAATCTAAAGTTAATTTGTTTTTAAGTGCCCTGGAAAAATGGATTGGCATGAGAGATTTTGTGTGCTGCCGTGGAACTAGGAAGTAGGCCGGGTGGTTGTATAAGAAGAGAAAGGAGAATCAACAGTTTTGTTTTGGGAGAAACTATGGAAAAGTTGAGCAAGGGCTTTTCTTCTTTTTTTAAAAAAAGGGAAATAACCCAGTGGCTCTGCTCTGTGGGTGTCTTCCTCAGCCTTTAGACTGGGCAAAAGTTTTTTTTTTATTAAAAAAATGGAATAAAGTTTGTTAGTGGGTTTTTTGCTTTGTTTTTAAAGAAACATGCAAGTTCTATCCAAGACAAACACATTCCCAATTCTGCATAGGCAGGCAGGCTGCCTTTCATGGGAGCCCCGTGTCACAGTGCTGTGAGAAAGTTACATTTTTATTTGGAAATATGGGGTGTCTAACCTACGGATGGAGGGGGAGGGATTTCACAATTTTATATTCTGCACCGAGAGATGTCAGATCTTTCTGCATACAGAGAGGCGATGGGACAGAAGAAGAGACCAGTGAGAGGCAGGTCAGAGTGGCTTTTCTCAGGGCGTGAGACTGAGGAAGAGGGAAGCTCTGCCAGAGGAGAGCTGGGAGAATTCAATTCTCTGAATGTGGATTGAAAATTAAGATATCATGGAGGGATACACACACACACACACACACACACACACACACACACACAGTCATACCTCATGTTGAGAACGCTGCGGGTTATGCGTTTTCGGGTTGCGATCTGCGCCGAACCCAGAAGTACCGGAATGGGTTACTTCCGGGTTTCAGCGTTCACGCATGCACAGAAGGGCTAATTCGCACTTTGTGCATGCGCAGAAGCGCAGAAGCGCGACCCATGCGTGCGCAGACGCGGCGTTGCGGGTTGCGGACTGCCTCTCGCACGGATCGCGTTCGCAACCCGAGCATCCACTGTATATGGGCTATATTATATTATTTTTCCCTCCCCCCCCATTTTTCTTCTCCCCACCTTCCCTTTCTTTCCTCCTTTCCTCCTTTCTACCTCTTCTTTTTTCTGCATTTATTATTATTATTATTATTATTATTATTATTATTATTATTATTATTATAGACTGGTTGAGTTACCCCCTTTTCCCCTTTTCTTCTGCACCCCCTTTCTCTCTCTTTCTTTATTCCTCTTCTTTTTTCTGTAATTATTATTATTATTTTAGACTAGTCGCGTTTTTTATTGTATCCTATGTTGAAAACTCTTAATAGAATCGAAGAGGCGTCAGATACCTTCCACAATTAACCTTCCTTGGCGACAAGGAGCAGGGAGGGGTACCTACTATACCCTGTCTGATAATTCACGTTTAGGGACTTGCTTTCGTACCCGGTCACGCCACTGAATCCATCTGGCTTAGGGCTGTCAACTCTGACTGGCAGCCTCCCTCCAGGGTTTTAGGCAGGGAGAATTTCCCAGGTCTGCCTGGAGATGACGGGGATTGAAGCCGGTACATTCTGTGTGCAAGGAATGAGATTCACCCCTGAGCCCTGGGCCTTTCCCCTAAAGAACAGAGAAGTTATTGCCATCTTCATAATAAACAACTGCTTTTTGAAATTAGCTAGCTGCCTTCTTCTGAGTCAGACCATTGGTCTGGGTTAGGGATGTCAACACCGACTGGCAGCCACCCTCCAGGGTTTCAGGCAGGGAGTCTCTCCCAGTCCTATCTGGAGATGCCGGGTTTCATTTGGGAGTCATTTTAGACTCACAGCTGTCCATGGAGGCACAGGTAATTTCTGTATCCAGGGCAGCTGTTTACCAGCTCCATCTGGTATGCAGGCTGAGACCCTACCTGCCCAAATAACACCGGTCCTGAAAGACATACATTGGCTCCCAGTACGTTTCCAAACACAATTCAAAGTGTTGGTGCTGACGCAACTAGGGCCAGGGCCTTCTCAGTACTGGCCCCGACTTGGTGGAACGGTCTGTCACAAGAGACCAGGGCCCTGCGGGATTTGGCATCCTTCCGCAGGGCCTGCAAGACGGAGCTGTTCCGCCTGGCCTTTGGGTTGGTTTCAGTTTAACCCTGATGTTTCATTCCTTTATAGTTTGATTGGTGGGCTACTTAAAAATGAGGCTGCATTTTAAACTTTAAATCGTATTTTAACTTGCATTTTAATTGATTGTTTTGTATGTTTCGTTGTGATTTTATGGGTGTTAGCTGCTCTGAGCCCGGTCTTGGCTGGGAAGGGCGGGGTATAAATAAAAAGTTGTTGTTGTTGTTGTTGTTGTTGTTGTTGTTGTTATTATTATTGCCCTAAATGGCCTTGGCCCAGTATACCTGAAGGAATGTCTCCACCCCCATCGTTCAGCCCAAACACTGTCCAGCGCCGAGGGCCTTCTGGCGGTTCCCTCACTGTGAGAAGCAAAGCTACAGGGAACCAGGCAGAGGGCCTTCTCGGTAGTGGCACCTGCCCTGTGGAACGCCCTCCCAGCAGAGGTTAAAGAGATAAACAACTATCTGACATTTAGAAAACACCTGAAAGCAGCCTTGTTTAGGGAAGTTTTTAATGTGTGACATTAAAAACTTTAATTTTAATATTTGTTGGAGGCCGCCCAGAGTGGCTGGGGAAACCCAGCTGGATTGGCGGGGTACAAATAAATAATAATAATAATAATAATAATAATTATTATTATTATTATTTTGAATCTGGGGGCCTCTGCATGCAAAGCAAGGGCTCTACCAATGATCTACAGTCCTTCCTCCTGTAACAAACAGGGCTGCTATCTTAGCCTCCAAACTTTCAGAGATGAAAACAGGAAGACCCCCGGGCAACCTGCTTTTTCTCTGCCAAAACCTGTTCCATCTTGTGGCTTCTGAGGAAGAGTGGTATAAATAAGCTGGTCACGAGGTTCCTTTGAAAAACAAGCAAAACCCCCTTTAAGGATGTTTCGTTGCACAATGGATGCAGTTGCGCTTAGTTTAGAGTTGGTGCCTCTGAAACCCACTTTGCAAGTTTTGTGTTGTTTTATTTTAAATACAGATAAGCAGTTAGGCAGGGTGGAGACATTTCGCGTCTTATTTGTACCTGCTCTTTTATCGCAGCTGCATGAAACGAGGGGACCTGCAGGGACCTGCAACCAGATGTTGCAGCGTGGTGAAGTTGCTTCTGCTTCCGATCCCAGCCGTTTCGTTCTGTCCTTTCCTCCACATGCAGGGTGGGGACCAAAGGTTGACAAACTACCTCAGAAGGAGCACAACATGTACCCCACCAGAGGTACAGCCCCTCCCCAACGCTAGGGCTGCCATGCACCCGGAATTTCCCAGACGTATCCAGGATTCATTGATCAAAAACAGTGTCCGGGTGGAATTTGTGAAAAATTGGTAAAAATGTCGAGGAAAACCCAGGCGTATTGCAGCCCATAAGTGTTGGGTTGTGGTTTTTTTCTTGGAGAATTTCTTTAAAAATAGCTCAAAAACTACCCTGAGTTTTAGGAGGAGGAAGGTGGCATGCAGGGCCCCCCCTCCCCCGGACTGGATGCAAGTAAGATGAGTGAAGGCTGTCTGTCCACCCCCATCATCCAGCCCGGACACTGAGGTCCAGCTCCAAGGGCCTTCTGGCGGTTCCCTCGCCGCGAGAAGTGAAGCTACAGGGAACCAGGCAGAGGGCCTTCTCAGTAGTGGCACCCTCCCATCAGATGTCCAGGAAATAAACAACTACCTGATTTTTAGAAGACACCTGAAGGCAGCCCTGTTTGTTGTTGTCGTTTAGTCGTTTAGTCGTGTCCGACTCTTCGTGACCCCATGGACCAGAGCACGCCAGGCACTCCTGTCTTCCACTGCCTCCCGCAGTTTGGTCAAACTCATGTTGGTAGCTTCGAGAACACTGTCCAACCATCTTGTCCTCTGTCGTCCCCTTCTCCTTGTGCCCTCCATCTTTCCCAGCATCAGAGTCTTTTCCAGGGAGTCTTCTCTTCTCATGAGGTGGCCAAAGTCTTAGAGCCTCAGCTTCAGGATCTGTCCTTCCAGTGAGCACTCAGGGCTGATTTCCTTCAGAATGGATAGGTTTGATCTTCTTGCAGTCCGTGGGACTCTCAAGAGTCTCCTCCAGCACCATAATATTCATAAATATGGAGACCTGGAAAACAGATATTCTCTAGGTCTGAATTCTCACACACAGCTTAAAATGGGTGCAGAAACTCAGGCTCGAGGGCCAAACGCGGCCCTCTAAACATCTCTACCTGGCTCCCCAGGCCACCCCCCCCTCCAAAGGCACATCCCATCACCAACCCTGCTCCACACCCTCCTTGAATGTTTTTGCCTGGCTGGGTTGTGTCTCTGAACTCTTGCATGCCTGGGTGGAGGATAGAGAGAAAATAGCTCCGCCCCTTTTTGCTCGTGGCCCCGCCCACCACTGACACGTGGCCTCTGGATATTTGCCCAGAAGGGAATGTGGCCCTCAGGTTGAAAAAGCTTCCTCAGCCTTAGCTTAAAAATTGCCAGCCGAAAGAACACACACACACACACACACAATTTGAATAATCTTTATTACTGTATTGTCAGCCCCTCCTGGCAGGTTTCTGGTCAGGTTGGTGTAACAGTGAAAGAGGTCCCCTTGGAAACGTGACCTTATCTCTTCCGGTTGCTCTCATCTGAGCACTCCTGAAAGAACTCATTGCACAGGGAAGCGGTGAGAGCCAAGAAGACAGCATACTCCTGGAAATCCAGTTCCTCATCTCCGTTGTCATCTAGTTTCTTCATCAAGTACTCGAACCCGGGTTCGTCTACCTTGCCCTGCGGGAAGGAGAAGAGAGTAAATCCGATTTCCTTGCATAGTACTGATGCCCCGGGATGTGTGTCGAATTCAGGTTTTAAGGCATAAAGTGCGAGTTTCAACAAAAGATCTGAAACAAAAACTTTATTCAGCTATGCCTGGCAATGACGCTGGGAGTGGTCCGCCTGGAAAAAGCTTCCCTCCGGGAACCTGCTCTCCTTACCTTCAGTTCCATTCATTCATGGTGCGGAGAGACTAAGGGCCGTGGTTCGGTGGGTGAAGCACCTGCTTTGCACACAGAGGCTCCCAGGTTCAATCCCAAAACATCTTCGGGAAGCTCTGGGAGAGAGTCCCTGCCTGAAACCCTGGAGAGCCACTGCTGCCAGTCAGTATGCTGAGATACAGGGACTAGTTGGTCTGCCTCTGTATAAGGAAGTTTCTGTGCTCCCAAGCTCTCCTGCTTCCTCAAAAGATTGTGCTCTTTCTCCCTTGCTTATGGCAGTATGGTGTGGCAGTTAGAGTAGTAGACTAGGGCTGGGGAGACTCAGGTTCAAATCTCCACTCATTCATGATGCTGACTGGATGACCTTTACCCCAATATATGCATTTTTGTACGCATTCCATGACTGGAGAACAGTGTTGCAAAATTCGGAGCAGGGTGAATTTTGCAGGACAGATACAATTTGGCTCCTCTGTCGTTTAGGAAATTGCCAGTTAGACAGGTTCATCTTGAAATGCGAACTGAATGGCATTTCTCCCCATCCCTTCCAACTGACTTAATTGGGATGCAGGTGATTGACAGGTGTCCTGCTAGCGGCAGGTGCTCAAGAAGAATCTGGCCTGCCTGTCAGACCCAGTTCCCTTATCCTTGACTTAGACCAGTGGTGGCTAACCTTGGCACTCCAGATGTTTTGGAACTACAACTCCCATCATCCCTAGCTAACAGGACCAGTGGTCAGGGATGATGGGAGTTGTAGTCCCAAAACATCTGGAGTGCCAAGGTTCGCCACCACTGACTTAGACCCTAAAGAAGAAGAAGAAGAAGAAGAAGAAGAAGAAGAAGAAGAAGAAGAAGAAGAAGAGTTTGGATTTGATATCCCACTTTATCACTACCCAAAGGAGTCTCCAAGCGGCTAACATTCTCCTTTCCCTTCCTCCCCCACAACAAACACTCTGTGAGGTGAGTGGGGCTGAGAGACTTCAGAGAAGTGGGACTAGCCCAAGGTCACCCAGCAGCTGCATGTGGAGGAGCGGAGACGCGAACCTGGTTCACCAGATTACGAGGCTACCGCTCTTAACCACTACACCACACTGGCTAAAGATATATGGCAACATTCTTTCCATTGTTTAGGGGGGTTTCGTTGGATTTTGTTGCTGCTGCTTTTATTGATATTAGTTTCTGTATCTTTATTTTTAGATCTTAGAACGATTCACGTGGAAATTGTTCAATTACAGTCATGTACTTTTTGATACGTTTTATTTGTTGTTTGTGGCTACTTTTGCTATGTTTCTAATTACAGTGGTACCTCCGGTTGCGGACGGGATCCGTTCCGGAGCTCTGGTCAGATCCCGAGGTTTTTGCTACCGGAGGTGCCTGTTCTGCGCATGCGCGCGGCGTGGTGGAGCGCCTCTGCGCATGCGCACGCGGCGAAACTCGGAAAAATACTTCCGGGTTTGCCGCATTCGCATCCTGAAGTTTACGTAACCAGAGGGTTACGTAACGCGAGGTACTACTGTATGTATATATTTTCATGTCAGGGATAGCTCAGTTGGAAGAGCACAAGACTCTTAATCTCAGGGTTGTGGGTTCGAACCCCACGTTGGGCAAAAGATTCCTACATTGCCGGGGTTGGACTAGATGACCCTCGGGACCCTTCCAACTCTACGATGCTACAATTCTATGTTGTAAGACGCCTTGAGCATGGTTTTAGCTATGAAAGGTGGCATACGAATAAAATGATGAGAATGATTACCACCTCCCCCCCCCCGCCACCACCTTGGAAGGGAAGTCTTTCGCCATAGGATCTCACCCCGACAAAGGTGGGCAGCTCATGGAGAAGCAGCTCCCTCATCTCAGCCTTGTTGAGCTTAAGCCGGTCTCCTTCCTTGCCGGAATATTTGTGGAAGGTCTTCACCAGAACCCCCAAGGCCTCCTCAAGGGGAGCTTGCATCTTGATCTCTGAAAGGGGAGAAAAATGGAAGATGCAGAGAGAGGAGTAGGATTAGAATTCAGCCCTCAGTGGTTACAAAAACTGGACTTGGGTCCCTGCAGGCTAGATAAATTGATGGAGGAAGAGGTTGTCAATGGCCGTCAGTCATGATGGCTGTGCTCATTCTCCACGGTCAGAGGCAGTAATGCTTCTGAACCTCTGTTGCTGCAAACTGCAGGAGTAATAATGATGATGATGATGATGATGATGATGATAATAAGAATATGAATTTATTCTTTATATCCTGCCCATCTGGCTGTACAGTGGTACCTCGGGTTACAGATGCTTCAGGCTACAGACGCTTCAGGTTACAGACTCCGCTAACCCAGAAATAGTACCTCGGGTTAAGAACTTTGCTTCAGGATGAGAACAGAAATCGTGCTCCGGCGGCGCGGTGGCAAAGGGAGGCCCCATTAGCTAAGTGGTACCTCAGGTTAAGAACAGTTTCAGGTTAAGAACGGACCTCCGGAAGAAATTAAGTTCTTAACCCGAGGTAGCACTGTATTTCCCCAGCCACTCTGGGCGGCTCCCAACAGAATATTTAAAACATTAAAAACTTCCCTAAACAGGGCTGCCTTCAGATGTCTTCTTCTAAAAGTCAGAGAGTTGCTTATCTCCTTGATGCCGGACTAGCTGTGCCACTGACCTTACCCTGCAGGGTGACTCTTGTGTCCTTATGCAACAAAATAAGACTTGGGTAGCTAAGATGCTCTGGTCTCCTTGCAACAAGGAAAGACTTCTAGCTCAGTGGTTGAGCCCTTGCTTTGCATGAAGAATGTTCTGGGTTCAATCCCCAGTGGCATCTCCAGATAAAGCCGGGGATGTGCCCTGCCTAAAACCCTAGAGAGCTGCTGCCAGTCAGTGTAGACAGTATTGAGCTAGGCGAACCAATGATCTGAAGGCAGCTTCCTACGTTCTGCGTCCTGGATGTTGCTGAACTCCAACTCCCACCAGCCTCAGACAACATGGCCAGTGGCCAAGGGACAATGGGAGTAGTAGTCTATCCACATCTGGGGCGGGGGGCCCATAGACTTCCTCCATCACTGTCCTAGACCAACCGTGTCCCAACCAATCAGGGATCCCTGTTGAATGCACTTAGTAAAGCAAGGATGGGGAACTTGTGCCCTTCTAGATTTTGTTGGACTCCAGCTCCCTGCAGCCCCGGCCAGCACAGCTGTTTGTTTTTAAAAGATGAAGAGAAGGGGGGAATGACTCACCCGGCTAAGTAGAGGGAGAAACCCAGCCGTTTTGAAAGTACGAAGTAAACTCAGCCGAATGTTTCTTTTCTGGTGCCCAGCAAACAACTGCTCTGCATAGCCTCTGCTTCCAGAAATGCCGGTGTCTCGTGCTCAGTTCTGCAGCAGGAACCCTTGACTCTGAGCCACCTCTTTGCTCCTAGCAAGCCCTGAGTTAGAGGCTCCTCTCGTTCCTTTCGCCAGCAGAGCCTGAAGCAGAGAGAGGGAAAATATCCCTTTTGAAAAAACGAACGCTGCTTCTGCTGTCAGAGTGACTCCAAAAGCCTAGCATATGTTAGGAATGTTATAGATAGAAGCCTAGATTTCTACAGGGACATGTTTATTTCCCCCATCCCTGCAGTGCTTACGAAATAATAAACTGGATCTGCCGAAAGTCTGCCTCTGAAGCCTGGATAGGCGGCCTGTGCATGTGGGAACACGACTCAAAGGAAGGGCTCAGCGACAGGGTAAAACCTTTGCATGCAGATGGCCCCAGTTTTGGTCCCTGGCACCTCCAGGTTGGACTGGGAAAAACCATACCTCCCAACAGTTTTCCGATGAAAGTAATTATGTCCTGATCGATGATGATGATGATGATGATACTCCTGCCCATCTGACAGGGTTGCCACAGCCACTCTGGGCGGCTTCCGACATATATAAAAACATAATAAAACTTTAAACATTTGAAAACTGTCCCTATACAAGGCTGCCTTCAGATGTCTTCTAAAGGTTTGTATAGTTATCTCCTTGGCTTGGGGGGTCGCATAACTCCATAGCCTCCCACATTTCTCCAGTGAAAATAGGGATGTCCTAAGGATGTGGGTGGCGCTGTGGGTTAAACCACAGAGCCTAGGGCTTACTGATCAGAAGGTCGGCGGTTCGAATCCCCGCAATGGGGTGAGCTCCCGTTGCTCGGTCCCTGCTCCTGCCAACCTAGCAGTTCAAAAGCACATCAAAGTGCAAGTAGATAAATAGGTACCACTCTGGGGGGAAGGTAAACGGCGTTTCTGTGTGCTGCTCTGGTTCGCCAGAAGCGTCTTAGTCATGCTGGCCACGTGACCTGGAAGCTGTATGCCGGCTCCCTCGCAACCCCAGAGTCGTCCACGACTGGAACTAACGGTCAGGGGTCCCTTTACCTTTACCTTTTTAAGGCATGGGTAGGCAAACTAAGGCCTGGGGGCTGGATCTGGCCCAATCGCCTTCTAAATCCGGCCCGTGAAGGATCCGGGAATCAGCTTGTTTTTACATGAGTAGAATGTGTCCTTTTATTTAAAATGCATCTCTGGGTTATTTGTGGGGCATAGGAATTCATTCATTCCCCCCCAAAAAAGTCCGGCCCCTCAAAAGGTCTGAGGGACAGTGGACAGTGCTGAAAAAGTTTGTTGACCCCTAAGGAAAAGCAGGACATTCTAGGATCAAATCAGAAACTGGGACGGCTTCTGCAAATCCCTGGAAAACAGGGACACTCAGAGGGTCTGAAGGCTCTACCTGAAACCATGGACAGCTGCCGCCGGACAGATAGGCTACAATTCCTGTCAGCCCCGAGACTTGACCGTTGGCCATGTTGCCTGGGGGCTGATGGGAGTTGGAGTCCAACCGCATCTGGAGGTCACCACGTTCTCCATCCCTGGTGGGGTTAACTCTGAGCTACTTGCACCAACAGTCTAACTTCATAGAAGGAAGCCTGTTACATTCATTCCAAAGTATTGCATTGGGTAAGTAGAGCTTTGTATGCAGGTTTCACACAGGCGCCCCCCAGGGTGGGACTGGGAATGCCGCCCAACCTGAAGCCCTGTAAAACTGCTGCTGGCCAGTGCAGACAGTACTGAGCTAGATGGACTAGTGGTCTGACTCAGCATAAGGCAGCTTCCTATGTTGCTCTATGTTCCTTCCTACGTTGAGCCAGTGTGAGCCAGTGTGGTGTAGTGGTTAAGAGCGGTAGACTCGTAATCTGGTGAACCGGGTTCGCGTCTCCGCTCCTCCACATGCAGCTACTGGGTGACCTTGGGCTAGTCACATTTCTCTGAAGTCTCTCAGCCCCACTCACCTCACAGAATGTTTGTTGTGGGAGAGGAAGGGAAAGGGGAATGTGAGCCGCTTTGAGACTCCTTCGGGTAGTGATAAAGCGGGATATCAAATCCAAACTCTTCTCTTCTTCTTCTTCTCTGTCGTAGGGAAAGACCTCAGCATCTGCTCTGCATCCAGAAATATTTGAGGTTCAGTCCCTCCAGATAGGACTGCCATTGTACTCATGATGAGCTACGATTTCTGTCGGGAATCCTTGAGAAACCCAGTAACCGCTGCCCTTTCCTTTGAGAACATATCCAAGAGCTGTTCCCTCTACCCCCAGTTCTAGCTGGAGACACAGCCTCAGGACTTCGAGTCGAAACCTGCTGAACAGGTGTATGAAAAGAGACCCGCCCAGGTATCTGGACTGTTCTCAGGTTGCCAGGCTGCTTTGTGTCTTGGGGTGGTTCATTTCCTGTGTTGCTGTAGTCTGTTGCCTGCCTACACAGGGGCGTAGCAAGGGGGGGAGATGGGGGTGGGCCGCCCCGGGTTCCACCCCAGAGGGGGGTGGCACTTAAAAAAAATTTTTTTTTAAAATTTTAAATTTTATTTTTTATTTAATTTTTTTTAACTTTATTGGAAAAAAGAGATAATAGACACACACACACACACACACACACAACCCCCACACCTCACAAAGTGGCACCATCAGAGGGGGGGGACACTTCTTTATTTTTTATTTTTTTATTTTTTTTAAAAAAATTAAATTTTAACTTTATTGAAAAAAAAGAGATAATAGACACACACACACAAAAAAAACCCCACACCTCGCAAAGTGGCACCATCATTTTTTGGGGGTGGGGGTAACTTGCTATGCCACTGGGTGCAGCTCTGCAAGTGCCCTGGCAAAGTGGTGGTGGTGGGGTGACAAAAAAAATTCCGCCCCGGGTACCACCTGCGCTGGCTACGCCTCTGCACTGAGATGGACACCCTCCAACCTCGCCCCCCCACTTTGATTGTAGACACCAAATAAGAGTAAACAGCAAGCTTCTCCTGTCTCCCCCCTCTCTCTGATCCACAACTCAAATACTCATTACTGCCTCCATCCCAGAATATTCTCCAACCCACTAAATCCGGTAGAAAATCTGGAATGGATTATCTGGTAATCAGAGTTTTATTTTTCTGGAATCACGGCTAGGAACATAATAATAATTTTATTATTTATACCTCGCCCATCCAGCTGGGTTTCCCTAGTCACTCTGGGCGGCTTCCAGCACATATAAAAATGTAATAAAACGTCCAACATTAAAAACTTCCCGATACAGTACAGGGCTGCCTTCAGATGTCTTCTAAAAGTTGTGTAGTTCCTTTATCTCCTTGAAATCTGATGGGAGGGCGTTCCACAGGAATGGGCAGAACAGGATCTTGATCTCCCACATGGCAGCAAGAGCCAAAGGTTCTCCAATATGCCACTCAACAGTGAAAGCCTATAAATCGACAACTCTGCCAATGCCTCCATCACTGTTCACAGCAAGAGAGGGGTTAAAGAGCGCTTTGCCCTGTCACCTGACTTGCACAGTGGGTGGAGCTAGCTCCTGTGCCCACCATCCCTTTCTCAATCCATGCTACTAGTCCCTGTGAGAATTTTTTTTTTTTGCCACCGTCCAATTTTCTGTGAATTACGGAATCCTCTACGTAAGGTGCCCTGATAAATAATCACCAAGGGAAAAAGGACAGGAAGGTCAGGGTTAATATTAAAAAGAAAATTTTATTGTTTTGAATGGAAATTGGAACACATTGCGTGTGTGATCCTCCAGGGCTTATTTTTTGGGAAGTGGGCATTTGGGGCAACCCCGAAAGAATTCGTCGAATCCCATCGCCACACAAGCCAGGAAGCACAAGAACTCCTGGAAGTCCACTTCCTGATCCTTGTTGTGGTCCAGGTCATTCATGATCTTCTGGAATTCTGCCACGTCCATTCGTTTCTGGGAGCATTGGAAAGAAAAACGTAGACCGTTAGCTTCAATAATTCAGAGCCTGTTTTTCCTCTTCCTTCCTCTTCGCTGTTTCCTTTCATGCTGTGTCTTTTTTTAGGTTGTAAAAAGGAGGGTTGGGATTGCATTGGGATATATACATATATATATAACAAATCTTATGAAATCAACTCTGGGATCCTTTTTGCCAAAGAGTGGAGGGTGTTTCTTTTTAAAACAACAACAACAACGTTTTAAATAAACAAGATCCACTCAAACAGGCCAGGCAACAGGTACACTGAGAAGGCAGGCAAATAAATATGCCCAAGTTCCTTTGCACTGCTTCCTCGGACATTCCCCTGTTATAAGCCTTTTAATTTTATTTAATTTGTGGATTGAATGTGAAGGGAAAGGAAGAAAAGATGAAATAGAACTTAAAGAAGAAAAATAGAAAAGAGGGAAAAAATACTAATGATATGTAATAAGACACAAACAGTATTAACATAGACTGCCATCAGGTCACATTGTGGTTATAGTGATTAAAGGTAAAGGTAAAGGGACCCCTGACCATTAGGTCCAGTTGCGGACGACTCTGGGGTTGCGGCGCTCATCTCGCTTTACTGGCCGAGGGAGCCGGTGTACAGCTTCCGGGTCATGTGGCCAGCATGACTAAGCCGCTTCTGGCAAACCAGAGCAGCGCACGGAAACGCCGTTTACCTTCCCGCTGCAGCGGTACCTATTTATCTACTTGCACTTTGACGTGCTTTCAAACTGCTAGGTTGGCAGGAGCAGGGACCAAGCAACAGGAGCTCACCCCGTCGCGGGGATTCGAACCACCGACCTTATGATCAGCAAGCCCTAGGCTCTGTGGTTTAGACCACAGCACCACCCGCGGCCCTCGGTTATAGTGATTAGCAGCACACAAATCTTAAAACTTCATCCAGAAGGCATTTACCCTGGATGCCTTTGTATTAGGCAGTTTACACATAAATAGGCTTTTGGGTTAGTCCCTCTAGGATAGGACCACAAATTGCCACCAGTACATCCCCAAATTTCAGCCACTTACTGTTTTCCACCTGAAAGCATAAAAGCACCTTCGGCATAAAATGCCCCAGAAATGCATTGGGGTGTGTTTATAAAACAGAAGAAGAGCCAGCTGGATCAGGCCAACAGCCCATCTAGCTCAGCATCCTGTTCCCACAGTGGCCAACCAGATGCCTACAAGCAGGATTCAAGCAAAAAAGCCCTGTCTCCCCTCCAGCAACTGGGATTCAGAAGCATGAAGTCAGAGCCTAGCTATCTACAGTGGAACCTTGGTTCTCGAACGGCTTAGTTGACAAACAAATCGGCTCTTGAACGCCGAAAACCCAGAAGAAGAGAAGACGAAGAGTTTGGATTTGATATCCCGCTTTATCACTACGCGAAGGAGTCTCAAAGCGGCTCACATTCTCCTTTCCCTTCCTCTCCCACAACAAACACTCTGTGAGGTAAGTGGGGCTGAGAGACTTCAGAGAAGTGTGACTAGCCCAAGGTCACCAAGCAGCTGTATGTGGAGGAGCGGAGACGCGAACCCGGTTCACCAGATTATGAGTCCACCGCTCTTAACCACTACACCACACTGGCGTAGACATCACGATCCACTAATTCAAAATATCATCTGCCCTACCCTTTGCAGGAACTGCCTTCTGGATATTGCAGTTTCAAGCTAATCAGCAGGGTCTGGATTCGAGATGCGGCCCAGAGACCTCTCACCATGTCCTTTGATATCACCAGACATGCCCATCACATTTCCCAGTTAATCCGAATTTTTTTTGCGCAAACGACGACTTAACATCCCAGGTTTTTGTTTTTTGCTGGAAGGACTTACGCCATGGAAGGCTGGGAGTTCGTTCATCAAGAGCTCTTTCATCTCCGTCTTGTTGAGCTTGTACTTGTCCCCCTCCTTCCCGGAATATTTGTGGAAGGTGGCGACGATGGTGGCCAAGCACTTCTCCAAAGGAGTCGCCATGGTGAGCCTGGAAAAGACAAAGGGGACAGCGGAGTGGGAACATCCAAGGGGAAAAGAACCGAGGAGCGTGTGTTTAGAGGAATAGGGTGGACAGACAGATCTGTAGGGTAGACAGACAGATGGCTGAAGAGAAGGGTGACTAAGATGATCAAGGGTCTGGAAACCAAGCCTTATGAGGAGCGGTTGAAGGAGCTGGGTAGATTTAGCCTGGAGAAGAGAAGACTTGGAGGTGACACAAGGTAAGGGGTAAAGGGGACCCCTGGCCATTAGGTCCAGTCGTGTCCGACTCTGGGGTTGCGGCGCTCATCTTGCTTTATTGGCCGAGAGCTGGCGTACAGCTTCCAGGTCATGTGGCCAGCATGACTAAGCCGCTTCTGGCGAACCAGAGCAGCACATGGAAACGCCGTTTACCTTCCCGCCAGAGCAGTTCCTATTTCTCTACTTGCGCTTTGACGTGCTTTCGAACTGCTAGGTTGGCAGGAGCTGGGTCGAGCAATGGGAGCTCACCCCGTCGCAGGGATTCGAACCGCCAACCTTCTGATCAGCAAGCCCTAGGCTCTGTGGTTTAACCCACAGCACCACCTGGGTCCCCTGGTGACACAAGAGCCACCTTCAAATCTCTGAAGGGCTGTCAGATGGAGGATAGACCAAACTCGCTTCCTGCTGCTCTAAATTATAAGAAAAGAGATTCCACCTAAACCTCAGGAAGAACTTTCTGGCGGTAAGAGACGTTTGACAGAAGAACGGACTACCTCAGAAGGTGGTGGACTTTACATCATGGGAGGTTTATCAGGAGAGGTTGGGTGTCCATCAGCCAGGAATTATTTATAATTATAATAATAATAATAATAATAATAATAAAATAATAATAATAATAATAATAATTTATTATTTATACCTCGCCCATCTGGCTGGGTTTCCCCAGCCACTCTGGGCGGCTTCCAACAGAATATTAAAATACACTAATCTATTAAACATTAAAAGCTTCCCTAAACAGGGCTGCCTTCAGATGTCTTCTAAAAGTCTGGTAGTTGTTTTTCTCTTTGACATCTGCTGGAAGGGCGTTCCACAGGGCGGGTGCCACTACCGAGAAGGCCCTCTGCCTGGTTCCCTGTAACTGGGCTTCTCGCAACAAGGGAACCGCCAGAAGGCCCTCGGAGCTGGACCTCAGTGTCCGAGCTGAACGATGGGGGTAGAGAAGCTCCTTCAGGTCTACTGGACCGAGGCCGTTTAGGGCTTTAAAGGTCAGCACCATCACTTTGAATTGTGCTCGGAAACGTACTTGTTTACAGCATTTAGCTCTGATTCCTGCATTGCAGGGACTTGGACTACATGACCTCTGGGGTCCCTTCCAGCTCTATGATTCTAGCCTGTCAGCCACACCCTCTTGCAGGATACTCCATTCCATTTCTCTCCTGGTTTTCAACACCCTCATTCCATCTCCCAACAGCCGGTCAAGATTCTGTGACCGCTGCATATCCTGCGGGTTGTTTGGGGTCACTTTCCCCCATTAGGATCCCCTCCCATCCTAAAGTTTTGTATCTCTGCAGACCTCAGGGTTCCCCCCAGCACACCGACACTTCCTTCTTGCTGGTCCTGTTTTAGCTACACAAGGACCCATAATCGGTAGAATGAATTTGCTATCAGTATATCTTATAAACAGAAAGGATGGGCACTGTGGGGTATAATCAGAGGAGACCTACTAACATTAATGGACCTGAGTTCGTCTTGCTCATGGATTTCAGCCACACCATTGACCCACCTAGCTTTTAGCAGTCTAACCATTAACGGTCATTTTCTTTCCTCCCTACCCTATCCTCTTGTTAAAAGTTGGAGGTGAGCAATGGTTTGAGCCTGGGAGAACTTTCCACATGGAAGGGAAGTGCTCTACCACTGAGGGATGGTCCTCTCCTAAAGCAAGTCTAGAGGACACATGGTTCTCCAGATGTTGTCAGGCCACAACTCTGACCATTGGCCAGGGATGATGGGGCTAGAGGAACTTGGGAGTCCATAAAGCCTGGCAGAGCCCTATGTCCCTTTGTCCTGCTCTAATGGGATGACCCCCCCAATGCCAACATCTCCAGAACATCCTAGCGTCCTTCACCACCTTTCCCTTACCAAAGTACAGAGTCCTGTTTCTGGCTGAGCCAATTGAAAGTCATCCTCCCCAACACAAGAATTTGAGCCACAAAGAAGGGGAATTCTACAGGATTTCCCTCCACAAACAATTGGAATTCTACAATATTTTGCGAATATCTGTCTCTTGACCTCGTTCCAAGGCCCTGGAGGGCTCTCTCGGGGACATCTCCTCTCAGGACTTCACAAAATCACACACACTGCCAGCTGTTTTGAGTTGCTAATGGAAGGGAGCACAGGAAGAGACTTACCAAGAAGAACGGTAGCACGGATTCTGGAGCTGAAGTAGAGGGATGTTGTCTGAGTACAGTTGATGGAGGCCCTTATACCCTCTCCAGGTCCAACCTCCCAAGGCACCACCTGACCTGATTGACTCTGTATTGGCCAATAACAAAGCACATCATTTGTGGAGTGTTTTCCCTGCCCAACAGCTGATTGGCTCGTGGGGTTCTCTGGACACGGCAAACCAACCAACCAACCTACCTGCCCCTCGCCCATCCCGCATCGCCCACCAACGCCCCATTTTTGCCCGGCCAGGTGTGTAACCTCATCAGGCTCCATGCACGGGCCACTGGCCTCGCATCCTGACAGGTCGCGGGCTGCTGATGTGCCTCCCCGAGATGCGATCTGACACTTGAGCAGATCCAGCGAAGCGCATGGAATCTGATGGTTCAGTCGCCTCGCTTAACCCTTTCTGATTGGGGCAACCATGAGCAAGGGCCTGGCTGCTGGATCAGGCCGATGGCGTGTCTAGTCCGGCATCCTGTTCTCACAGTGGCCAACCAGATGTCCCTGGGAAACCAGCAAGCTCTTTCGCTCACCCGTTTGCGCACAGCCTCTGGAGCGCAGGGTGGCGAGGCTACTTGGTGCCATTGCACCGCCCTCGCGGCATCCCTTCTTTTCAAATCCAAAAGTTTGAAAAAATCCCTTATTTTCAAATCCGAAAGTTGACAGCTATGGGCCATTGGCCTGGTTCAGGAAGGATCGGTTTCTGTTCTTATGTCCCAGGCTAGGTTTGGCAATCTCGGCGGCTGCCCCAAACAGGGAGAACAGGATCCATGTATTCCGAAACAATATGTGAATTGAAACACAGCTCTCCTTTGATAGCCCCACTCCTCTGAATTTTGCAGTGCAGTTCCCCAGCCATGAAACATGTCCCAAATTGCACATGCAGCCATACCTCGGCTCCTGAACGCCTTGGGAATCGAACGTTCCAGCTCCCGAACGATCAAAAACCAGAAGTGAGTGCTATGGTTTTCGAACGTTCTTTTGGAAGCCGAATGTCTGATGGGGCTTCCGATTGGCTGTAGGAGCTTGCTGCAGCCAATCAGAGGCCGTGCTTTGGTTTTTGAATGTTTCAGAAGTCGAACAGACTTCCGGAATGGATTCTGTTCGACTTCCGAGGTACGACTGTACTAGGGTTTTAAGCATGCCTAAAATGGCATGTATAGCAGAAAACAACATGCGCAGATGTGTTGCATTGTGGGAAGTTCCTTTGCAAAAGAACTGTATCTTTCTATTTGTAACTGAAGGTTACCTGTTGCACCTGGAGCGATCAGAGAAAAGAGAAGCCCTTGGAGGGATGATCCCATTAATAATAATAATAATAATAATAATAATAATAATAATAATTTATTATTTGTACCCCGCCCATCTGGCTGCGTCTCCCCAGCCACTCTGGGCGGCATCCAGCAAAGATGAAAAATACATTAAAATGTCACACATTAAAAACTTCCCTAAACAGGGCTGCCTTCAGGTGTCTTCTAAATCTCTCTCTCTCTCTCTCTCTCTCTCTCTCTCTCTCTGGGACTCAAAGGAGTTTCAGAAGGCTAGCATTTGTGCTGGGGTGAATTCACTGGTGAATATGCAATAATTGACTGGTTGATTAAAAATATTAACAATTAACCATTGATTTCAATAACTGGCACTGCAAGCCAAATTCAGCCTGCAAGTTGTAAGACATCTCACTCTCTCTCTCTCTCTCTCTCTCTCTCTCTGTCTGTCTGTCTCCCAAGATCACCCAATGAGCTTTGTGGCTGAGCGGAGATTTGAACCCAGGTCTCAGTTCAAACCCAGTCCGATGCTCTAACCACTAAACCACCACTGGCTCTTATTTGTTGCACATGCTCCATGTGTTCTTAGGTGTCCCACACTGAAATTAAAATACTCTTAATAAATAGAAATAAATAATAATAATAAAAAGAGTGTGCTGGATCGGGCCAAAGGCTCATCTAGTCTGGTATCCTGTTCTAACATCTGCAGGACCCAAGCACTCTCCCCTCCTGATACAGATAATTTCATTTGGTCTCCCAACCATGATTTTACATCTGCGTTACCATGTTCTCTTGGAAACTGGGGTGTTGGTTTTTTTATAAAAAAAATACATATATTTTTTATTTTTCAATTTTTGAGTATGACAACATTTTTCTTCTCCTTATACATACATATCCAATCCCAATTTGCATAGTTTGACTCCCCCCCGGTTTCCATTCCCCCCCTTTTCTTCTCCTTGCATATAATTATATTTCTCCAAATAATTTCAGCCTCTTTTCCAATCCTAATTCCATTATTACTTCATAAATGTTACAACAATCCTGCTAATGTTTTAACGTATTTACAGTGTTCTTTAAAGTAATCTATATACAGTGGGACCTCGACTTACGAGTGACCCGACTTCCGAGTTTTTCAACTTCCGAATGACTTCCGGAAGAAAAAAAAATGGCTGCCGCATCCGAATTTTTCGACTTCCGAAAGGAAGTCGCGGCCGCTTTTAATAGGATTTTTTCGGTTTACGAAGATTTGATGTGGGTTACTTCGACTTACGAAGTTTTCCCACTCAATGCATCCCTATGGGGACTCGACTTACGAGTGTTTTCGACTTCCGAAGATCGCGTCGGAACGCATTATCGCCGTAAGTCGAGGTCCCACTGTATATATATATTTCCATTCTTGGTTAAATTTTTGGAACAGCTTATGGGTAGAATATCTCCTTGGTTCAGCAGCCAAAGTTTATTGTGTTTGTAAGGGGAGGGGAGAGATTTGCACAAATTGTTACCTCCTGTTTGCATTAGGGGGAAAAAATGTGAGTTTGTTTGATAAGGAGGTGGCAGGCTAGGTGAATCACTCGGCTCAGATCCAGTTTACAACAGGGAGGTGTAGCTAGAAGAGTCAAGGGGTGGGAAAACCTCCCCACTAAACAAAAAAAGTATTTGAAGAATTGTTCTCACCTTTCTGCCAAACAAGGCTCCTAGAATCAACACAAACAAGGCAGTGCCGTGCTCTCGGATTTACAATCCTCAAACAGACATGGCACAAAAGGAAAATGGACTGGGAGGGCGGAAGAAATAGCAAAGTCAGGTGCAAGATCTGAGTTTGCAAGGTCTTCTTCTCACGACCAGCTGGGGCGGGGCATTTCCAGGAAAGGCGGAGGCAAAGGTCACTGGTATCTCAGCAGAGCTGATGGAATGGCCCTCCTTCCCTTCTCTCCCAGTATCTGCTGGAGATTGATCGAGCGGCTGCTGGCAGGTGACAGCAGCGGAGAAGATGGACAGATCCTGCTTCTCCCTTCTCGCTCCGTCTGCTACAGCCTGATGGGTTGGCTGCTCCTTAACGGGAGGGTCACTTTCCCCTGCCCCCCCATACCCTCATAGGGGACCTTCTGAGGACTTCAAGACAGGGGTGGGTGGGGCCAGAGGCCACAAAAGTGGGTGGGGCCACAGTGGTGAGTCTGAACATGAGAGGTTTTCTATTGATTTTGTGAAGGTGACGGTGGCGTGAGATCTCTTTGTGAACTAATATTTTCCCTCCCCGCCCCTGTCTTGTATAACCGTGCCTAAATGCCACCGTAAGAAAAAATGAAGACAACATTGGTTGGTATTTTAAAAGAAGCAACTACAATTGTCCTTCCTTTTGCAATAAGCTTACAAAGGTTTTTTGAATGGCGCTGTGAATCTTCGACACTCTTACTGAAGCCGCCTTTTTTGGGCAGGTATTTTGTGCAGGAGTTTTCTTGGCAGGGATACTGGAGTGGCTTGCCAGTTCCTTCTCCAGGTGGATCACGTTTGGTCCAAACTCTCCACTACGACCTGTCCATCTTGACCTGTCCATAGCTTCCCTGAGTAATTCAAGCCCCTTCGCCGCGACAAGGCAGTGATCCATGTACGGAAGTGAGAGCTGGACCATAAAGAAGGCTGATCGCCGAAGAATTGATGCTTTTGAATTATGGTGCTGGAGGAGACTCTTGAGAGTCCCATGGACTGCAAGAAGATCAAACCTATCCATTCTTAAAGAAATCAGCCCTGAGTGCTCACTAGAAGGACAGATCCTGAGGTTAAGGCTCCAGTACTTTGGCCACCTCATGAGAAGAGAAGACTCCCTAGAAAAGACCCTGATGTTGGGAAAGGTTGAGGGCACAAGGAGAAGGGGACGACAGAGGACGAGATGGTTGGACAGTGTTCTCGAAGCTACCAACATGAGTTTGGCCAAACTGCGAGAGGCAGTGAAGGATAGGCGTGCCTGGCGTGCTCTGGTCCATGGGGTCACGAAGAGTCGGACACGACTGAACGACTGAACAACAACAAATTTTGTGCAGGATGAGCCCCCAGATATTTTTCCTAAATGCTCCCAGTGAAAGTGATGTGGAGGGAGAGGGGAGAGACTCCTGGGCAGGGTATTTTAAAGATTAATTTCAGGTAATGAATGGATATAATTGAAGGGGGGGGGGGAAAGAGATTTGATCTGAAGCAGGATCTGTTCCAAAATTAATCTGGAGTCAATGAACTGAAGAACTGATTTGGTGGCGATCTGAGGTGTGCGGCGGGTTAATTGATTTGGATGTGGGTCTCGGTTGTCTTGCCACCTGTCACATTTTAATTCTGAAATTTGCATTTGTACCTTTTTGCACCACGGATATTTCCAGCGCTTTGTCCCTTCCTGTTTAAATCTTGTGATTTACCGCAAAGGAGAGGAGGGGGGCAGTTTTGCATGGAGGGATAAAAGCTCGCTCACTTTCTGTGGAAACCTCGATGCAAATGGAAATGATTGCAGAAGCACACACAACCCTTCCGTAAGGAAGCAAAGGCGTTGTCCAAGGATGCAAATCAAGGATGCAAATTCTTGTTCCCCTTCTTTGGATCCAGAAGTCTGGAGTTGGTACAATGCCAGTCCTGTCTCTGGTCTCACCCCCCCCCCCCACACCCAGTGCACACGAAACCACGACTCTCCAGGTGTTCAAAAAAATGAGTAAGGCAAGATGAATCATCATAGTAAGGGGCACAGCTCAGTGGCAGAGTCTCTGCCTTGTAAGCAGAAGGACCCGGACTGAAATCTTGGAGAGCTGCTGCCGGTCAGAGCAGACAGTGCTGAGCTAGATGGACCTAATGATCTGACTCAGTATAAGATGGTCAAAGGCCTGGAAACGATGCCTTATGAGGAACGGCTTAGGGAGCTGGGTATGTTTAGCCTGGAGAAGAGAAGGTTCAGGGGTGATATGATAGCCATGTTCAAATATATAAAAGGATGTCATATAGAGGAGGGAGAAAGGTTGTTTTCTGCTGCTCCAGAGAAGCGGACACGGAGCAATGGATTCAAACTACAAGAAAGAAGATTCCACCTAAACATTAGGAAGAACTTCCTGACAGTAAGAGCTGTTCGAAAGTGGAATTTGCTGCCAAGGAGTGTGGTGGAGTCTCTGTCTTTGGAGGTCTTTAAGCAGAGGCTTGACAGCCACCTGTCAGGAATGCTTTGATGGTGTTTCCTGCTTGGCAGGGGGTTGGACTGGATGGCCCTTGTGGTCTCTTCCAACGCTATGATTCTATGATTCTAAGACAGCTGCCTATGAACCCACAGCCGGGAGCTGCATCCCTTTTTGCAAAGGGCAGGCAAGACTTCATTCCTGGCACTCTGCCCTCCATGCCAGGGTGTGGCGCCGCGGGGCAAAGGGAGTAGTTCCATCATGAGGGGGTGACTCAGCCTTGCAAAACTTCGGGCAGCGGAGGCTGAAGGAATCGCTCGGAGGAACACACACACACACACACACACAGTAATCACACACACACACACACACACACACACACACACACAGTAATCGCAGCGCCCATCCCATCTGCCACGGGGAACAGCAAGCAAAGCAGCTGCCATCTGGAAAGAGGCAGAAAGCTGGACCTGAAATTCGGAATGGATTTCTTGCCCGGCCAGTAAAAACTGAAACCATCTTTCTTTGCAAAGGTCCTGTCGGTGGGAGCTCTGTCCCTTCCGCCCGATAAAGAGACAGGGAGCCTTTTTCCGTTCAAGGGCCGGATTTCTTCCAAATGAACATTCCAGGGGCCACCTGTCAGTGGCGGATGGATCCAGGGGCAAAGGAGGGCAGAGCAAGGGCTGTAATTGTTGCTTATGTTTCTACCCGCACCTTTTTGCCCTCCGTCCGTCCACGCAAGAGGCATGGTCAGAGTTCAAGGACACGTCCCAGCAAGGCAGAGATACTTGAGGAGGGTGGCAAGGAAGATCACTGAGGGGGGTGGCCTGGGAAGAGTCCCAAGGGCCAGGCAGAGAGGTCTGCCCCCCCCACCTGCCCCTTTGGGACTGAGCTTCCCTATCCTTGTCTTAGCAGATGAGGAGGAAGTTTAATTTAATTTTACTTGACTTCCTTTTTCAGGGTTCTGAGTCCCTGTCCCAGCTTAGAGGGCCTCTTATTCAGAGGTAGACTGCCTTTGCTCCTGGAGGCTTTGTCCCTAACTAGCTGGGCTATTAGCCTAAGCAGAGCTCTGCCAGGTCAGACCAAAGGCCCAACCAGTCCAGCATCTGTCACTCACAGCAGAGAGCAATCAGCCTCTCTTGCTATTGTCCCCCAGCGATGGGTCTTCAACAATAGAGTGCCACTGTCCACGGAGGGTTCATTTAGCAATTGTGTCTGGTAATCGTCTGTATCGGCACCATCTCCTGATAAGCAGTAATAATAACAGGCGCCATCGTCTTTTAAACCTATTGACCATCCCAGCCTCTTGTGGCGGTGAGTTCCATAAGTCAACAGGATCAATTCGAGGGGTGAGATAGGCCCTGATCCAGCAGGGCTCTTACTCTTTATGTTATTACTCAGAGTAGACCAAACAGCTGCTTTATTTACTTATATACCGCCATGCCATTTGGGGATTAAAAAAAAAAAAAGCTATCAAAGCTCTTTACAGCAATAAAACGTACAATCCGTGCAGTACGATAACCATAAAAACAGACATTGGGGAAGGATACGTTCTTAACCGGCAGAATAGAAAAAAAGTTTCCAGCAGGTATTTAAAAGCTGGCACAGAAAGGCGCCCGCTAAATCTCTAGTGGCAGAGAGTTCCGCAGGACCGTGCCGACCGACACTAAAAGCTCGGGTTGTCGCTGCTTTCAAATGATGCCCTCGCCAACTTGATTTTGTCATGCCCGTTGCCCCTAGTAGGTCTACTCTGAGCAGGGCTCAGACAAGGTTCCAGAAGGTGGGCGGTTTCCCACCAGGCTGAGGTTGCTTCGTTCAGGGAGTCACCGTTCTTTGCTGCTGAAATCGGGGCCTGTTTCACGGGTGACTGGCCATCGGACAATGCAGGCGCCTACTCAGATGTGCTGGGCGACGGGAAAGGCAGAGAGGATTCGAGAGTCGGGCACGGGACAGAGTGTGACAAGAAGACAAAAGGGGCTGTGTCCCTGTGTGCGCAGCTAAATAAATGGCCGGCTGCCTGTGTTCAGCTCAGAGAACTAAGGTCTGCAAGTTGGTGCAAGCAGCCTTGACCCAAGGGTAAAACACACTCCGGCCCCAAACTGCGCCCTCGAGAAGACGCAAGTATCGATTCGTTTAAGCTGCATAAAAATGTTGTTGTTAATAACCAATCCTCATGAAAATTCACCATCATTTCAGCTCCTCTTCCTCCTGAAAAACTCGTGGTTATATTGTTTTGGCTTTTTGCAATTTGTGTGCAGTTTTCCTCAAGATGTACAATGTGCCAGTAACATCTCCCCTAAAATAATGGATTCTTCTGCGTCATTTTCACTGGCAGCTCCATTTTTTATGCACAAGTAACGTTACCCAAATATATGCGGTTTTGCACGCCTGGCGGGGCATGGCAAAATTCGAGGAACCGGGGGTTTAGGAAGGTGGCTGGTTTTTAGTTTGCCTAGGGTTTCAGAAAGCACAAATTAGGGGGAAAAGAAAGAAAGCACAAATTAGGTAAAATTGCCTTTAAATGCACACCTCACCCACCCCCCTTCTCTCCCCAGATATTGCTAGACTCTGACTCCCCACAGTGGCAACCTCTTCAGTCCCTCGATGTTTGAAGAGTTCAGTTAGTCTAATCCATAAAAGAACTTCTCGAGGCTAAGAGGAAACAAACCTGCGGCTTTTTCTTATTTCCTTACATCTGTCACGCACGCATGCAAATTTATGGGCGCGTTCCCTTTTCTCGTTTACTGTCTTAAATCAGGCCAGCCAGATCTTGCACTGGGGGTCAGGAAATGGGCAGCCAAACGGCAATTAGAAAATAATTGATCCAGGGGCTGATGCTGGCGAAAAGGTTGCCTCTGCTACATTTGAATGCTAGCAGCGCGGTGCTCTAACGTTTACTCAGAAGGAAGGCTCCCCCCCCCAAGTTCAGTGGGGCTCACTGCCAGGCAAGTGTGTTTATGGGATGCCTTTCCCCAAGCTGGTAGAGCCCTTTCAGCTCTACAATTAATAATAATAATATTTTTTTATTTATACCCCTCCCCTTCTGGTCCAGAAACCGGGCTCAGGGCGGCTAACAACAAATACAAAACAATGATTAAAAACAACTTTAAAAACAGTTAAAAACAGCATAAAGAAAAAAACCATCAGTGGGATCACCAGGGCTATGATTCTGTGATGGACAGGGCCGGTAATGAGGCCCTTTATATGTCCAGCTGTCCTTTGTCAACATCAAATTGTTGCTGTTTTTTGTGTTCAATATACCGTATATACTCGAGTATAAGCCAACCCGAATATAAGCCGAGGCACCCAATTTTACCCCAAAAAACCTGGGAAAGCTTCATAGGAGCCACTGCCTGCCTCACTCGAGTATAAGCTGAGGGCGGCTTTTTCAGCACAAAAAATGTGCTGAAAAACTAGGCTTATACTCGAGTATATAGGGTACGCTATATGGTAAGTTATGGACCTCATAGGTATCTAAATCCATTTGCGCATGTAGCCATGCAACCAGTCCATGCAGAATGTAGGCACCCTATATATAGAAATGAGCAAACCAGGGATATTTCAGGGAGCAGGCTAGCAGACAGGGCCCATGACTTACATCATAGGAGCCTACACAACACAAAACACTGTTGCTGTATGTAGGTTTTATTTTATTTGTTTTTTATCTTCCATTTTGGAAATGTACATCCAGCTTTTTTTACCTTTAAATTTTTTTGGGGGCCCCCAAGAGAGTGGGGCCCGAAGCCATAGCTTGTTTAGCTTATACGTAAATCCAGCACTGGTGATGGGAGTTGTAGTCTAAAACATCGAAGGTGCCACACTCGGCCCGTTGATGGCGATACTTTTATGCTATACTAGGATAAGACCCAGTCAGATGGGGGGCATATAAAATAATAATAATAATAACCTATAATAATAACCTATAATAATAATCATTTAAGGTGGTAACATAGGGATTAACGTTTCTGGTATGAACGAGGTCTTGCCGTTGCTTTCTTAGACCTTCGGCCACCACCGTCAAGAGGATCTGTGAATCTCCTCATCTACACACACACCATCCCAACCGGCTGCGTGTCTCTTCCCTCTGCATAAAGGTAAAGGTAAAGGGACCCCTGACCATTAGGTCCAGTCGCAGACGACTCTGGGGTTGTGGGGCTCATCTCGCTTTATTGGCCGAGGAAGCTTCCGGGTCATGTGGCCAGCATGACTAAGCCACTTCTGGCAAACCAGAGCAGCACACAGAAACACCGTTTACCTTCCCGCCGGAGCGCTACCTATTTATCTACTTGCACTTTGATGTGCTTTCGAACTGCTAGGTGGGCAGGAGCAGGGACCAAGCAACGGGAGCTCACCCCATCGCGGGGATTTGAACCGCCGACCTTCTGATCGGCAAGCCCTAGGCTCTGTGGTTTAACCCACAGCGCCACCCACGTCCCTCCCTCTGCATAGTCTGGTCCAATCCCTCCACTCTTCCGCCAAGTGAGTCAGCTCAACCCAGCAGCGTTCAGAAGGAGAGCAGGATGCCTAGAGGGAATGACTCACTCGGCAAGCACGCACCCTCCTCGGGTTGCCCTGGAGACCAGTGGGAGTCTCCTCCCCACCTCACTAGTTTTATTTGCAAACAAAGAAGGGGATTTATTTGGTCCCTCTCCCCTAGCCAGGACAAACGTCCCACTGGTCTAAAGGTTGGGCCAGCTGCTGAAATGTGTTGCCAGATCTCTCTCGCTCCACAGCCCAGCATGGAGAGGAACTGGAGGGATCCGAGCAGGGAGTGACGCATTTGAGGGTGCTGCCCCAAGAACCTCTGCCTGCCCCACACCTGTCTTCTTACTTACAACCTGTCTAGGTGGCAACCTTGGCTGCCAGCTTTCTCCCCCTCCTTCGTCTCGACATTGCCCTTTGTAGAACTCAGCAGGGAGGACATACCCTGCAAGTGTCCTGGAAAAACCGGACATCCTTTTTTTTCTCACAAGAGCATGGCTTTTGGGCACCGTGACAAAATTTCGAGGTGCGGTTTCCCTCTGAAAAAAGCGCTTTTCCCCGGGTCCACAATCTCACGCTGTGTTCCAAAATGCACAGGTTTGGGGGTGTGTGGGGGGTGGGGTTTTTTTGGACCATACCTGGTGGGAAATTGCAGCGCGAAATTACGCAAGATCGCAGCTCCCCATTTTTGCTCTTGTGAGAAAAAAATGGGAAGTTGGTGTCCAATAAGATAATGTCTCCATTTTTGCTGTCGCGGTGTTGGAGGGTATGGGAGGAGGAAGATGGGGACTGAAATAAACAAAAATATGCCCTTATGGGGTGCACAAGAGCCCTTTGCAGGTTCTCCATCGGTAGGAGAATATAACAGAGGCTAACCAGAGAAGATTGAGAGGCAAAGTCTTTATTCTGTTGCAACATGGCATTTTTGCCCCCCACACAGGAGAGCAGGGAAAAAGACCCAGAACAAAGGAGCACATGCTCTTATAAAGACATTTCAAAAAAATCCCTCCTGGAGACCAGCCCACCGCCAGATACATCATACCTGCATCACAGATACATCAGAACTACATCACAAATTGGGAGGGTCAGAGGAGGTAACCTGAGAATTCTCACACCTGTGCCATCTTTCCTTGAACCCCTCCCAGACACACATTTCAGCAAAACAAAAGTGTTCCTGGTTTCCTGCCCTGGCTGGGCAGGGTTAATGCAGGGCTAATGACTGTCCTTTGTTCTAAAGGTAAAGGGACCCCTGACCATTAGGTCCAGTCGCAGACGTCTCTGGGGTTGCGGTGCTCATCTCGCTTTACTGGCTGAGGGAGCCGGTGTACAGCCTCCGGGTCATGTGGCCAGCATGACAAAGCCGCTTCTGGCGAACCAGAGCAGCACACGGAAACACCGTTTACCGTCCCGCCGGAGCGGTACCTACTTATCTACTTGCACTTTGACATGCTTTCGAACTGCTAGGTTGGCAGGAGCAGGGACCAAGCAACGGGAGCTCACCCCGTCGCAGGGATTTGAACCGCCAACCTTCTGATCAGCAAGCCCTAGGCTCTGTGGTTTAACCCACAGCACCACCTGGGTCCCATGTCTTTTGTTCTACCCCAGGCCAAATCCATTTTTGGTGGTGGGTCCTTTGTGAGGGAAATGGCTCATTGTCTGGCACTCAGGCATCAGAATGCCAGGAATTATCACTGAGACAGTCACTCCCTCCTTCCTTGCAGAGAAACAGTTTGTCAGTTTGGGAGTGAAAAATGGTGAGGCCTGTCTTCCTGTGCCGCTTCAGACATGTGGCCTTGTTTTGCTTGGAACACTTATGAACAATTATTATTACTATATATATAAGACCTTGATATTCTTACAACAATTACAAAACTAGACTTAGCAGGTACCAGGACTGCAGGTATCAGGACTCCATCATCCCTCATCATTGGCTACCCTGGTTGGAGCAGTTGATGGGAGTGCAGCAACATCTAAAGTAGGTACAGGGAACCTGTGGCCTGCCAGATGTTGGTGAACTACAACTCCTCATCAGCCACAACAAGCGTGGACAATGGTCAGGGGGGATGGGAGTTGTAGTCCAGCGACCTCTGGAGGCCTACAGGTTTTTCCCACCCTTATCCTCGACACAACCAATCAGGGATCACATATTAAATCCATGTGCAGAGGCATAAAGCCCATGTCTTGGTTTCCTGCGCATGATCTAGTGATCCCTGCTGGTTCCCTATCCTTGCTATGCACAAATCACAAACTCTTTTTTTCCCCCGAGGGCAGATTGTTCCGTGGCCAACACAGTACCACCCACACCCAATAACGGGGAGCAGCAGGTCTGGGGAAACCCAGAAAGTTTGGAGAAGCAATACCTCCCTGTTGAAAGAAACAAAGCTTTGGGGGGAAAGAAGAATCTCCAGGGAGGAAAAACCCTCAAATAGCTCTTTGAGGACTGATGGCTGACTGATTGTTGGTTGACGGGGGTAGAATGGAAGAGCTGGCTGGTGGAAGCAGGAGGGTGTGTGTGTGTGTGTGTGTGTGTGTGTGTGTGTGTGTGTGTGTGTGTGTCTGGTAACCGTAAACAGAGGCACTCCACGCAGCAAAGTTTATTAGCAGCTTCCCCCATCACGGTCTTCTTTTATGATGGTGGTGGTGTACATATTACGATGTGCAGAGTCTCGGGACTGGCACTGGCTGATGGGAACTGTAGTACAGCAGGAGGGCATCAGGTTGTCGCAATTGTGCAAGATGCAGAGAGAAATCTGTGCCATGGTGGGGGCTTTTTGCAGCTCCCTCAACATCACCTCTGGGAGTCGAGTTCGAATCCTTGCTTAGCTCAGGAGGTGACAGGGAAGCCTCTGAGCATGTAGCAGAGAGCACGCCAGGAGAAAACGTTCCTCTTCTCCCAGGCCTTTGGCCAATTAAACAATCTATATAGCTCGTTAAACTGCGTCGGCGGAGTTATTGTTTTGTTATTACGCAGTTTATTATTATCATTATTAATTAATACTGTAAACCACACCCTGTGATCTTCGGATGAAGGGCGGTATAGAAATTAAAGAAAGAAAGAAAGAAAGAAAGAAAGAAAGAAAGAAAGAAAGAAAGAAGAAAGAAAGAAAGAAATTTGAAAGGGTGCGAGCGTCTAGCTCTCATTTTAAGAGTCTTCCAATGCTGGAAGCCATTTCAGAATGGACATTGGAATGAGCGTCTCAGAGGGAGCGATCGGCTGGCCTGTGCTACCACCTTGTGTTGACCATTGCCCACTGCAGGAGTCTTGTGTTTTGTGTGTGTTTTGCACAATCCACAGGGGAGGCCCTGCGAGGCCCCCGCCCTGTGTCTTTGCCAGCTCCTTCTGCTGCCCTCTGGTGCTGAGGACGCAGAAGTGCATGAACATGCATTTCTGTTCAATGCGGTGGTCATTCTGGATAGCTCGTCATTCCGGCTCTCTTAACGGGGCTTAGGAAAGGAATGGCCCTGCAGGTGTTGTCAAGGCCACATCCCCGATCACGGGCCATCCTGGCTGACGGGTCAGATGGGAGTTGGAGTCAAACACCACCAGGAGATTCAGTTTTCTCCATCTATTAGTTAGCAATTGTGTGAAAAAATGGTTCCAGATCTGGGATGGGGAATCTGTGTCCCTCCCCAGATGTTGTTGACCTTTCGGGACTTCTTAGCTTAGAGAAATGATGAGCAAGAGGTTGGCATGACAGAAGTCTATAAAACATATTGTTACAAAAGTCGGGTGCGTGCCCCTCTTTCTGCCGAGCGGTGGCAAGAACCCGAGGGGTCCTGGGCACACACACATAGGGTCTGTGCTATAACAACAACAACAACAACAATTTATACCCCTCCCCTCTGCCTGGGTTTCCCCAGCCACTCTGGGCGGCTCCCAACAGAATATTAAAAACACAATAAAACATCAAACATTAAAAACTTCCCTAAACAGGGCTGCCTTCAGGTGTCTTCTAAAAATCAGGTAGTTGTTTATTTTCTGGACATCTGATGGAAGGGTGCCACTACCAAGAAGGCCCTCTGCCTGGTTCCCTGTAGCTTCACTTCTCACGGTGAGGGAACTGCCAGAAGGCCCTCGGAGCTGGACCTCAGTGTCTGGGCTGAACGGTGGGGAACTGAGACACAGCGGAGACTGTTGTGGCTTTAAGAAATACGGTTTATTCACAGATTTACACCTCCAGTCTGCACGGAGGGGGTCCAGATCCTCCAGCATGGTCACCTCACGAGGGGTTTGTTCCCCACAGTAGTGTAGCACTTCAGTCCATGACATCTCCTAATCTCCTTTATTCCATTCATTCTAAATGGTCCATTATTTTGATGCTTTTAAGTACTGATGTTTAATCCCCCCAGGTGTCAGCTAACCTGATGCTATATACTAAGCTTGGAAAACAGAACAATAGGCAGGTAGGATCCTAGAATGCAAACAACCTGATTGGCCTGCAGGAGCAGCCCAATCAGAGCCCAGGAGGAAGTTAATCAACCACATTAGGCCAGTAGCATCCTAGAATGCAACAACTGATTAGGCCGGTAGCATCCTAGAATGCAACAACTGATTGGCCTGCAGTAGCAGCCCAATCAGGCTCCAGGAGGGAAGCAGAATCAGCCAATCAGACGGGACTCATTGTGTAAATAAGGTATATAAAGCCTGAGGCCACGATGTTTGAGAACATGCTGCTTCTGAAAGAATAGGAAACAGCTGACACTGTTTTTAACAAAGCAAACCAGTACACCAGCTTGGATTTCAGTGCGCAAGGCTCTGTTGTAATAAATTGTGTTGTTGTTGTTTTTAAAGGTGCCTAAACTATGGAACTCACTGCCACAAGAGGCAGCAGTGGATGACATTAAAAGAGAATAAGAACATAAGAAGAGCCTGTTGAATCAGGCCAATGGCCCATCTAGCCCAGCAACCTGTTCTCACTTGGGCCAACCAAATGCCTGTGGGAGGAGAGCAGGAAGCAGGATCCAAGCACAGGGGCCCTCTCTCCTCCTGAGGTTTCCAGCAACTGGTATTCAGAAACATTGCCTCCCACCATGGAGGCTGAGCATCACCTTCTTCTCCTCTAACCCTCGGGCATCCAAGCTGGTGTCAGGGGCGTAGGAAGTGAAGGACGGGGGGGGGGGGCGGTTTGCCCCAGGTTCCATCATGGAGGGGGGTGACAAATTCTCAAGGAACAATTACTGCCCTACTAGGGTGGTTCATAATTTTTTTTTAAATGCCTGCTCCAAAGGTCTTATCTTACTACACTAGGGATGATATAGCTATATATGAAATTTCATGCATATCAGTTAATATCTTGACCCTCCTCCACGAAAATAGCTGTTTACTTGGCCGTTTTCCTATGTCATGAAGGCTGAAATTTCAATTCAGTGGAGCACCTACTGTTCCCAACCCTAAACCTGCAGAAAGCCATCTAATTAGACTTTAATTTGATTTTGACATGTTTTTAGGAGATAATTTAATTATTGTTTGATTTTATATCAATGTTATGTATCTGATGTTAGCCGCCCTGAGTCCGACTTCGGCCGGGGAGGGTGGGATATGAATAAAAGTTTATTTTCACTTATTATTATTCCTTTGTAAGAAAATATGAAATAACGTAAAACCATTTTTGCAGGCAAAAAATAAAATAAAAATCAATGGGGGGGTGAGAAGAAATTTTCCGCACCGGGTACCACCTGACCTTCCTACACCTCTGGCTGGTGTGGTGTAGTGGTTAAGAGCGGTAGACTCGTAATCTGGTGAACTGGGTTCGCGTCTCCGCTCCTCCACATGCAGCTGTTGGGTGACCTTGGGCTAGTCCCACTTCTCTGAAGTCTCTCAGCCCCACTCACCTCACAGAGTGTTTGTTGTGGGGGAGGAAGGGAAAGGAGAATGTCAGCCACTTTGAGACTCCTTCGGGTAGTGATTAAGCGGGATATCAAATCCAAACTCATCTTCTTCCTGGGGAAGCGAGTTGCATAGCTTAACTCTGAGCTGATCAGAGGGGAAATAACATGACTCTGACACTCGGAGTCCAATCTTTATCATCAGAGTCTGATAGTCTGGCTGCAACTCCCCGAGACGTGGCCAACCCCTCCCTCCTAATGCCCACCACCCTCCTAGACATGGTGTCCCAAGTGCAGCCGTACAAAAGCCATTAAACAGACGGACAGGTCCACGTTCCTGATCTTCTGTAGAGTTTGGCTTCCAGAAGATCTGCCATTGGGAAATGTCCTATGCAACCTGGCCAGTAGGGGGAGCTGGAATGATGGCAAAGTTAAGGCAGGGAGTTGAAATGGGGCGGGGGGGGGGGCTCAGGGTGGGGGTGGGGAGCAGCTGACATGTTCTCTCCTGCGGGCTCTCGTTCTCCATCATCCATCACAGTCCTGATCCTGTTGCTTAACGCGCAAAAGTTGGTTGATGATGCCACCAATCAGCCGCCAATATTCGTCAAAGCTCATCTTCCCGTCCTCGTCCAAATCCATGTCAGCAAACATTTCTTGAGCGGCAGTCTTATTGTCAGTGTTCTGGATGGGAGTGACGGGGAAGGAGTAAGGAGGAGAAGGAACGGAACTAGTGAGAAAAGGAGGAATGGAAGATCTAAAGCAGGGGTCAGCAAGCTTTTTCAGCCGTGGGCCGGTCCACCGTCCCCTAGACCTTGTGGGGGGCCGGACTATACTTTGGGGGGGGAAAATGTACGAATTCCTATGCCCCACAAATAACCCAGAGATGCATTTTAAATAAAAGCACACATTCTACTCATGTAAAAACACCAGGCAGGCCCCACAAATAACCCAGAGTTGCTTTTTAAATAAAAGGACACATTCTACTCATGTAAAAACACGTTGATTCCCAGACCGTCCGTGGGCCGAACTGAGAAGGCGATTGGGCCGCATCCAGCCAATGGGCCTTAGGTTGCCTACCCCTGATCTAAAGCCTAAGGGAACCCTCCACCCAGGGCCGGCGCATCCATTAAGGCGAACTAGGCAGTTGCCTAGGGCGCCAAAATGGAGGGGGTGCTGGCCAGCCTGCCCCCCGCTCGGTGCCGCCCGGTGCCACCCCAACCAGCGGCGAAAACCGCGGCGGCGCGGGGCGCCCAGCTGGCAGTGGGCAGGGCACCGTACATCATGCGCAATGACGTCACGTGGCCCGCCCCCTCGCCTAGGGCGCCAAAATCCCTAGCACCGGTCCTGCCTCCACCCACCCCAAAATAAAGTACAATTAATTAAACATTTCCCAGGATACTTTCACTTTTAAATGTCGACTTTCAGTCCTACCCTTCCATGGTTTTCTCCTGCTTATCTTTAGCTGCTGTATATTATAACTATAACTTCTTCTCCCAGCTTTGCAGTCGTACCTTGGAAGCTGAACGGAATTCGTTCCAGAAGTCCGTTCGACTTCCAAAACGTTTGGAAACCAAAGCGCGGCTTCTGATTGGCTGCAGGAAGCTCATGCAGCCAATTGGAAGCCGCGGAAGCCACGCCGGACGTTCAGCTTCCAAAAATAGTTCGCAAACCGGAACACTCACTTCTGGGTTTGCGATTTTTGGGAGCCCAAACGTTCGGGAACTAAACTGTTCCCAAACCAAGGGATAACTGTATTCTCAAATAACTTTTACCGCTGAACTTACTCCAAAACGGATAGCATGCTAAAGTGTTTATAATTTTTTTTTTTAACAATCTACAAACATTTTCCACTCCTCCTTGAAAGCGGTTTCATATTTTTCTCTGATTTTACTAGTTAAAACCTGCTAATCCTGCATATTCCATCCATTTCAACTGCTCTTTGCTACATCTGATCCAGCGAACCCTAAAAGAAAAGATTCTGGTCTTTTGGGGGAGAGATCTCTTAAATTTCTTCACTGTATATCATCTCCCAATATCCCCTGGCTACTGTACAAGTCCACCACATATGATAAAATGTACCTTCTGTTTCTTTAAATTTCCAACATGTACCTGATTCTGGCTTATACATTTTAGCCAATTTACTTGGTGTCCAGGACCATCTATAAATCATTTTCATATAATTTTCTCTTAAAGCATAAAATGCTGTAAACTTCATACCTGTTTTCCACAACTTCTCCTATAGATCTAAATCTGTGTTGTGATCCACACCTCTAGCCCATGGAATCATGGCAGATTTAACCATTTCATCCTTTGTTTCCCATTCTAGCGGTATCTTATACTGTATCTTATCTTATTAGTTTTTCTCTGTTTTCTACTACTTCCCTCTCAAACTGGGAACTTTGGTCCATAAACCTGTGTTCCTTGTTGCCTTTAAACACTTCGTTCAAACCGTCACATAATTTCTGACTTCCTCTAGTTTCTTCAGTTTTACTTCTTGGCTGGTAAAGTCCAAAATGTCTCCATATTAAGTTTTTCCAATGAGATTGCTTCTATAGCTGAGAGCCATAGAGGTGTTTTCCTTTCCAATAGGTTTTTGTATTTCTCCCAGACTCTATACAAATTCTTTCTAATAACTTGGTTCAAAAAGTTCTTATGTATTCTAGCTTTGTCATACCATAGATATGCATGCCAACCAAACTTAACACCATAATCCTCCAAGTCCAACAACTGTGTGTTTTCCAACACAATCCATTCTTTTAACCAACACAGACAAGCTGCTTCATAATATAAATGAAAGTCTGGTTGGGATAAGCCACCTCTTTCTTTAGCATCTACAGTGGAACCTCAGTTTTTGAACGTAATCCATTCCAGAAGATCGTTCGACTTCCAAAACGTTCAAAAACCGAAAACTGAAAGCGGAAGCTTCAATACAATAGGGGAACTCAAAACAGAAGCTGCGTGGCATGTTTTCGGCTTCCAAAAATCGTTTGAAAACTGAAGCAGTTACTTCTGAGTTTTTGGCGTTTGAAAACCGAAACGTTTGACTTCCAATATGCTCGAAAACTGAGGTTCCACTGTATCAAAATTTTACATTGTATTCTCGGCTTCTTCTTCTTTCCAGACAAATCTAGAAATTTCTTTTTGCCATTCTTTAAAGCAGCCCGTGTTATTAACAATTGGTGCAGTTTGAAAGGAAAGCAACATTTTTGGTAATACATTTGTTTTTATGGCTGAAATTCTTCCCAACAAAGAGAGTTTCACCCCCCCCCATATTTCCAAATATTTTTAAATTTTCTTTTAACTTAGTTGTCTTGGAATATATTGGGGTCCTTTGTTGTCAGCCATACTCCTAGATATCTCTGCCTCAAATCCTGGCAAGCTGCTGCCAGTCAGTGCTGGAAATACTTAGCTAGATGAGGAAGCATGTTCTGTAGCCGCCGCCGCCACCACCACCACCACCACTGCCCATCGCCTCACCGACAGCATGTGGCTGAGCTCCTCGCTGAGCATCTTCCCGAAATTCTCCTTGCTGATCTTGCCCTGTTTCCCGAAAAAGTATCTGAGGAAGAAGGACTTCTCGGCGTATTTGTCGTAGTTCCTCACCAGTGTCAGGAGGGCCTCCTCCAACTCGGAGAGGTTGCCGGCCATGGCCTCACCTCCCTTGGCTCCTAGAAGAAGAGCGGAGGTGCGTCACCCACCAGCAGCATCCCTCCCCAGTTCATGTGCAGGACATGTGTGGTGTAGTGGCTGGAGGGCCGGCGCAGGACCTGGGAGAGACCTGCGTTCGAATCCTCCTTGCGGCCATGAAGTTGCTTGGCTGCCCTTGGGCCAACTGCAATCTCCCCACCTAACCTACTTGAGCTATGGCACTAGCTTTGTTTTAAACCAGTGGGCATCGCCCCCTTGACATTGAGGGATGATTTCCAGTAATCATGGGAAAGGGAGGTCATAAAAGAGGTGCAGTCCTGTGGATTGTCACACCTCTACCTGGAGTCCATGACATATAATCAGGCTAGAACTGCAATCTCCCGGAGATTGAGCGATATTGCCAGACAAGAGGACATAGCTCAAGTGAAACCAGGGATGTTCCTAGGGGACCAGATATATCAAATGACACCAGCCCCCTATCTCGCGGAAATCCACTATGTGGAATACCGCAGACTTCTTACAGCGGCTAGACTAAACGCCCTTGATTCCGCGGTATTGTGGGGAAGGTACAAGGGAGTTCCATACGCCCAGAGAGCCTGTCACTGTACTATGGGCGTGGTTGAGTCTACCAAACATATCCTTCTGTCTTGTCCTCTCTATGTAGAACTTAGGCAAAAATAACTCCACTTTTACGTCAATCTAGTTTTCTATCCAGAGAAAGACAGGTTTTATATTTACTGAATAATATTACTAGAAATACAGCCTTCCTGGTGGCTAAATTTCTTTTTTTAGCTTCTAAGCATCGCAAGATTTTAATTGATTGTATCGATAAGGGGCTATTTGTTTAGTTCCATTCTATTGTGGATTATGTTTCCTTTTTTCAAAGTTCTCTCAGATGCTTTTAATTCTGTACAAATGTACTGTATTCTTCTGAATGACGGTCGAATAAAAGAATGATGATGATGACCTACTTCGCAGGGCTGTTGTGAGGGTAAAATGGGGAAGAAGAGAAGCCTATATAGATTCAACCCCCAGAATCTCCAGGTAGGGACGAGAGTGAATCCGGCCTGAAATCCCTGACAGCCTCTCCCGGTCAGTGCAGACAGCACTAATGCTCTGACTCTGGTGTTCGGCAGCTTGCTCTGTTCCTATCTTAACCAGCCCTTTCTTCACAACCATGAGGACTGGCGCCTTACTTTATCCATAGCGCGATTTTGTTTTCTTTTTATTACAGGTACAGTCGTATCTCGGATCTCAAACGCCTTGGCTCCCAAACAATCGAAACCCGGAAATGAGTGTTCCGGTTTTCGAACAATTTTCGGAAGCCTAATGTCTGGCGCGTGGCTTCCGATTGGCTGCAGGAGCTTCCTGCAGCCAATCGGAAGCCGCACTTTGGTTTCTGAACGTTTTGGAAGTCGAACAGACTTCTGGAAGGGATTCCGTTTGACTTCCAAGGTACGACTGTATATACATACCACCTTTTCCTCCAAGGAGCTCAAAATGGTGTCACTGGTTCCCCCCTCCTCGTTTTATCCGTACAACAGCCCTGCGAGGTTGGCTGTAGCTAATTTGTAGATCACATCCTTCCTGTGCAGAAAGTTGGATCCCTGAAATCTCCAGGCAGGGCTGGGAGAGGGAGCGAGACTAACTTCTGGAAACCCTGGAGGGCACACTGAGTTAGATAGACCAATGTCAGACAGAGATTACAGGTAGATAGCCGTGTTGGTCTGTCATAGTCAAAACAAAATGAATTTTTTTTTCTTTCCAGTAGCACCTTAGAGACCAACTAAGTTTGTTCTTGGTATGAGCTCAGAGGGGTGGTGGGAATTACCACAGCTATCAGCCAATCACCCATTCCCACCACCCCTCTGAGTAATACCCCTCCCCACCCTCTCACTATATATAAGGGTCTGGTGACTTCTGTTTCAGTGTATCTGAAGAAGTCTGCATGCACACGAAAGCTCATACCAAGAACAAACTTAGTTGGTCTCTAAGGTGCTACTGGAAAGAATTTTTTTTTAATTTTGTTTAGACAGAGATTAGTTAGCAGGGAATCCGACCATGTGCCTTCACCCCTTGTCAACTTAACTCACCTCGGTGGGCCTAGGGAATACCAATATACAAGACTGGCGTCAGTCCAACTCAAGACTCAGTGGCTTGGCAAGACCCTTCCCCAAACACCAGATCTGAGTTCTTGATTCCTGATTCCTTCCCCGCTCCCTTCCGCCTCTTTTATACCAGATGTTTTCCCTTCTGTGCAGTCATTTCTCTGGCATGCCGGCGGGACAATGGCCTGCAGAGGCACGTCCTTTTGCTCAGAGTTTGAAAGAAAGTTTTGCATTTCACCCTTTCCGGCCCGTACGATAAGCAAACGGACAGCGGCATGTTGAACATTCCTTACCTCGCACAATTGCAGAGTGTGTGGCGTGTTGGCCAAAGAAATCTGGGCTGTCTGTCTGTCTGTCTGTCTCGGTCCTGTTCCCCCAGTGCTTTGCCAGAGTGGGGGTTCTATGAGATTAGGCACCTCCCAGCTCCAGTTTAGGTACCTACGTCACGAGGCCGGCTCCTATTTCCTTTTAAAGAGGAACATTCCCACCCCTCTCCCCTTTCCCCAGACACTCCCTTCGGGACTTTTCCTCCGGATAGCACAGCACGGCCCACCTGGCACTGGGATCAGGAAGCAGGACAGAGAGCAAGGCCGTTGCAGAATCGGAGAATCCTGTGCTCAAAGGGAACAGCACTGGCTACTGATTTGCTACAAGCTGGGACAAGTTCAAGGTGTAGCTGTTAGTAAATAAAGCGCTTAACAACTTGGGACCGGTTCACCTGCGAGATCGCCTTGCCCCATGGCATGCAAGTGGGGCCACAAAAGACCCATTCCATCTTTGGAAGAAATCAATATTTTAGTGTGGGCTGCATCAATAGGAGTATAGCATCTAGATCAAGGGAAGGAATAGTACCACTGTATTCCGCTCTGGTCAGACCCCACCTGGAATACTGTGTCCAGTTCTGGGCACCACAGTTCAAGAAGGATACTGACAAGCTGGAACGTGTCCAGAGGAGGGCAACCAAAATGGTCAAAGGCCTGGAAACGATGCCTTATGAGGAACGGCTTAGGGAGCTGGGTATGTTTAGCCTGGAGAAGAGAAGGTTCAGGGGTGATAGGATAGCCATGTTCAAATATATAAAAGGATGTCATATAGAGGAGGGAGAAAGGTTGTTTTCTGCTGCTCCAGAGAAGCGGACACGGAGCAATGGATTGAAACTACAAGAAAGAAGATTCCACCTAAACATTAGGAAGAACTTCCTGACAGTAAGAGCTGTTTGACAGTGGAATTTGCTGCCAAGGAGTGTGGTGGAGTCTCCTTCTTTGGAGGTCTTTAAGCAGAGGCTTGACAGCCACCTGTCAGGAATGCTTTGATGGTGTTTCCTGCTTGGCAGAGGGTTGGACTGGATGGCCCTTGTGGTCTCTTCCAACTCTAGGATTCCATGATTCTGTGTGGCAGCAGAATATTGGTATCTCTGAATTCTTTTTTTGGCACCTGCTGAATCATGCTTATCTTTAGACAAGCCTACCTAAATATTTACGGACACGGGTGGCACTGTGGTCTAAACCACAGAGCCTAGGGCTTGCCGATCGGAAGGTCGGCGGTTCGAATCCCCGCGACGGGGTGAGCTCCCATTGCTGTGCATTTAGTATTATGGATTCAACCCTGGAGAACTCCCTCTCCAGTAAGATTAGGCCTCCACTCTGCTGAGGTTTCAGACTTTTAAGAAAAGTATTTCCACTTTCAGCAGGCATTTTGAGGTTGTTTTGCTGTTCCTAGGCTGGATTTTAATTGTTCTTAATTTTTGCATTAAAAAAAAAAATCTTAAGTACACCACTAAGAAATTAATGGAAGTGAGAGCTGGACCATAAAGAAGGCTGATCTCCGAAGAATTGATGCTTTTGAATTATAATAATAATAATAATAATAATAATAATAATAATAATTTATTATTTATACCCCGCCCATCTGGCTGGGTTTCCCCAGCCACTCTGGGCGGCTTTCAACAGAGCATTAAAATACAATAATCTATAAAACATTAAAAGCCTCCCTAAACAGGGCTGCCTTCAGATGTCTTCTAAAGGTCTGGTAGTTGTTGTTTTCTTTGACATCTGAAGGGAGGGCATTCCACAGGGCGGGCGCCACTACCGAGAAGGCCCTCTGCCTGGTTCCCTGTAACTTGGCTTCACGCAGCGAGGGAACCGCCAGAAGGCCCCCGGCACTGGACCTCAGTGTCCGGGCTGACCGATGGGGGTGGAGACGCTCCTTCAGGTATACAGGACCGAAGCCATTTAGGGCTTTAAAGGTCAGCACCAACACTTTGAATTGTGCTCGGAAACGTACTGGGAGCCAGTGTAGGTCTTTCAAGACCGGTGTTATGTGGTCTCGGCGGCCGCTCCCAGTCACCAGTCTAGCCGCCGCATTCTGGATTAGTTGTAGTTTCCGGGTCACCTTCAAAGGTAGCCCCACGTAGAGCGCATTACAGTAGTCCAAGCGAGAGATAACTAGAGCATGCACCACTCTGGCGAGACAGTCCGCGGGCAGGTAGGGTCTCAGCCTGCGTACCAGATGGAGCTGGTAGACAGCTGCCCTGGATACAGAATTAATCTGTGCCTCCATGGACAGCTGTGAGTCCAAAATTACTCCCAGGCTGCGCACCTGGTCCTTCAGGGGCACAGTTACCCCATTCAGGACCAGGGAGTCCTCCACACCTGCCCGCCACCTGCCCGCCTTATGGTGCTGGAGGAGACTCTTGAGAGTCCCATGGACTGCAAGAAGATCAAACCTATCCATTCTTAAGGAAATCAGCCCTGAGTGCTCCCTGGAAGGACAGATCCTGAAGCTGAGGCTCCAAGACTTTGGCCACCTCATGAGAAGAGAAGACTCCCCGGAAAAGACCCTGATGTTGGGAAAGATGGAGGGCACAAGGAGAAGGGGACGACAGAGGACGAGATGGTTGGATGGTGTTTTCGAAGCTACCAACATGAGTCTGACCAAACTGCGGGAGGCAGTGGAAGACAGGAGTGCCTGGCGTGCTCTGGTCCATGGGGTCATGAAGAGTCGGACACGACTAAACGACAACAACAACAAGAAATTAATCTTGAGAAGTATCTGGCTACTTTATTAGCCTATCAGAGTTATTTATTGAACTCTAATAAATAAAAGGCATTTGATTAACAGTCCAATCCTGTGCATGTTTACTTGGAAATAAAGTCCAACTCTGTTCAGCGGGGCTTGGTCTCAGGTCAAGGTGCAAGGCAAGTGCCATAAAAATCATTCCTTCGTAGGCAAATAAAATCCAATCTTTCATCTTTGGTCGGGAGGGGTGAGCCTTGAATAGTATTTTGCAAGGAGAAAGTCCCAAGTTCAATCTCTGTCGTCTCCAGGTAGGCCCAGGAGAGAACCCTACCAGAAGCCTGCGAGAAATTTACAGTCAAACCGAACAATGCATATTCTTGCTAGCTAGGATGTGAAGGGGTCAAGACCACAGAGGTACTGTACTTTTCCATGAATAAGACAAGTTTTTTTTCCTGAAAAAGTAACCTAAATGTTGGGGGGCTCATCTTATACACGGATAGTGCATGGGGGGGGAGGGCGATCGGCGAGGGACTCTAGCTGGAGATTGGCACTGGCATTTTTGCTATTGGTTTTTGGATGCGTTCAGGGCTGCTGTGGATTGGCTGCTGTTTCTGGCTGCTGTTGTGTTGCGCGCAGACTATTTGTGGGCTCGTTGACGTGTGTGAGTGATCTGCAATCCCTCCCCCCCCCTCAACAACTCTGGGCAATTTCCCCCCGTTTTCTTAAATTTGAGGGCCCCCCCCAAAATAGGCGAGTCTTATACATGGGGGCGTCTAATACACGGAAAAATACGGTACAGTAATACCTCCGCCTTTTCTAGCTTCCGTTCCGGCGAACGTCCGGAAGTGAGAGCTGGACCATAAAGTAGGCTGATCTCCGAAATATTGATGCTTTTGAATTCTGGTGCTGGAGGAGACTCTTGAGAGTCTCATGGACTGCAAGAAGATCAAACCTCTCCATTCTTAAAGAAATCAGCCCTGCGTGCTCACTGGAAGGACAGATCCTGAAGCTGAGGCTCCAAAACTTTGACCACCTCATGAGAAGAGAAGATATATATCACAAAGTATATATTTTTTACAATATACTAATCCCATCACCTCCTGGCAAATAGAAGGGGAAGAAATGGAGGCAGTGAGAGATTTTACTTTCTTGGGTTCCATGATCACTGGAGGTGGTGACAGCAGTCACGAAATTAGAAGACTCCTGCTTCTTGGGAGAAAAGCAATGACAAACCTAGACAGCATCTTAAAAAGCAGAGACATCACCTTGCCGACAAAGGTCCGTATAGTTAAAGCTATGGTTTTCCCAGTAGTGATGTATGGAAGTGAGAGCTGGACCATAAAGAAGGCTGATCGCCGAAGAATTGATGCTTTTGAATTATGGTGCTGGAGGAGACTCTTGAGAGTCCCATGGACTGCAAGAAGATCAAACCTATCAATTCTTAAGGAAATCAGCCCGGAGTGCTCACTGGAAGGACAGATCCTGAACTGAGGCTCCAAGACTTTGGCCACCTCATGAGAAGAGAAGACTCCCTGGAAAAGACCCTGATGTTGGGAAAGATGGAGGGCACAAGGAGAAGGGGACGACAGAGGACGAGATGGTTGGATGGTGTTTTCGAAGCTACCAACATGAGTCTGACCAAACTGCGGGAGGCAGTGGAAGACAGGAGTGCCTGGCGTGCTCTGGTCCATGGGGTCACCAAGAGTCGGACACGACTAAATGAGTAAACAACAACAACAAAAGAGGAGATAGGGCACCTCAAACCTCTCACCCAGCACCTGTGCCAAGAGGCTGACTCCAACTTCCTTTGAAAGAGAAAAATTCCCTCCCCGCTCCTTGTTCCTGGGGCGTTCCTCCAGGTAAATCTCTGCAACTCACTTGGCGTTGGAATCAGGAAGCAATCAAGGGAGCCATAAAGTCGCAAAATCAGAGAATCTCGTAATTCTTGCAGGAGAGATACAACAACAACAAACTTTATTTGCATAGCCTACAGGCCATTGCATCCAAAGACACATATTACAGATACTGGTAAAAAGCCCTATATAAACCAATAAAATGAGCTGAATCGAGATTATAAACAAACATTGCAGGAGAGACAGCATGTAAGGTGAAAAGTATGGCTGCATACCCTTCAACATTTCTCCGAAGAAAATGGGGGGGGGCATCCCATTCCATTATGATAACTTTACTATTTACTGTATTCCCCACACATCTGACAGGGTTCTCCCAGCCACTCTGGGCAGCTTCCAACATATATAAAAACATAATAAAATATTAAACTATACAGGATTACCTTCAAATGGCTCGGGGGTCGGATAACTCCATACCCTCCATCATTTCTCCAGTGAAAATAGGGACATCTTAAGGAAAAGTGGAAATTCTGGGATCAAATCAGAAAACAGGACGGCTTCTCTAAATCAGGGATGTCCCTGGGAAATAGGGACACTTGGAGGGTCCGTGGATATAAAGAGCAGGGTGTATTTGATTCATTTTCTTAAAAAAACATATTTTACACCACCTAAATCCCCCCCCCCCCCAACAACTTAGCCTTCAGTCAGTAGTTTGGGGAGTTTTTGTCCTTGATAGGTTTCCAGGATCTTGAAATATTCCCTCTCTGGTTCCCCAGAATAGGGACAGGGTAGCTGTGGCACTTCAGCCATGGTTGGAGTTCAAATCACTTCAGCCCCAGGCAGTTGGCCAATGGTCGGAGGATTGGAACTATTTATTGACTTTATTTCAAAAAAGAAATAAATTGTACACCACTTGATTGCAAAAAAAGAAAAGAAAGAAAAGCCTTTCCCTCAAAGCAGTTTATAAAAAAGCTGAAACTATAAAGTTATGGATAAGAAGACATTATGACAGTAAGAGCTGTTTGACAGTGGAATTTGCTGCCAAGGAGTGTGGTGGAGTCTCCTTCTTTGGAGGTCTTTAAGCAGAGGCTTGACAGCCACCTGTCAGGAATGCTTTGATGGGTTTCCTGCTTGGCAGGGGGTTGGACTGGATGGCCCTTGTGGTCTCTTCCAACTCCATGATTCTATGATTCTAAGTAGAATTAACAGCGAGAATTTTTTTAAAAAAATATTTTTTTATTGATTTTCTTTCTTGCAACAAATATCCATCATCATTACTAAACATTCATTTTCCAATTTCCCCTCTCCCTGTTGACTTCCCTCAGCCTCCATTTCTGGTTTATTACATCAAATGATACAATCTACTATTTGTATATAATACTGTTTTTCCATTGTTATATTTCTTGTTGTTTGTAAATAAAGTTGTAAATGTTTATTTAAATCCTGCCAGTGAGTGCATGTTTTTTTTTTGGTTGTTTCTGCAAATATGTTGTAAAGGGTTCCCATTCTTTTTCAAAGTCACTATTGTCCTTTTCACGCTACTTGTCCGTTAATTTTGCTAATTCTGCATAGTTCATCAACTTTTCTTGCCATTGCTCTTTGGATGGTACTTCTCTAGTCTTCCAGTTTTGTGCTATTAACATTCTTGCTGCTGTTGTAGCATACATAAATAACGTCCGTTTTTCTTTCGGCAGCTCTTGTCCCAAAATACCCAACGAAAGAAAGCTTCTGGTTTGTTATGTACTGAACTGAATAGGATCCAGAATGCAGCAGTCTGATTGGTCCCAGAACAATAGGATCCAGAATGCAGCAGTCTGATTAGTCCTAGAACAATAGGATCCAGAATGCAGCAGTCTGATTGGTCCCAGAACAATAGGATTCAGAATGCAGCAGTCTGATTAGTCTTCGAACAATAGGATCCAGAATGCAGCAGTCTGATTGGTCCCTGAACAATAGGATTCAGAATGCAGCAGTCTGATTGGTCCTAGAACAATAGGATCCAGAATGCAGCAGTCTGATTGGTCCCAGAACAATAGGATCCAGAATGCAGCAGTCTGATCGGTCCTAGAACAAGGATCCAGAATGCAGCAGTCTGATTGGTCCGCAGGAGCACCCAATCCAGCTCCAGGTGGAAGTGAATCCACAACCTGATTGGCCTACAGGAGTATCCCGGAATTAGCCAATCACGTGGGGCCCATTGTGTAAATAATGTGCTGTGTATATATAGCAGACGTTTTGGGGAAAGATTCATTCCTTGCTACTATGAGCTGAATAAAGAGCATGAAATTCACACTTGACTCCGAGTATATTTCATGGTTTTTTAACTAACGGCGAGAATTTAAGATTCTTGAAACATGGGTGATGACCAGGCCTTTGCACACATGAGATCCTACGATGTTGTTGCTGGGGCCCCCTCTCCCTTCCTTGGTTGGATCCCTAAATTGGCAAATCAAATCTTTATTACGGTCCATGACCAGAAATGCTTTGGCAGCACATATACTAAAATCCCTAAATTGGCACACAAATAAGTGTGTGTGTGTGTGTGGTGTGTGGCTTGCCTGGCAGCGTGGATGTTGGCCTTTATGGCTCCTGGCAAGCAGGAAGGCAGTTGGCCCAGAACCTTTGAACACACAAAAACAGCCTTCCTTCTCCTCCGCCTGTTTCAAGCTGCCCTCATCTGTATGAGAACTATCGCGTCGCTCCCTCGCCGTCATTAAAACCTTGCAAGTGACCGTCTTTGGGGTAAGTGGCAATCCTTTTGGAGGAGGGGGTGGTGGCAGGATTCCAGCTCGGTGACAAAGGTTTTGCTACAGGGAGCATGTTTGTGTGTGTGGGAATGTGGCAAATTCTTCTGAAAAGCCGTCGAAAGCTGTGATTCCTGCGTTTGCAGAGGGTTGGGCTAGATTAGCCTTTCCAACCTCAGCAATCTGTGATCCCACGAAAGCAGCCAATAACTCGCCGTCTCTGCATTTTGCTGCTCTTCATGCATTTCCCCCCCCCACCCTCTTCTCTTCCCTTGCATTCCCTCACTCTGTTCCCAGAGCCTGTCTCACACAGCAGGGCCACACACACAACCCCCATCCCTTGACCGATAGCCTCAGTGAGGGAGGGAGGAAGGAGCCCAACAGCACTCAGTCACAAGATGGCCAGCGAGGATGCGTCAGAGATGGAGATGGCCATCAATAACATCATCAACATCTTATTTGTCCATACGGCTGCCGAGGGCAAGAAGGAGACACTGACGGGCGGTCGGTTCAAGGCGCTTGTGAACAAGCAGCTCCCTAACTTCATGAAGGTAGGGTGGGGTCAAAGGGCAGAGGGCAGAGGATGAGGGCAGGAGGGCGAAGGGAGGCTATTTTTTAGGTCAAAAGCAATGTAAGCAAAGGTACCGTATATACTCGAGTATAAGCCGACCCGAATATAAGCCGAGGCACCCAATTTTACCACAAACTGGGAAAGCTTCATAGGAGCCACTGCCTGCCTCACTCGAGTATAAGCCGAGGGCGGCTTTTTTAGCACAAAAAATGTGCTGAAAAACTAGGCTTATACTCGAGTATATAGGGTATTTTGCTGTTTAAGATGAAGGAAAAGACCTTCATCTTGCAATGGGGACCATTGACTTCTCATTTCAGAAGCTTTGTAGACCAGGGAACCTTTTTTCTGACTTTGGGCCACATTTCCTTCCAGTCAACTTTTGGGGGGCCGCATCACTGTGGTGGGCGGGGCCAGAGGCAACAGTAGGCGGAGAATAGGATGCTCGGATGCTGAGCTCTAGGAGGAGGAGGAGGAGGAGGAGAGGGGAAATATAATTGAAATAAACTCGGAGTCGAGGGTGGATTTCATGCTCTTTATTCAGCTCATAGTAGCGAGGAATGAATGTTCCCCCAGAACGTCTGCTTTATATACATTATTTACACAATGGGCCCCACGTGATTGGCTAAATCCAGGATATTCCTGTAGGCCAATCAGGTTGCGGATTCACTTCCCCCTGGCCCTGGAGCTGGATTGGGTGGCTCCTGCGGACCAATCAGACTGCTGCATTCTGAATCCTATTGTTCTAGGACCAATCAGACTGCTGCATTTTGGATCCTATTCAACTCAGTACATAACAATAATTCCCTCTCCTTTTTCTCCATGTCTTGCATGATTTTACAAATGGCTCCTGCGACAAAATGGCGGTGGTGGGAACTGCTCCTGTTTGCTGCTCCTGCCAGCCAGCCAGCCACGCCCTTCTGAAAGATATTCCGTTCCATTTCACAACTTTCCCTCCTATATGGTCAGCCAGCATTCCATCGCCACGGAGCATGCTCAGTCCTCATGGGGTGTCTTTAGGGCTTTTTGTTGTTGTTTTGCAAACCTTGGGGTATCCCTGGGTCAGCCAATACCTCCCTCTCATGCCATTTTTGTCGCACACACCTCACGAACATGGAAAATGGCAGAAATAATGGTGCAAGCAGTTTCATAGGGTGGTAGCCGATGTTCATCCTAACTCAGAGGAGACCCACTGAAGATTAACTTAGGCTCATTCCTTCCAGTGGGTCTACTCTGAGAACCAGGCAGAGGGCGTTTTAGAGGACACCTGAAAGCAGCCCTGTATCGGGATGTTTTTAATGCTTGATGTTTTATTATGTTTTGATACGTGTTGGAAGCTGCCCAGGGTGGCTGGGGCAACCCAGCCAGATGGGCAGGGAATCCTATATAATAAAGTTGCTGTGTCCCTGCGTCCAGTCCGTGTGTCACAGAATTGCGCTACTGCGCATGTCGGTGTCCCACACGGATGCAGGGATTGGAGCGGGCAGAGAGGGGGGCGTGTCAAGAGGCAGCGGCGGCGCACGCGCGTTGTCAGTTGCGCCAGCACCGCTGCCTCGCACGGACGCAGAGGGCCGCCCCATCCTCACCGCCGCTACAGCCACCCCCGGGGAAAAAGAAGAAGGGGGAGGGAGCCCCTCTCCACCCCCCAGCAACCGCTGTTCTGCCTCCTCCTGCCTCCTCCTCCTCTAGCGCCCGTTATTGAACGGGCTAACTTCAACTAGTAAATAATAAAATTCTTATTCTTATTCAATTGAATCCATTCCAGAGAGGCAATCTCTCACTGACTGTTTCTGAGCTTTCCTGTCCCTCTTGCCTCCTCTGTAGGATGCTGGCGATCTCGATGAGAAGATGAGAAGCCTGGGAACTGACAGTGACGGGGAGCTGGAATTTGTGTCGTACTGGCAACTGATGACGGAGATATCCAAGAAGCTCAAGGAAGGGAAACTGGGGAATATAAAGTGAAATTTGTGGCATACGTGCATGTTTCTGGGTATGGGTAAGAGAGAGGTGAGTGGGTGGGACCAGGAAATATTGATCCTAGGACTTGCAGGAGGATGAAAATACTATGACATATCAATCAATCTCTTGGCCAGTTGCAACCATTTGAATAAAAGCCTTTGCTCTGAGAAGCGGCTGCCTTTTGCTTGCTTGCTTGGTGGCAGGGTGGATATTTGAAATATTTAGGGTGCAGGCAGGGGCGTAGCAATGGGGAGCGGGGGGGCGGGCCGCCCCGGGTACCACCCCAGAGGGGGGTGACACTTAAAAAAAAAATTAGAATTTTTTTTTTTTAAATTTTAACTTCATTGAAAAAAAGAGATAATAGACACACACACACACAGCCCCCCACACCTCACAAAGTGGCACCATCAGAGGGGGGTGACACTTTTAATTTTTTAATTTTTTTTAATTTTTTAAATTTTTATCATTTTTTTATTATTATTATTTTATTTTAACTTTATTGGGGAAAAAAGAGATAATAGACACACACACACACACAACCCCCCCACCTCACAAAGTGGCACCATCAGAGGGGGACACACTTTTTAAATTATTTTTTTTAATTTTTTAATTTTTATTTTATTTTAACATTATTGGGGGGAAAAGAGATAATAGACACACACACACACACACACACACACACAAAACCCCCACACCTCACAGAGTGGCACCATCAGAGGGGGGTGACACTTTTTATTTTTATTTTTTTATTTTTTTACATTTTTATTATTATTATTATTATTTTATTTTAACTTTATTGAAAAAAAGAGATAATAGACACACACACACAGCTCCCCACACCTCACAAAGTGGCACCATCAGAGGGGTGTGTGACATTTTTTATTTTTTATTTTTTTTTATTTTTTTCATTTTATTATTATTATTTTTTATTTTAACTTTATTGAAAAAAAGAGATAATAGACACACACACACACACACACACACACACACACACACACACACACACCTCGCAAAGTGGCACCATCATAGGGGGTGACACTTTTAAATTTTTTTATAATTAAAGTGGTGGTGGGGGGTGACAAAAAAAATTCGCCCCGGGTACCACCTGGGCTTGCTACGCCTCTGGGTGCAGGAGTTGTGTGTGTGAGTTGCACATTCAATAGAGAGGCCACTCCCTGCTGCCCTCTGGTGCTCAGGGCACAGAACTGCACAAACCCACACCTTGGCTCAATGTGAATTTCAAAGCGCCAATTAGGTTCAGCCGCAAACTGAATGGAGTTTCTTCCCACATCCTTATAAGTTAATTGGCTATAACCCCACTCCCAACCCCGTATCTGCCCATGTCCTTTTAGAAGGAAAAAAATAATTGTGTGCTCCAGAGACAAAGAGGGAGGGAGGGGCTGATCTAATTTTCTTCTTTCTTCCAGGGGCAAAGTGAGAGGACAGGGGCCCAATTTAAAGGGACTGTGCTCCTCCACATGGGGGGGGGGTGTCCGAAGGGCCCAGGGCATGGACTCCTTGCTACTCCCTTCAGGAAAACGGACCTGCATGAATACACAGACAAAACCTCTATGCCAATCTGGTTTTCAAGTTTCTCTGGATCTCCCCTATCCTATATAATAAAGAGCCTATGTCCCTCCGTAGCTTTCCGTCCGTCAGTGGAATTCGCAAGTGCGCTTGCGCTCCACTGACACACGGATTGGAGAGGAGAGAGAGGAGGAGGAGCCTGAGGTTGGAGCGCAGCGCGAGCCTCCGAACCTCTCCGCTTCAGCCGCAATGGCGGCCGCTCCCCACGCGCTGCTGCTTCTCCCCCTCCGTACCTGCAGCAGCCGCTGTGGCACCTTGGCGGGGAAGGGGAAAGCGCAGCAACCGGGAGGTGTTTAGCGGCGGAGGGAAAAGCGTTTGGCGTCGGGGTCGTTCGCGCCGCTGCCGCCCGCACACCTCCAGCGGAGCCTCCCATTCCTGGAGGCTCCCGCCGCCGCCTTTCTTCAAGAGCCCGTAATTTTTACGGGCTTAATTTACTAGTAGTTTATAAATCAACAGGGAGATAAGTTTGTAGAGATCCCCCCCCCCCCCGGCACGTGCTTTCATACTGCTAGAACTTGATGAAGATGCTCTGCAGTAGAGTCAAGTCAGACAGAAGAAAATGCTTCGCCCAACCCATGGTTAGTCTGTGGGACTCATGGGCACTGTTACAGGAATTTCCCCGTACCACCCAGTTCCACAAGCGAGACACTCACACACACACTTGAGTGAAACTATTTCTCTTCTCCATATTAAGAGGGCTGTCAAAGGGGGGTGGTTTTGGATGTGCACAAGGCAGCCATAACCCCCTAAGCGTGACACCACGTCTACAGCGGACCCTGCCAAGCGGACATACCTGCCCTGATGGTGCCAGACGATGGGGCATTTGACTTACAAAGGACACAAAGGACTCACCACTTGGAAATGGATTCAACTTGAGCTAGGACAAAGGACTGTGCTTGACCCCAGAGGCGTAGCAAGCCCAGGTGGTACCCGGGGCGGAATTTTTTTTTTGTCACCCCCCCCCCACTTTAATTTTTAAAAAAATTTAAAAAAAATAAAAAGTGTCACCCCCCCTCTGATGGTGCCACTTTGTGAGGTGTGGGAGTTGTGTGTGTGTGTCTATTATCTCTTTTTTTCCAATAAAGTTAAAATAAAATAAAATAATAATAATAAAAATTAAAAAATTTTAAAAAGTGTCACCCCCCTCTGATTGTGCCCCTTTGTGAGGTGTGGGGGGGTTGTGTGTGTGTCTATTATCTCTTTTTTTCAATGAAGTTAAAATTTTAAAAAAAAATAAAAAAAAATTTTTTTATTTTTTTTTAAAAGTGTCACCCCCCTCTGGGGTGGAACCCGGGGCGGCCCGCCCCCCCGCCCCCCATTGCTACGCCCCTGCTTGACCCTCCTGGTGAGGTGCAGGAAAACCTGTGAACACCTTTTGTTTTCTGGAATGTGTGTCTGGGAGGGGTAAGAGAAGGAACATGACACGTGTAAAAAATACTCAGGTTTCCACTTTGAGCCCTCCCTTTTTATGATGTATTTCTGATGTAACTGTGATGTAGTTTTGGGGGTGTATCTTGGTGGTGGGAAAGTAATAAGAGTTGGGGTCTCTTCCTGTTGGGGACTTCCATCTTGCTGCACTTGGTGACGGGTGGGAGTCTTGTCGCGACAGCTTTTTTTCTACCGGCTGCTGTTTTGCTCCACATCTTTGGCTGCAGTCTTATTTGTCCAGGTGAGCCCTCAGATTTTCTCCTATAACAGCACAAGATGTGCTGGTCGCCAGGATCTCAGATGGCTTTATTTCAGAGAGAGAGAGCTAAGCAAATGCATGGGGAAAGAGGAGCTCATTGGACAGATACCGTAATAGCCAGGCTAGCTAAATGGAGCCTCCATGTTGAGGGACTGCTATCTCAGCTCAAAGGGCAGGGAAAGGCCACTGTCTTCGGGTCTGCCTGGTGTAGGAGCACCCAGGAGTAGAATGTAGCAACTGGAGGAGTTTCATTGGGAATTCAGTGGCCTCAATGAGCACCGGGATCTTGCTCGAGAAAGGTTACCCCCCCCCCAAGGGAGAGGCAATCGCACGACTCTGACACTCTGATCCGACTCAAGGCTTTATTGCAACGCTCTTCACAGTCTGACACAGCTGGCTGGATCCCCATGGAACATGGCCAACCCCCTCCCCACAACCACCCGCCACCCCTCCCAGACATGATACCCCAATTGCAGGTGTCAAAAAGAATTAAATAAGTGGACGGATAATTTCCAAAGGAATTGTAGAGTTCAGCTTTCAGGCCCAAATGCCGATGGGCCGTGTGATGTGCAGCCCAGCCAGCAGGGGGAGCTGGAATGACGGAAAGGTTAAGGCAGGGAGTCGGAATGTGGGGGGGGGAGAGATAGAAGGGGCTGGCGTTCTCTCTCGCTCTCCTGGGGGTTCTCTCTCTCGCTCTCTCTCTATTTGGTGAACTTCACGCTCTCCTCCTGCTGTCGGATCAGGCAGGAGATTGGGCTGGCGATGCCACCAATCAGGTTCCAGTACTCGTGGAAGCTGATGAGTCCGTCCTGATTCTCATCCAGATCACAGATCAGTTTGTTGGCAGCTTGCTTGTTCTTGGTGTCCTGGATGGGGGGAGAGGAGGAATGAACCGAGTGAGAAAAGTGGGACTAGAAGACCTGGAGCCTAAGAGCGTAGACACTTCCACCACATGGGGAGGCGGGGTTCCACCTAACTAGATGACGTCTCATGACACATTTGGGACACTTTTCTGCGAAAGAGGATATGGAAAGTTGAATTGCTCCCTTTAATACGTAGCTGCTCTCCTCTATATCTGAACCTCCCTATGTGTAGAGACTTTAAAGGGGGATATATGGCCAACCTGAGGAGTCAGGAAGGGTGCAGGCTCTTCATGCTGGCTAGATTCAACGTGTTTCCCTCCAAGATGACAGAAGGAAGATATTTAGATCTCCCAAAAGCCGAACGTTTATGTAAATGCGGGAAGGAGGAACTAGATACGCTGGACCACATTTTCTTCTCCTGCAATTATGGTATTAACGCGAGAAGGCGTTTGTTGAGTGCTATACAGGTGGACGCATCGATCGCTGCATCGCCTACAATTCAGGGATTACTGTCGGACAACAATGACAGAGTGACTTTAGCGGTGGCTGAGTTTCTGTGCCGGGTTTATTCAGAGAGAACGGGCCACAGCGGAGGCGTTCAGGGGCTGCTTATTGAAAATTAACATATTGTGTTAAATATGGAACCAATGAAGATGTATTTTAATATCAGGAAGTTTATTAATTGAAGGCTATTTTTAATGCTGTACTTATGCTCCTGAATTTGTGGCTTCAGGAAGTTTATAAAGTGATTGTTTTATTTTTTAATAACCCTGTTCTTAAGTATGTGAACTTGATATGCCAATAAAGGTTATGGAATGGAATAATAGCTGGGTCACAGGTGAGTTTGACTCCTAGCCAGGGGGTGCAATAGACCCTCTTCTCACCACCTAACTATTTCATTTAGAAGCACCATGCAACAGCTTATCATTGCCCACATCTCCGTTTGTCTCCTAGTCCAAGTTTTCAATAGTCCCCCTTCAGACTACTTTTGGTACTATTGCCTTTTGGTGCTATGCTACCGCTTGTTGTTACTCACATCTTAGGGTGGATCTACACACAGGAAAAAACACTATAAATAATTCAGAAATTAAATCGTTATAACAAAAAAAAATTGCTACGTAAAATCGCATAGAATTTTTTTTGCTCTCCAGCGCCATCTTGTGTTGCATGTTTATAACGCATTCAAAACATTGTTTCACTAATGCAGCTGAGTCCTTAGTTTCCAACATAGCCTAAGTGTGAAATAGTCCAGGTTATTCTTTTTGTGACTGTTCTATTGCCTATCATTGCTTTCTAGCTAAGTGCTTATTATCGCTTGTACCCCTTTAAGGCTTCCCCATTCAAGTCCTGCCTGACTTGCTGTGGCACCATGAAACATTATTCCTATCATTTCTCCCCATCTCAGTGCTGATCTGCTTGCCACTGGGTAAAATGCCAGATTCTTGCTTCTCGTTGGTTTTCCCATCTAGAGTGGAGGCTGCTTGGCTTTGTATCCCCCCCCCCCCATTCCAGCCTCTAAGTGCTCCTTGTACTAAATATCGCACCCCCTTTCCCATCAACATGCAGATCAAATTGTTACTGTGCTGACCAGCGGCATACCGTCAGTGGACTAGGGGGACCAGGCTAGTACCTTAAATATTCCCCTGGTGCCGCCTTCCCAAAGCCCAGGAAGCTTCTGCCCAGCTTAGGGAAGAGAGCACGATGCTCAAGTGTGCGAGGTTGGGCATCACAATGTCACCCCCCTGCAAGCTGGTGCCTCTGGCCCTAACTGCCCCCCTACACAAAATTTCACCGCACACCACTGGTGCTGAGAGAGAGTCACTGCCAGTCCGTGTTGGAAAAACTGGGCTAGATGCAGAGCTGGATTTAGGTTGGGCTAGATGCAGAGCTGGATTTAGGTTTGATGAGGCCCTTAGCTACTGAAGGTAATGGGGCCCTTTCTATGTCCAGCTGTCCTTTGTCAACAACAAATTGTTGCTGTTTTTTTTTGTGTTGAATGTATGCTACAGTGGTCCCTCGACTTACGAATTTAATCCGTTCCGAATGGACATTCGTAGGTCGAAAAGTTTGTAAGTCGGAAAAAGTGATTTCACATAGGAATGCATTGGGAGAAAAAATATTCGGGAAAACCCGTAAGTCGAAAAAACCGCATCTAAAATTCGTAAGTCGAGGAAACCGCATCTAAAACCGGCAACGATTTCCATTCGGAGGTCGAAAAATTCGTAGGCGTGCGGCCACTTTTTTCATTCGTAAATCGAAAAATTCGGATGTCGAGTACTTTGTAAGTTGAGGGACCACTGTATAGGGTAATTTATGGACCTAAGGCCATTTGCACATAACAAAGTATGTATTTTATCAAAGTAATTGTTGAACTGAAATACAATTAAGAAGAAGTATATTAATAGTGGATTTGGGGGGAGGGCAAGAGAGTGGGGCCCTAAGCTATAGCTTGTTTAGCTCATACGTAAATCCAGCACTGGCTAGATGGAGTGACGGTTTGACTTGGCAATAGGTAGCAGCACCCTCTGAATCCTTCCTCCATCCTTCAACTCACCGTCAACATGTGGTTGAGCTCATGGGTGAGCATCTTCCGGAAGCCAGCCTGGCTGATCCCGCGCTTCTTGCTGCAGCAGCACCCTTTGCCGGCGTACTTATCGTAGTTCTTCGACAGCGTCTGGATGGCCCACTCCAGCTCAGAGGGGTCGCCGGCCATGACGTCTCCTCCCTTGGCTCCTCCTCCCTTGCAGCCTAGAGGAAGAAGAGTTTGGATTTGATATCCCGCTTTTTCACTACCCGAAGGAGTCTCAAAGCGGCTAACATTCTCCTTTCCCTTCCTCCCCCACAACAAACACTCTGTGAGGTGAGTGGGGCGGAGAGACTTCAGAGAAATGTGACAAGCCCAAGGTCACCCAGCAGCTGCATGTGGAGGAGGGGAGACGCGAACCTGGTTCACCAGATTACGAGTCCACCGCTCTTAACCACATTACACCACACTGGGAAAGCAAGGCGCTGGCCTCTGCCTGATTGTAACTAAAAAACTCTACTGGATCAGACAAAAGCAGAACAGACCATCCTGTTTCCAACAGCCATCAGCTGCGGGGCTCCAAGAAACCCAGAATGGACAGAGCTTATAGTATTGTAGAATTGCATGGCTCTCTCTCTCTCTCTCTCTCTCTCTCTCTCTCTCTCTCTCTCTCTCTCTCTCTCTCTCTGAAATTAATGGAGCTTGATTCATATCGGTGACTCTACTCTGAGCAGGACTACCACTGGCTACAACCCATAATTCCCCATTGTCACCTTTATGTCCAGCCATCTCCAATTCAGTTAGGAGTGGACCCAGTGCTAAATTAAGTGGCAACCGAGTTCCTTGCTCATATCGGGGGATCTTCAGAAGAAGAGTTTGGATTTGACATCCCGCTTTATCACTACCCGAAGGAGTCTCAAAGCGGCTCACATTCTCCTTTCCCTTCCTCCCCCACAACAAACACTCTGTGAGGTGAGTGAGGCTGAGAGACTTCAAAGAAGTGGGACTAGCCCAAGGTCACCCAGCAGCTGCATGTGGAGGAGAGGAGATGCGAACCCGGTTCCCCAGATTACGAGTCTACCGCTCTTAACCACTACACCACACTGGAGGAAAAACGGAAGTGTGTCATCCATCAGCATCCCTTCCCAATTCATGGACAGGACATATGCCCCAGGTGTGGGGAAGCTTGGGGCCCCCACATGTAGCTCAGAATGCCAGGGGCAATAGGAGATCTGTTTCAGCAACATCTGGGAACCCCAAGATACCCCCACACCTTATACTACGCATAATATTTAGTGCATAAGCTGTTCTTTAAAGCGTTTCACATATGTCGTCTTGCCGTAAGCTGTGCAGCAGGTCAATATTCTTATCCCAACCTCCTCATAGAATCGTAGAGATGCAAGGGATTGTCATGTAGTCCAACCTCCATCAATGCAGGAATCTTTTATTTCATTTACTGAGTTTATATACCTCCCTATACCCGGACTTCTCAGGGCAGTTCACAATAAAAATCACAATATATAACATCAAAAATAAAAACAAGCCCATAACACCCCCCCCCAAGAGCCACCTTTTAAAGGGTATAGGACAGGCATGGTCCTCCAGCTGTTTTGGGACTACAGTTCCCATCATCCCTGACCACTGGTCCTGTTAGCTAGAGATGATGGGAGTTGTAGTCCCAAAACAGCTGGAGGGCCAAGTTTGGCCATGCCTGGTATAGGATGTTGATCGGTTAAGCAAAGGCCTGGTTAAAAAGGAACGTTTTTGCCTGGTGCCTAAAGGTGTACAATGACGGCGCCAGGCAAACTTCCCTGGGGAGAGCATTCCACAGACCGGGAGCCACTGCAGAGAAGGCCCCGTTCTCATGTTGCCACCCTCCGGACCTCTTGAGGAGGAGGCACACGAAGGAGGGCCTCAGAAGATGATCTCAGGGTCTGGGGAGGTTCATATGGAAAGAGGCGGTCCTTGAGGTATTGCGGTCCTGAGCCGTTTAAGGCTTTATAGGTCAAAACCAGCACTTTGAATTGGGCCCAGAAACTAATCGGTAGCCAGTGTAGTCGGACCAGAATCGGAATATGTAGTTGTCTCTTACAGGAATCGAATCAGCACCACCGACATTTGTGCTAACGTTGCAGGGGGTGGTTATTTATTTTATTCACTTTAGACTACTTGATCGTAAAGTAAACCAGCCCGCAGTGCAGTTCACAAAGAGAATAAAACGATAACATTATGAGTAAAAACAGTAAAAACAACTATTTGGAATATTAAGCAACCAATAATAAATTAAAAACACGATGAGATGCATCCAACATGTCTGGGTTGAAACAAAAATGTTTTTAGCAGGAGCTGGAAAGGGCACGGTGAAGGAATGATGACTCATAGCACCCAGGGTTATCTCAGGGTGCCCTGAAGTTGCATCATTCTGCAGGGAGATGGATGTCTCCAATGGTGGAAGTCACTTCCTGGCTGGAAGATCCTTGAGCAACCAACATACTGATATGAGTTTGTGAGTGCCAGACAACTATAATCCCTGGCTCTAACTAGTGTTAGAATCTAATTAAGTTTTAGGATTTAGGGTGCTAAACTGTGTGCTAGACACTTATAATCCCTGGAATCAGCAAGTGTTAACATTTTATTAAATCAGGCTACCTTCCTCATTTGTTAATCCCCTGGGTGATGGGTCATTAAGAGAACAAAGGGATCAAGGGGAGTTGGTATGAGACAGCAAATGGGTGGGGCCCCTCTCCCACAACAGAGCTTAGAGTACAGAAGCAAGGCAGCTGGCAGAGGAGAATGCTTGATGTCTGTTTAAATCAAAGACTGCAGCTGTGGGAGAAACAAGACCCTTTTGGGGTATTAATGCTGTAAACCCCTCCATCGTAGGTTCAGGTTGTACATATGTGTGAATAACCCATATATCATAAGGACACCACAGTCTTTGCTTTGCCTGATTGCCAAAAGGAAACACGGAATTTGAGTGAGAGCCAGGAACCCATGAAATCTCACACCACTCAGAGATTGGGGTGGCATGCGCAACAATATTCCCTGTATTGGTCTCATACCCTCGCTTTGTCTCTTTATGGCCGTTGAAAGTTCCCGAAATGATGGCCCAAATCTGACATTGCCTCCTCAAATAGGTATCTAGATCAGGGTTGGGGAATTTCAGGCCAGGTTGTCGAATGTGGCCCTCTAAGTCTCTTAACCTGGCCCCCATAAGTCTCCCCAGGTCACCCCCCTCCCTGGCCTGGCATGCAAAGGAAATGTTCTACCACTGAGTTTGCATGGAGTCTTGCCTTCCCAACGGACTCCCGTCTTTCCTGCACAGCGACCTCCGGTGGCGGCTCCTAGGAATGCACCCCATCCGCTTTGCAGGATCCTTCTTTCTGCCCTGAAATCTGCCCTTCCTTCCTTCCTTCCTTCCTTCCTTCCTTCCTTCCTTCCTTCCTTCCTTCCTTCCTTCCTTCCTTCCTTCCTTCTTTCCTTCCTTCCCCTCCAGGTCGCAACACCCACACTCTAGCACAGGCGATTAACGATAATTATATTTTGGCAGGCGCTCTGCCTAGCCCCAGTGAGGCGGGTGCTGGGAGCGAAATCCGCTGAACCAGTCACCAGGCCTTCGTTGGAATGGAATGCCGCTCCCTCCCAGCCAATCAGAGTGAGTGTAGGAGGGCGAGGAGGAGGAGGAGGAGGAGTGCCAGGCAAAAGCCGCAATTATGGGCTGTCCTTGCTGCTGCAAGGCACATGGGCAGCACAGGGTTGATAAAAAGGCACCCACTGTGTTGGAATCTGCAGTGTCCTGAAATCTCACCTTCCTATCGCTCATTCCATCCCATCCTTGGGTGTGGAAGCTGCCTGGGTGCCTGGGAAAGGCTGGGAAAACCAAAGCGACTGAACGAGGGCGTTGGAGAGACCAAATTTATACACCGCTTGATTGTTAAAACGGAAACGGAAACCCTCAGTGGTTTGCAAAGAAGATAAAACAATGCTATTATCGATAATTGCATTGTTAGAATTGGCAGCCAGCTTGGTTTATAAAATATAGAATGTTTGGATGCTAATGACTGAATACTGTGCTTTATTTAGCTGCAGGACACAGAAACGAAAATCTTTTATCTGTCTTTAACCTTTTCTTTCTTTCTTTCTTTCTTTCTTTCTTTCTTTCTTTCTTTCTTTCTTTCTTTCTTTCTTTCTTTCTTTCTTCTTTTCTTTTGCCCTTTCTCTTTTTCATTCTTCCTGCTTCTGTTCTCTTTTTAGATTAAGTATCTGTTTTATTTCAGTATATTATAAAAAAAAAAAGATACTGTGTAATGGGTATGGATCTTTGTGTAAATGATCCTTTAGAAACTGTGGGAGGTTTCTGAATGTTGAACTTTTTTATTCAAAATCTCCAAAAAGAGAGAGAGGGGATTCTGAGTTATTTTCCAGTAAATTTTCCAAAAAACAAACACTTCCGACATGAGCTGCCATACACCTGGGTTTTACCGGACATTTCCCCCCAATTTTCTGAAATTCTGCGCTATTTTCGATGGACTAATCCTGGATATGTCTGGGAAATTCCAGACGTATGGTAGCCCTACATTATCCCACTTCAAAAACTCAAGCGTGGACAATAGGCCAGTGCTGGAGAGAGAGTTCTGAGGGCCGGTCAGAGAGACACGGAGTAGGCTCAATAATCCACACAGCATTGCTATTAACAGCTATCAATTCCTTCCAGGGAGCCTTCTGCCCTTAGCTGCCACTCCACTTGCGAGCGCGTATATGTGACACGTCACTGCCAGCTGCATCGCTCCGGGGTGATAAGGCAGGAAATCGTGGGAGGCCGTCCCCACCCACCACGATAGGGAACAGGAACAGGTGCCCCAAAAACTCTTGCCCAACCGCCAGGGAGCTGGTCTCTCCGGCCCGTCCTGACTCTGTGGAGGAATGTTTCCATGCAGGTGACGGCATCCTGCAAATTAGCATCACATGCGCGAGAGGAAACATAAATAAGTTGCCTCCTTTAATTCTAGCAGCAGGGGGTGGGTTAGCCAACATGGTACCCCCTGGATGTCTCCTGGTACAAAAGCACCCGCTTAGGGCAGAATTCGGTGCACCGACATTTCAAATGGATCAGCAAATGTTTTCTCCCACAGACAAGCCGTCTGAAGAGGAGCAGCCCAGGTGTGTGTGAGGTTTCAAAGGCGTTTTGTACCTGGCAGAGCAAGAGAGGACTTGCCCATGTCACACCCTCGGCGGGTTTCTCCGTTCCTTCCCACCTGGTCTGGCAAGCTCTCGCAAGGTCGATTCGGTTTTCAGGAACATCAGAAGAGCCTGGCGGCTGGATCAGGCCAAAGGCCCATCTAGTCCAGCATCCTGCCCTCGCAGTAGCCAACCAGATGGGAAGCCAGCATGCAGGGCGCAACAGCAACTCTTCCCCACTTGCAGTTCCAAAGGACACATGATTCAGAGCCTTGGTTGTTTCCAGCGTTTAGCGTTCAGCGGTAGACTGCCTTTGAACATGGAGGTTCTCTTCTGAACATAGCAAGAGTTCTTCCTAAACCTGGAAGCTTCCTGCCATCGCTATCTACCTACAGCAGTGATGGCTAACCTTGACACTCCAGATGTTTTGGAACTACAACTCCCATCATCCCTAGCTAACAGGATCAGTGGTCAGGGATGATGGGAGTTGTAGTCCCAAAACATCTGGAGTGTCAAGGTTAGCCATCACTGACCTACAGTATAATGCTGGCTATGCGGGAGTCCTCTCTCCTCAAAGGGAGAGGGTTCAGCACTCTGCACATGCTTAAAGGTGCCTTCCTCTTTCCTATGAATCTGTGTTTCCTGGCACGTTGCTGCCAATAAGTGCCCGATCTAAGTCACAGCATGCTAGGGAAACCCAGCTTTCAATCCTCTTCCAAATTCCAGTTTATTATTTAGAGCTCATCAGCAATTTTAACCAGGTTGCTGAGGCAGAATAACAGGCTGGATTCCTGCAGGCCTGGGAACGTTTTAATTGCTGCTTCCAATTCATCCCAGCTAGGAGCAAATATGATGTGTTCCAACCTTAACCCTTAACCTTACTTTTGGGGGTGTACTGCCAGATGATAAAAGCAATCATTTTAATAATAATAATAGACCCCCCCCCCAGTTGTGTCATTCTGGCTTTTTATTCTGTGGCTGAAGACCCATCGCAAATTCGGTGGCTGTCTATGCACTTATCTGTCGCTGACTCATTCTTCTTTAAATTCATTTAATTCATTTGTTTTAAATATGTGTACACCACATCTCCATGATTGGGGCTCAAGACAACTTTCTGGGATAATAAATGATCATGAAAAAAATCAATGAATTAATGAGAGGAAAGGCAGTAGCTATTGGAAATATGAGAAAGCAACTGGAATTGATACTTTTGCCCACCTCCAGCTAGGAATGGAAGGATTTGTCAGTTTAGGTTACTCATTTTTGGATTCCTCATTTTTCCAATTTGAAATTTGAGTCTCCACATTTCTGCAGCAATTTTCAGTTTTTAAAAAAACCCTCGTGAAAACCCACCAGCATTTTGGAGCGGATTTCACCTAATAATCACATTTTTTTTCATATACAGTTTTGACAAAGCTACACCTTTTTGTAAGTCTTTTCCCCTAATAGAATGCATTCTTCTAAGTTATTTTCATCAAGGCGTCAACTTTCATGCACACTTTGCCCTAATATAAGATTTTATTTTTTTGTCAACCTCGGTTGGTTGCAGAAGTGCATTGCAAAATTCAGAGAAAGTTCAATTGCGAAAGACGGCTCCATTTCAATTTTCAAACCATTTCAGCAACCGCAAACCTGATCAACTCGCCTTTAAATGTTCAATTAACTGAATTGACTTCCCCCTCATCTCCACTCTTCATCCTTCCAATTCCAAAGAACATCATCTTCCACTGAGTTATGGACGCCGCTTGTTTTCCAACTGGACCTTCCGAGCGCCTTTGCCCTGTCTTTTTGAAAATCCCAATTTGGAGATGGTCAGGAGCTGAGAAACAAACTCGCTTATGGAACCTATACTTCTGACGCTGCTTCCTGAAACATAGGGATCTCTAGATGGTGTTGGCTATTTATTTTAGGATGGTTAGAAGCATATACAGTTGTGGATCGGAAGTCTGTGTAGAAGCTTCCTTCCTGGCTGTAAAGACGTCAGCTTTCAGAACTTACATGAAATGTAGTAATAATAATAATAATAATTTATTATTTATACCCTTCCCATCTGGCTGGGGTTCCCCAGCCACTCTGGGCAGCTTCCAACAAAATATTAAAATACAATAATCCGTCAAACATTAAAAGCTTCCCTAAACAGGGCTGCCTTCAGATGTCTTCTAAAAGTCTGGCAGTTGTTGTTCTCTTAGACATCTGATGGGAGGATGTTCCACAGGGCGGGTGCCACCACCGAGAAGGCCCTCTGCGTGGTTCTCTGTAACTTGGCTTCTCGCATTGAGGGAACCGCCAGAAGGCCCTCGGAACTGGACCTCAGTGTCCGGGCAGAACAACGGGGGTGGAGACGCTCCTTCAGGTATACAGGTCCCACAGAGCTATTGGCAGACCCACATTGAAACAGATTCATTCAGTCCAGAGGGGCGGACAAACTTCCTTAGAGGAGTGGCTGTGTACACACCCTCCGCAGAGAAGTCTCTAAGTACAGTAGCTATTGCTGGGCAGACAGAGAAGACTATTCTTCATCACCGCAGAGCTTTCTGTCCAAACGCTGTTCGTATTTGGTCAATCAAGCTGAAACTTGTCACAGTTTTCCACCTCTCCCTCCCTCCCATCGGCTGTTTCGACAGTTCGTCGCGATCTGAGGCTCTTTATGAAAACTGTGTGCTCCTTTGGACACAGGAAGGTGCCTCATACAGAGTCAGACCATTGATCTATCTTGCTCAGTATTGTCTGGCAGCTGCTCTCCGAGGCTTCAGGGAGGAGACATTCCCAGCCCCACCTGGAAAAGCCATGGGGGGGGGTTGATCCTGGCACCTTCCGCATGCAAGAGAGCTGCTCTGCAGCTGAGACACTTATGCAAGTTGCCAATGTACCCAGTAGTTGGAGATCTGCCTTGCATGTCGAAGGTCCCAAGTTCGAAATCTGGCATCTTAAGGTAGGACTGCATCCTCCAGGTGCTGCTATCATCCGTCCTGACCGTTGTCTGAGGCTCATGGGACTTGTAGTCCAAAATGTCTGAAGGCCACCATGTTGGGGAAAGCCCTCGGCTAGATGGACCAAGGATCTGATTCATTTATTCTGCAACGGAAGCCTGTGCATGCTTACTTGGGAATAAAGTCCAGCTCTGTTCCGTGGGACTTAGGTCAGTGTGTGATGGTGGTGATAATAATAATAATAATAATAATAATAATAATAATAATACCCTGCCCATCTGACTGGGTTGTCCCAGCCACTCTGGGTGGCTTCCAACACATATAAGAACATGATAAAACAGTACACATTAAAAGGCTTCTCTACACAGGGCTGCCTTCAGATGTCTTAAAAGTCATCCAAGTGGCTTAAAAGTCATTCCTTTTTTAGGCTGTCCTAGGACCATTAAAGGGACCCAGGTGGCGCTGTGGGTTAAACCACAGAGCCTAGGGCTTGCTGATCAGAAGGTCGCAGGTTCGAATCCCTGCGACGGGGTGAGCTCCCGTTGCTCGGTCCCTGCTCCTGCCAACCTAGCAGTTCGAAAGCACGTCAAAGTGCAAGTAGATAAATAGGTACCGCTCTGGCGGGAAGGTAAACGGCGTTTCCGTGTGCTGCTCTGGTTCGCCAGAAGTGGCTTAGTCATACTGGCCACATGACCCGGAAGCTGGACGCTGGCTCTCGGCCAATAAAGCGAGATGAGCACCGCAACCCCAGAGTCGTCTGCGACTGGACCTAATGGTCAGGGGACCCTTTACCTTTACCTTTAGGACCGTTAAACCTAATCTTATATAGACAGCCAGCTGCTTTTCATCCTTGGGAAGGGGGCACCTAAACCAATGTGCCATTTCAATCATCATCATCATCATCATCTCAGACAGGTGGCCAAGAGCAATGGGTTGGGTTCAGACCAAACGAGTTGCACTTAGACCCTATGAAAATCCATGTTTTCAAAAAGCGGTTAGCGATGGCTGGAGATAAGCAAACATGTCGGCTTCACTGTTTCTCAATTTCTCATTTTCCCAGTATTAAAAGTTCTCCATATTTCCACATCTGGTTGCAGCTTCCTTTTAAAATCCTCTTGAAAACTCACCAGCATTTCCCTAAAGATTTCTCCTGATAAACCCATTTTTTCGTCAAGCCATCTTTGTCAAGCCATCTTCGCATACGTGCTATACGCATTTATACACATGCTTCACCCTGGCGGGTGCGTTTTTCGGACACATTGCTGCATTGCAAAATGTGGAGAAGTGCAAGTTCTCCGGGCAGAACCCCTGTCCTTAAGAGCCTGTTGCTGGATCAGGCCAAGGGCCCATCTAGTCCAGCATCCTGTTCAAACAGTGGCCGACCAGATGCCTGTGGGAAACCCGCAACCAGGATTCGAACACAAGCCCCACCCGTGGATCCCAGTAACTGGCATTCAGAAGCAGCTCGGTCGCTCTTATACCGAAGCTTAAAAACTTAGGAAGCTGCCTTGTACCAGAGGAGATCACTCATGGGCTATTGGGCTGACCACATAGCGGATGGATTCTTGAGAAGAATGACGGACTTGACGTGATCCAGCCGAGAGATGCTCCCAAGCAGGACTTGCACACTTGTTCAGGGGAAAGGCTGTAGCTCAGGGGCAGATGGGATGATTTTCATGGAGAAGGTCCCAGGTTTAATCCCAGACATCTCCAGGAAGGGGTGGGAGAAACAGATCATAGAATCATAGAATCCTAGAGTTGGAAGAGACCACAAGGGCCATCCAGTCCAACCCCCTGCCAAGCAGGAAACACCATCCAAGCATTCTTGACAGATGGCTGTCAAGCCTCTGCTTAAAGACCTCCAAAGAAGGAGACTCCACCACACTCCTTGGCAGCAAATTCCACTGTCAAACAGCTCTTACTGTCAGGAAGTTCTTCCTAATGTTTAGGTGGAATCTTCTTTCTTGTAGTTTGAATCCATTGCTCCGTGTCCGCTTCTCTGGAGCAGCAGAAAACAACCTTTCTCCCTCCTCTATATGACACCCTTTTATATATTTGAACATGGCTATCATATCACCCCTGAACCTTCTCTTCTCCAGGCTAAACATACCCAGCTCCCTAAGCTGTTCCTCATAACGCATCGTTTCCAGGCCTTTGACCATTTTGGTTGCCCTCCTCTGGACACATTCCAGCTTGTCAGTATCCTTCTTGAACTGTAGTGCCCAGAACTGGACCCAGTATTCCAGGTGAGGTCTGACCAGAGCGGAATACAGTGGTACTATTACTTTCCTTGATCTAGATGCTATACTCCTATTGATGCAGCCCAGAATTGCATTGGCTTTTTTAGCTGTTGCATCACACTGTTGACTTCCCCAAACTGGGAACTGTCGACAGTTTTGGTCCTAGATGGACCTCTGGCCTGACTCAGTAGAAGACATCTCCCTATATTCCGATGGTATCATCAGACGCAGATTGGTTAGGATTTAGATCCTAGGTCTGCATAACTTTAGGAGGGCTTCTGGAATCCAGTCAACAAAGGAGATCGCGCAAGACTTTGAGTGTAGCCCAATCCGAGTCAAGACCCAGTGGTTTGGCAAGACCCTGATACCAGCTCTGGGTCCTTTATTCCTTTCCCCAATTCTGACCCCTCCCAACCCCCACATCTCTTTCATCCCAGATCTTTCCGCTCCCCAGGCACATTTCGTTGGCACGCCAGTCGGACGACGGCACTTGCTCCACCAAGACCTGTAGAGACATGCCCTCAGAAACTTCCTAGCTACATTCCAGTTCGAAAGAAGACCAGCGTCTCGCCGTAGGGTCCTTAGAAAGAAGCCCTTTCCCCCATGCGATAAACAAACTGACGGCGATGTGTTGGATGTTCCTTACCTGGCATGATTGTGCTGTGTTCTGTGTGTCTCTCGTCGACCAAAGACTTCTGAGCCCGTCTGCCTGTTTCGTCCAAGTGTTGGCTGGAGTTGAGCTATATGAGATTAGACACCTCCCACCTCTTGTATCCACCCAATACCTGTGTCACGAGGCCAGTCCCAACTTCCTTTTAAAGAGAAACATCCCCTCCCCTCCTGGGCCTCAGACACCCTTTTTGGGGCGTTCCTCTGCAACTCACCTGGCATCAGCAGGCAAGCCATTGCAAAACCGGCGCCTCGTAGTCCTTCTCGTTCTTCCTGCTGGTGATACAGAGCATCGCCCACGCTCTGTGCTGGTGTGTAAGGCCCAAGGTATGGGCAGACAGAACAGCCAGGGTGTATTCGGTCCATTAAAAAAAACTTTGTTGTTGTTGTTCAGTCGTTCAGTCGTGTCCGACTCTTCGTGACCCCCTGGACCAGAGCACGCCAGGCACGCCTATCCTTCACTGCCTCTCGCAGTTTGGTCAGACTCATGTTGGTTGCTTCGAGAACACTGTCCAACCATCTTGTCCTCTGTCGTCCCCTTCTCCTTGTGCCCTCCATCTTTCCCAACATCAGGGTCTTTTCCAGGGAGTCTTCTCTTCTTATGAGGTGACCAAAGTACTGGAGCCTCAGCTTCAGGATCTGTCCTTCCAGTGAGCACTCAGGGCTGATTTCCTTCAGAATGGATAGGCTTGATCTTCTTGCAGTCCATGGGACTCTCAAGAGTCTCCTCCAGCACCATAATTCAAAAGCATCAATTCTTCGGCGATCAGCCTTCTTTATGGTCCAGCTCTCACTTCCGTACATTACTACTGGGAAAACCATAGCTTTAACTATATGGACCTTTGTTGGCAAGGTGATGTCTTTGCTTTTTAAGATGCTGTCTAGGTTTGTCATTGCTTTTCTCCCAAGAAGCAGGCATCTTTTAATTTTGTGACTGCTGTCACCATCTGCAGTGATCATGGAACCCAAGAAAGTGAAATCTCTCACTGCCTCCATTTCTTCCCCTTCTATTTGCCAGGAGGTGAGGGGACCAGTGGCCATGATCTTAGTTTTTTTGATGTTGAGCTTCAAACCATATTTTGCGCTCTCCTCTTTCACCCTCATTAAAAGGTTCTTTAATTCCTCCTCACTTTCTGCCATCAAGGTTAGGGGGGGGGGGGGAACTTACACACCAGCTATGCTTTAAACAAAAAAAGGCATTAACCCAGTATCCTGCCTCCAAGAGGGGGCAGCAGTACCAGATATTACAGACGAAGTGCCCAGCAGTGCCAAAGCCTCAATGGTTAACTCCATTGTCGATGGAGACATTTGGCTAGCAGAAAAAGAGGGATGCTAGTATATAGATGGACCTCTGGACCTGCCCAACTAAACATAAGCTTTCAAGGTATGAGCTTTCGTGTGTGATACACACTTCGTCAGATACTCACACACGAAAGCTCATACCTTGAAGACTGGAATTATTAAAAAAGATTTTTTCATCTTTCATCTTGTTATTTATTATGACTATGATGTGGGTGATGATGGGGACCCGGGTGGTGCTGTGGGCTAAACCACAGAGCCTAGGGCTTGCTGATCAGAAGGTCGGTGGTTCGAATCCCCGCGACGGGGTGAGCTTCCGTTGCTCGGTCCCTCCTCCTGCCAACCTAGCAGTTCGAAAGCATGTCAAGTGCAAGTAGATAAATAGGAACGGCTCCGGCGGGAAGGTAAACGGCGTTTCCGTGTGCTGCTCTGGTTCGCCAGAAGCGGTTTAGTCATGCTGGCCACATGACCCGGAAGCTGTACGCCGGCTCCCTCGGCCAGTGAAGCGAGATGAGTGCCGCAACCCCAGAGTCGTCTGCGACTGGACCTAATGGCCAGGGGTCCCTTTACCTTTAATGAAAGATAAACACGGTTATCCACCTGTATATCTAATATACACAGTTTGGCCAAACCACACACCCCATGTCAATCATTTGGCATCACGGGCATTGATATCAACTTGATGCACAGGGGGGAGGATTAGATTGTACATGGGGTGAAATTGCCCCTTCCGCCTCCCTCCCCAGAGAACTGGTATGCAACTAAAGCAGCAAGATTTAACCCCCACTCATCAGCTGATGAGCAGAGAGTTCAATCCTGCCGGGTGGTGCATTTCCTGTGGGGAAAATCTGGCAGGGAGGTGCAGCCATCCACCTATCAGTTACCTGACATTATCATGGCCACAGATGATGGTGAATTGATAAATCACCTTCACGGTGATTAGAGTGGTGTTATTGTTTACCTCGATCTGTAGGCGAACCTCCTTAATTTTGCACAGCTGTCCTTTGAAATTCACACTTCTCCAGATTTTTGCAGCGCAGCCAAGTCTGGTCTACAAAAATGCATCTGCTAGGGGTCAATTATGCCCCCAAAATGCATATGTTCAGGAACACGACATACAAAGAATGTATTAGATTGTGGGCAGGGCTGGATTTAGGTTTGATGAGGCCCTTTGTATGTCCAGCTGTCCTTTGCCAACAACAAATTGCCGCTGTTTTTTGTGTTGAATATACAGTCATACCTCGGGTTGCGTTTGGCACGGGTTACGACCGCTCCGAACCCGGAAGTACTGGAACAGGTTACCTCCGGGTTCGGCACTTCGCACATGCGCAGAAACACGAAATGACATCACGCAGAAGCGCTGAATCGTGCCGCACACATGCACAGACACGGCGCTTCAGGTTGCGGACCTTTCAGGTTGCAAATGGGGCTCCGGAACGGATCCTGTTCACAACCAGAGGTACCACTGTATGCTATATGGTAATTTATGGACCTAATAGGTATCTAAAGCCATTTGCACATAACAAAATAGGAGCCTACACAACACAAAACACTGTTGCTGTATGTAGGTTTTATTTTATTAATTTTTTATCTTATATTTTGGAAATGTACATCCAGGTTTTTTTCCTTTAATTTTTTGGGGGCCCCCAAGAGAGTGGGGCCCTAAGCTATAGCATGTTCAGCTTATACGTAAATCCGGCACTGATTGTGGGGAACAGCCTTGCATTTCAATCAGCTCCCCCCACTTTCCGCAGTTTTCCTAGACTTAAAATGATATGTATTTTATGTACATGTTTGCTATTTTACATATTGGGGGGCCAGTGCCCCACAGCGTTTGGACGTCTAGATGTGACATTGCAATTAAAGAAATATTTGTAGAGTCGTCATCGTCTGAACTGATCGATCAATTAAAGCATCGTCATAGAGTAGGAAATATTGCAACGGTGCTGAAGCAAGAAGGATTTCCCTTCATTTTTAAAGGTGATTAAGTATGCATCGCTGAAGGCCTTATCTTTAATAGAAGAGGCATTTCCTGCTGCGTGTGAGAAAGAAAGAGGAATGCTAAGTTAGTTCTGAGGTCGGAGAAGAATTTGGGGTTTTGCTTTTAAGTCAAGGTGCGCATATCTAAGAACCTTGCAATGTTAAGAATTCGGTGCCTGGCTTCACATGTTTTCCTTTTCCCTTCCCATCGCCTTTTCCTTTTGTGTTATGTCTTTTTAGCAGGTAAGCTCCAGAGCAGGGACTCTGTAAGCTGTTCTGGGGGCTTCTCTGGCCAAAGAGAAGGAATGCTCTGAATAATAATAATAAAAGTAAATAGACAGATTACAGTCTGTACCGTTTTAGGAGAGATGTTCCTCTTGGATTATTGAATGGTGCTTGGTATCTGGGAGTTTATGGGATGTGAGGCATAGCTTTTCATACATGAGAAAACCATTTTGAAGTAATGACCAAATGGTTCAGAGCAGCAGAAAGGCTCCACAAGAATAGATCAGTACTGTATAAATTTAGATGCCAGCACAGAGGGTATGAATGAAGCCATAGAGGTTTTATTTTCCTCTGGTGAAAAGTGAAAAGAAAGAAAGAAAGAAAGAAAGAAAGAAAGAAAGAAAGAAAGAAAGAAAGAAAGAAAGAAAGAAAGAAAGAAAGAGAGGGAGGGAGGGAGGGAGGGAGGGAGGGAGGAAGGAAGGAAGGAAGGAAGGAAGGAAGGAAGGAAGGAAGGAAGGAAGGAAGGAAGGAAGGAAGGAAGGAAGGAAGGAAGGAAGGAAAGGTAGGGACATTTGAGAACACAAATAAAAGATGGAATGAAAAAAATAACCCAAGTACAAATAGAATTAGAATCAATTTTACTTTTATTGACCTATACAAAGTCCCTGTACATTTAAGAGACTGAATGTGCTTCAAGTTACATGGAACCAGATGTTCCCTACTGGAGCTACAACTTCCATCATCTCTGCCCGTTGGCCATGCTGATTGAGTCTGATAGGAGCTGGAGCCCGAGGACAACTACAGCTCCCATAATCCCCGTCCACTGGGCATGCTCATTCAGGCCGATGGGAGTTCGGAGTTCAAGAACATCGTGGAACTACGACTCCCATCATCACTGAGCACTGACCATGCTGGCAGCAAGGGCTGATGGGAGTCAGAGTTCCTGCAACAACCAGAGAGAACACCAGGTTGGGGGAGACAACTCTGGATGACGACGTTGGATTCATGGAAAGAGATACGATAGAAAGCTAATGTGTTGTAGTGATTAGAGTGTCGGACTAGGGCCTGGTAGACCCGGGTTCAAATTCCCCCCTCACTGAGCCATGGAGCTCATTGGGCAACGTTAGGCAATTCACTCACTCTCAGCCTAACCTACCTCACAGGGTTGTTGTGAGAATGGAATTGGGAGGAGGAGAAGGTATGCCACCGTGACCTCCTTGGTCAAGCACATGGCTTCGCTCAAAGAATCCTGAGAACTGTAGTGTTTTTTTAAAGGGGGTGATGGGAGATTTAGTTCTGTTAGGGTTAACCTGCAGTGTGTGAAACCCACAGACTATTTACCGGCTGTGTCACAATGTCCACACGCTTCCGTGCGTGTCTTTGCTTTTAAAGCCTTTTCCTTTCTTCTTCAAAGCAGAGATCTTCACAGCGGAAAAGTTCACAGAGCAATTTGCCTCTGTATTTAGTTCTGACAATAAATCACAGCAACTCCAGCTGAATTAAGCAGATTTATTGTTTAAGGGCTCTAAGCCAGGAGAAGTTACCCCCATCCTGGCCAGAAGCCGAAGACGGACTGTGTAGCAGCCGATACACAGATATCACATTACAAAGAATACAAAAAACACATTACACAGACTTCCGTACATAGATAGACCCCGGATGTGCGTAATGTCTTCCCTGTGTGCAGGGTGTCAGACTGAGCTTGTTACTCCTGTAAGCTCAAAACCTCACAAGTTCCCAGGACCAGGATCTGGGAGACCAGCGTTCAAATCCCTCCTACTTGGCCATGGGCAACCTTGGGGCAGTCTCTTACTCTCCGCCTAACCTACCTCACAGGGTTGTTTGGGGGGAGTGAATGGCGAGGAGGAAAAGGCGGAACTGAAATGCAACCAGGGTCTTAAGCATATCCGGTGCCATGGCTCAAAGATCCCTCCGGCGCCTCCCCCCCCCCCAGTTTCCCAGAGTTGTCAACCTTTTCCCAAGCCTCTGCGGGGATCGCTCTCCTCCCGCGTTGGCTTGGGAAGGAAGATGCACGCCTGCCAGCCATATAGTTGGCAGGGCGCAGCTTCCATCCTAAGCCTCTGCGGGGATCACTCTCCTCCCGCGGAGGCTTGGGAGGCAAGCTGCACGGCCGCACGGGGCACAGCTGGCGGGCGTGCAGGGAAAGGGGAGGCCGCCGGCAAAGCCCCGCAGCTCCCCCACTTGCTGGGGCGCCCCCGAGAGGCCAGCGCCCTGGCGCAACGCACCAGTAAGCCCAATAGGAAAGACGCCTCTGAATGGAACAAATGAAAGGTTAAATAATCCATGTCTTGTGCTTTCAAGGGAATCAAAGGACTCGCCGCCCAGTCCATCAGGACGTCCTTCCCGAGGTTCTTAATGCAGGAGTCTCCCTGATTTATCAGCTCTGAGCCTTAAATACAGTACCTAAGAATACCTAAGGAAAGAAGGGATGAAAACAGAACTGGTGACCTGCTTGGATTGATTCACATACAGGGGTAATATCAATACAGGTAATTATAGATATAATTAGACAAATGTATTTCAGCATTTTCAGTTTCCTCAGCACTGGTAGTTGGTGCATAAACTTGGATTACTGTGATGTTAAAAGGTCTGCCTTGGATTCGTATCGAGATCATTCTATCATTTTTGAGATTGCATCCCAGTACAGCTTTCGCCACTCTTTTGTTGACTATGAGGGCCACTCCATTTCTTTTACGGGAAGATGGAGGGCACAAGGAGAAGGGGACGACAGAGGACGAGATGGTTGGACAGTGTTCTCGAAGCTACCAAGATGAGTTTGGCCAAACTGCGAGAGGCAGTGAAGGATAGGCGTGCCTGGAGTGCTGTGGTCCATGGGGTCAAGAAGAGTCGGACACGACTGAACGACTCAACAACAACAACAACATTTCAGCATTATTTGTATACAGTATTTAAAAATAGCATAGACAGGAGTTTACAATAAGGAACGCGAGGTAGAATTTTAGGAAGTCTTTTTAAAACTTTTAATTTTTGATGTGGATGTCTTATGGTTTTTTTTCCTTTGGAATGTGTGTGTGTGACTTATTTGGACTTATGTTGTGTGTTATTATTATTTATGTTGTATTGTTTATATTAATTTGTTTGATGTGAATGTATTATATTTCCTGGCTTATTTGGTTTTTGGTTGTTTTTGTGTTTGTTTTGTGTTTGTTTACTGCAACTACGTTGTAACCTTTTAAGAAACCTGAATAAAGTGTATTTAAAAAAATAAATACAGCATTTATTTTTATTTATTTATTAGATTCATATCCTGCCCTCTATCATAAGATCCTCAGGGCGGTTCACAGAATAAAATGCAGGATAAAAACATGAAACTATCCTATTGTAAAAAAAGAAAGTGGGGGGAGATCTTTCCTATCAAGCCACCCTCTGGGGAACAGCTCACACCCTGGATCATTATGGGATGTGTGTGTCACCACTCCAGTTTGGCTGGCAAGGAAGGCCTCGCTGTCATGACCGTGTTAAGCTTCTGAGCTTCAACGCGGATCTGCAATTCTGACAAGGAGCTCAAGGTTGGGCAGGTGTGCCACCTGTGAGACAAGCCTCCTTTGTATAACAGGGATCCCAGTCCTTGTCTGAACCTAATCAGACTCATTGCTGTCAACAGAAGGAAAGGGGGGGGGGGAATGCCTTTATTCCAAGCACATCAGGAAATCCTTTAAGCATAGCCTGTGGGAAGATGTCCAAAGGTTAACACCAACATCACACCAAGGTGATACAGAGGAGAGGGTGGACGGCATCTTCTCTCGGAGAATGCCTGACTTTAGAGCCAATTAAAGATCCAAGACACGGGTGGCGCTGTGGATTAAACCACAGAGCCTAGGGCTTGCCGATCAGAAGGTCGACGGTTCGAATCCCCGTGACGGGGTGAGCTCCCGTTGCTCAGTCTCTGCTCCTGCCAACCTAGCAGTTCGAAAGCACGACGAAAGTGCAAGTAGATAAATAGGAACCGCTCTGGCGGGAAGGTAAACGGCGTTTCCGTGCGCTGCTCTGGTTCGCCAGAAGCGGCTTAGTCCTGCTGGCCACATGACCCGGAAGCTGTACGCCGGCTCTCGGTCAATAAAGTGAGATGAGCGCCGCAACCCCAGAGTCGGTCACGACTGGACCCTATGGACCTTTTACCTTTAAAGATCCAATTAACAGGAGAACCTCTGCTTCTTAATGGCTGCGTTGGAGGGTTTTTGCCGGGCGAAATGCTTTTGCACTCAGCGCCTCCCTGCCCCCCGCAGTCCATGACAGAGCGAGAGCCAGGTACCAAGACGGACTGCGAGTGAAGCCCATTTCTTCTTTCCCTGGGAAGAATTTCCAAGAATGATTTACCCTCTGTCGTTCTTGTTTTTCTCTGCCTTCGATTCCCGCAATGTCTTGGGGGGCTGCCAACATTAAGGCAGATAAGGAACTGGAGACCTGACCGTCTGGATAGACTCGACTAACCAAAAATGTTTATAGCAGGTGCTGAGAAGAGTTCAGTGAAGGTGCTTGATTGATGTCAAGAGGCAGGGAGTTCCCAAGACCAGGTGCTGCCACACTAAAATAATGAGTGGAATGGCTAGTTGTCCCCCATGTTTCAGAGTCCACAAGGTCCGAGATTCGGCAGGAATCCTTGTTTTTGACTTTCTTAGATACTTCTGTATGTATTTAAATTGCGTAGGTTACATAAGTCACGTGATTTTGTAACACAGAACAGCGAGACAAATAATGTCGTTTTTGGTGGAAGACGAACTGCGGCAGAACAGAAGCAAGGCTGCGTGCGGAAAATGCAGGGCAGAATGGAGATGGATGCCTTCTCACACCCTTAGCTATAATCACTGCCAATCAATTCAGTCTTCCCAGGACTAGGGATTTTTTTTAAACTAGCCCAGTGAACTTCATTCCTATGTAGCCCTAAAGAGTGTCAAGATGAGCTGGAGGGCAGTATCGAGCAGTGGTTAGAGTGCATGTGAAGGAGAGCTTTGTCACTTGCAAGGCTCCCTGGATGGCCTTGGGTAAGTTCTAGATCTCAGCCAAATTATCACGGCGCAGATAAATAAGATTAGAATAATAAAGCACTTTGCATGCCGAATGATGGCAGCCGGTGACAAACAGCCTTTGGTTTGAGCCTCAGAAAATTGGATCCTTTGCATTCCATCTTTGAAACTATTCAAGGCATGAAATATTTCTGGCGTCACCTTGGCATGTCTCCATCTGGAGGCTTCCCAGATTCCTGATCTCAAGCACCCACATCCTGTGGTGGAGAGTTCCACAGTGTAATTGTCACGTTTGTCTGATTTAAAAAAAAAAAAAGCACTTCCTTTTCATAAGTCTGGAATGTGGTCCCATCAACCCTCTCATCAGTAGTAGCAGACAACAGATGACATCACCCTGATGGGGATGGAAAGGTGGGTTTTTAACTAGCAGGAAATGAGCCGATGAAAACAAAGAAAGAAAATAAGCGAGAAAGGGAAACAGCATGTAGACATCGGGTGTAGTAACACCACGTGGCCTCAGCCTAGATCATAGTAATAGCAGCATCACAGAGCTTCAGTGGATGGATGGATGATGGATGGATGGAGACCTTCTGAACATCCCATCCTCAACATTCTATAAATGTCCCCTTGGAAACAACATCACCTCATTTTGATCAGAGCAGCTGGTGAAGGAGGAAACATTTTGCCACATTATTATTATTATTATTATTATTATTATTATTATTATTATTACCACTGTTTTGTTAATCATATATCTATTTATATCATAAGATTTATACACCACTTGCTTGTAAACAAACAAACAAACCAACCAACTCAAAGCCGTTTCCGGAAGAAAATAATTTTAAAACGATCAATAAAACAAGTCAAGGATGCCAGGAAATAGGGGGTTATGCTCACATGTGGTGGGGGTGTAAATATGTACATTTTTTTTGCAAAGGGTGTTTAAGGATATAACAAATCACCGGGTTAAAGCTGACCGAGTGTCCAGAGGTAGCATTATTATCAATTTACGATGGGGTGGAAGGATCGCAGGCTAGGAAGAACTTGCTCACAAATTTATTGACAGCTGCACAAATTATTATGGCTAGGAAGTGGAAGGGGCAAGCAGAATATAAAATGGGAGAACGGTATAAAGAGGTGTGGGATATAGCTATTAACGATAAATTAACATGTGCCATTAAGGTAAGACGGGGAATATGCAGGAGAAATGATTTTGAGGAGATATGGTGTTTGCAGAATTTGTCCTGT
>JAWWNI010001226.1:0-275799 GCA_034642065.1 Darevskia nairensis | reverse complement strand
CTGATATTGGCAAACCATTTCTGGTGTAGTCCATTTCACAAGGGAGAAAGCTCTACTCAAGCCTCCCTCTGTTCAGAGGATGAAATTGTTTACATCAGAAAGCATACCTCTGTAATGATTAAATTTAATCATTACAGACAACCAGTGATATGAGGAATAAAGATCCACATGGAGTTTCTTTTTTTCGATTATAGTTTACCGGGTATGTTATTATGTTTATATCCTTGTAATTTTGTTTTTGTATTTTCTTCTGGTTTTGTATTATTTGTTCGTTTTATTCAATGTTGTTTGTATGATGTATACCGGTAAGTATAAATAATTTTTTTAAAAAGTTAAAAAAAGAAAAAGAAAGCATACCTCTGTGAGAGGTTTCCAACTTACCATGGGAAAGTACAGGCAAGAGCCAATGGATCTACATAGGTGCAAGGACCCAGCCAGTAGGGTATGCAACTTGTGGATATTCCCAGCATTTGACGATATGGGCTGCAAATATGTGAACCAGCCCAGAAGTGGCTTGATGTTCATCGGTCATGACACCCGCATTCCTGCAGTTCACCCAGGGGTGTAGGAAAGGGGGGTGGGGGCCGCCCCACATGCCATCATGGAGGGGGGTAACAAATTATCAAGGGACAATTACTGTCCTACTAGGGCGGTTCATAAAAAAACTTTTTTTGAAAATGTCTGCCCCCAAGGTCTTATCTTAGTACACTAGGGATTATATAGCTATATGTGAAATTTCATGCATATCAGTTAATATCTTGACCCTCCTCCACGAAAATAGCTGTTTACTTGGCCGTTTTCCTATGTCGTGAAGGCTGAAATCTCAATTCCAATGGAGCAGGGTCAATATATTAACTGATATGCATGAAATTTCAGATATAGCTAATTTATATAATCCCTAGTAAGATAAGACCTCTGGAGCAGGCAATTTTTTAAAAAAAAGTTTTTAATGAACCACCCTACTGCCCTACCCTCCGTTGGGCTTCCTGGGTCCTGGAAAGTCGGCCTATGTGAAGAAAATGAGACTAGGCCGAGTAGATTAGGCCTTGCCTTGCCTTCACCCAGCCCCCTGCATGCAGCCGAGTTTTCTTGATTTTACTGCTGTGGTGTTTGTTTGTTTTTTGTTTGTTTTTTTGGTAAACCACTTTGCAGGTTTTTAAAAATAAATTTTATTAAATAAATAGACAATAAATATAACAAATATAAATAAAATAACACAAGCCAAAACACAATCCATCCTGTAGATTTAAGTATCTGTCCATAGTCGCCTACTTGTTATCAGAGGCCCAGAATCCACATTCCTTTGTAAGAAAATATGAAATAACATAAAACCATTATTGCAGGCAAAAAGGGGGGGGAAATCAATGTATGTGGGGGGGGTGGCAAGAAATTTTCCGCACCAGGTACCACCTGACCTTCCTATGCCTCTGAGTTTACCTGAACAGGTCGGGGGGGGGGGGTGGCACCAACCACAACTGATCAGGACATACATTTATTTCAACGGTAGTGTGGTAATTTTGACTTCTTGTGAGACTTCTGTCATTCCCTACTTGTTTTTTACCACACAGCTATGGTGTTGCTAAAACGATCCCGGGCTCCTGTCTTCAAAGCTGATAGACCTTTTAATTTTCTCCTTAGGCAAGGCAGAACAGGTAAATATCAATTAAATTTATCCGTAGAAGTTATTATGATGATGCTATTGCCTTCCTTAACACACTATATAGCTTGGAAGTACATAAAAGTGCACAAAATCAAAGAACATGAACATTGGGGATTGCTTTCTTGAAAGCATCACCACACCAAAGACTGTGTGTTAGTCTCGTGGCATGGGCATAGTCAGGGAGGTGGGGAGGTAGCTGCTCCCTAAATCAAGTAAATCACTAAAAATACTTAATTAACTGACCAATTGTGTCACATATAACTCGGCTCTGCCCTTACCCCCCAAATAAAGCCTGCCCCACAATAAATCTTGTTTACACCCATGGCTCCTGGTATCAATTTTCCAAATGCAGGCTGTTGCTTTCAAGGACGCAATTTCAGCCACATTTATTCTGAGCCTTATGAAGAACTGCACTCTTTCCCTATACCCTTACCAAATAAATTGATTGTTTTTGCCTTTTAAAAGCAGGTTAAGAGAATGCCCTATCCAAAACCATTTTCTTCATTTTATTTTTGTTATTGTTGTCGTTAATTAAATTTTTAGACCACCCTTTATCCGTAACCATCACAGGATGGTTCCTTGATTAGCTGTTCTTCCTTCTGTCAACCCAGTTATATAAATATAAAGTGATATAAATTTTTGTCTAGAAGTGAAGGCTGCTAATGAACATCTTTCCCATTCCCAGTTTCCAAATGTGACTGACTTTCATTAATCACCTCCACATCCCCTCCCCACCCTGTTCTAAAAAAATAATTAAATTTAAGTTGCATCAGTATGAGCATTTATAAAATCAAGTTGAAGAAACTAATAATAATTTCTTTTTCTTTTTTTTTACAGGTTCAATTCTGTTTATAGGAAGACTTACAAATCCTACTGAGTAAACTTGCCCTATCCATGCTTCCATATATCTGCATTCTCATAAAATTAAAAAGCATTAATAGGACGTTTTAAGTCTTGTGACTATCAAGAGGAAGCTGTGTGAAACCTAGGGCTGTGAATAAAAAGAGATGCTTATTGCCATTTCTGTGGTGGTTCTGTTCTGTTATAGCAGCTACAGACTTCTGAAAAATGCCTTAGGGCTCTTGCGTTCAAATCCTGTTCGTGGGTTGCCCTCAGGCATTTGGTTGGCCACTGTGAGAACAAGATGCTGGAGTACATGGTCTGATCCAAGAAGCTCTTCAACAGCTTAGCCCAGTTGGTTAGAGCACGGTGCTGATAGCACCAAGGTGGCAGGTTTGATACCCATATGCGACAGCCATATATTTCTGCATTGCAGGGGGTTGGACTAGATGATCCTCAGGATCCCTTCCAACTCTACAATTCTATGATTCTTATCAACGCATTTTATTTCGGCTTTAAGCCCATAGACATCACAACCAAAAACAGAAACAGCACAGTCTGGTTTACAATTGCTAACAGTAAAATAGATTAAAAGGGATACTCAATTGAATAAAATATGATAAAAATTAAATTAAAATTTCAAGCTGTATATAGCAATCCATTGCGTTTCTTAAGTGTCAGAACTGATGTCAGAAATTTTGCCATATGTAGGGTTATAATCGAGTCTGAATCTTGCAACAGAAGAGCAAGGTAAGACTCTTCCAAATACCCCGGTAATTTTTGAGGTAATGGAAGTAATAGAGTCTTTCGGGCGGCAGAATACAAGGGGAAGACAAACACTATGTGATGAAGAGATTCAATCGAACGGTTATCACAGGCACATAAGACCGAAACTTGGCCCCTAGAAAATCTATGAAAAAGGACGTTTGAGGGGAATACATTAAACTGTGCTTTAATAAAAGCGAAACAATGACTAGCAATAGAAAGAGTTGATAGATAGGCTAGTATTTGAAGTGGGGGTACAATGCCCAGGGATCTCGGTGAGCATGTCCCCCCGCCCAGCATAACATTGCATTGCAACTCAATATCATCCAATCTTTGAGAGATGATATTTTTTGCTGTATTTAGATCTTGATTCAACATTTCTAATGGCGAAATTCCAACAAGCAAAAGTTTGGCATGAATCTTACCAGCCCAGGGGCTTATGAACTCATCGCGCCATCCCTCAACTTCTTAACAAATACAATTGCCACGGTGGCAGGTTTGATACTCATGTGGGACAGCCATATATTCCTGCACTGCAGGGGGTTGGACTAGATGATCCTCAGGGCCCCTTCCAACTCTACAATTCTATGATTCTTATGTTCTCAAGCCACCCTGGTGCCAGCCAGTTGTGGCCACTCAGTTTCCTCAAGTACTTGAGGAATTGCAGCCTGTCATTATAGGATTACAGCTGATGGGCAGCAACAAGCCTCTCCTATCTGCTGGGATTGCCAGGTGGCATATGCTGTTCCTGTTCAAAGATGCCTGTTGCTCACAGGTACAGCCATATAATTCTAGTTTGCGTAAGGGAGTTTCTACCCAAAGTATCTGCCAGGGAAATAAAGGATCTGGAAAGGTTAAGCTCGCTCAGAGCTGCCAAGGCTGCATCACTTGAGAAGATGATACTCTTTAGTATTTCGTATCCATCTCTTAATACACAACACAACAGGATGTCCTTTCAACCAACTTCAGATGATAGAGAGGAGCCAAGTTTCAACAATTTATTTAGCCACTTTTGACTTTGACAAATTTAAGCAGGTGTGTTAAGTCTCTAGGGCCTCAATTATGGGCTCATTTATTTGCGGGGGTGGGGGTCTGCACTGAATTCAGCAGAATTTATTTCTGAGTAAAAGCTTGTGTCGTAATGGGCTGCCCACGATTAATCTTTCTTTTTGTAGCTTTTCATAACTCAAAAAGCTAACATGCTTTTTCAACAGCAGAAGTTTGGTCTGTCAAAAGTGTTAGTGCCTCGCTCTCTCCGATTCTGCATCTTATTATAGGAGTTCCTGAAAATCAATCGTGCCTATCAGGGCACCACACGTTCAGCAGTGCTTGGGAGAACAAATAGGGAGGGGCGGTTCTGATCTTCCGGTTCTGATCAGAAACTTCCAAATGCAGGTTAAGAAGTGGGAGGAAACATGGGGAGAAATGTCAGTAAATCAGGGCAGGTTGACAGACGCTTTCTGCATTGCTCTACATTGCACCATGATTATATACACTGCAAGAGCCTTCTTCCGCTCTGGTTGCTGAATTGAATTGTGGCAATTTTTATTTTTAAATAATGATTTTATATGTTTCCCTCCCTGCTGCCCAAGGGTTTTAATATGATTTTTTCAGGATAGGAGAAAAGAGAGATTATAATTATCGATCATTTTAAAAAAGACAGTTAGGGAGGTGTGTGAAAAGGGAACTGTGTGAATAGTTTTATTAAAAGGTATTTAAAACAGGCAGAAATTCAAGCCCACTATGCAGGGTGCATAAACACTGTATTTTTAAAGCACATTGGAAGCACATCCTTTGTCTTAAATAATTCCAGGCATTGTAGTTTATCCCTCACAGAACTACAATTCCCAGCAGCAGTGCCCGGCATTCTTTAAGCAGGAGAAATGGACTCCACATGTCCTTCAAAGATAATGTTTGTAAGCACAGCCTGAGTCTTCTCCATGGAGGGTTGAAGCTGTTCATTTTCTTTCTGTTTAAACAGCCTTGAAAGCCACAATAGCTTTACTGCCAACAAAATACCAATGGAGAGTTTTTGCTTTCACCATTTTGGGGCTCCCAAAGCAGAACCTGTCACACCCACCCCACCCCTATGCTCTTAAAACCAGGTATAAAATTAGAATGGGTCAGTAGAGCATGAGACTCTTAATTATCAGGGTCATGGGTTTGAGCCACAAATTCCCTGCATTGCAGGGGGTTGGACTAGAGGACCCTGGAGGGTCCCTTCCAACTCAAACTGAATAAAGGAAGCCGTTTTGCTTCCTTTGAAGGTTTTTTTCCCCTGGGGGTGGGGCGGGGACAAGGAGGCGCGGCTGCCTCCAAGCACAGCGAAAAGCAACCTGGAAGAGCCTTTAAAACGGGGCAAGGCGCGGGCGTTCCTGCGCAAAGCTTGCGCGAGACTGCGCTCCGGGGTCGGTTGGGGGAGCAGGAAAACCGTTAGCCCCGTCTCCCTTGCGCGCCGCCCTCCCCGCTTCCCTCGTCCCCGCTCCTGCTCGGCAAGGTGGGGTCTGGCTCTCCGGACCCCGCCGTGCCTTGGGCGGCCCCGGTGCCCCAGGAGGGCGGCTGTCTCGGGAGAAGGTGAGCCGGAAGGACGGGGCGCAGGCCGGGGAGGCTGGCATGGCCGCAGGGGACGGAGGAGGCGCAGGGCGCACGGGCGGCAGCGACAGGCTCCGTCTCCTGAGGCAGCCTCTCCCTAGCTCCCAGCAAGGTAGGGAGGTCCAGGTGTCTGAAGTCTGTGGCAATGGACTGGATGAGGCTTAACAAACCGAAAGTTAATTCGGATTGGTTGGTGGGAAGCAATCTGGTTGATCAAGTGCTGAGCCTATTCTGGATGTGGTTTCACGCACCCATACTTGAAAGAAAAGATTTGCACCTTGAAGGTGCTTGTTGTGAGTTTGGCTGTTGCAGGATGAACCAAAGGTAGCCAGCAGCCAGTAGCTTTGCCTGCTACACCAGTTGAACAAACCTTTAGCCACAGAGATGCATAGCGCAGGAACCTCAAAATTAGACTACTACTGCAATGCATTCCACGTGGGGCTGTCTTGGTCAGGATGCGCAACTTCCCATTTTTCCAGGGGTGCCTCCTCGGCCAGGAAAGGGAGGGTTCCCTTGGCCAGGACTTCTGCGATCAGCACGCCCCCCCCCCCCGACCATGGAAGAGACACACCAGAAGAGGCATCCCCAAACTCAGCCCTCCAAATGTTTTGGGACTACAACTCCCATCATCCCTAGCTAACAGGACCAGTGGTCAGCGGTGATGGGAATTGTAGTCTCAAAACATCTGGAGGGCCGAGTTTGGGGATGCTTGCTCAAGAAGGTGGCTTGGGGTCCCCTTGGGCTCTCTCCCCACCCCCCACCCCCGTGGCCAGCGGGGTCGGGTCTGTTCTGCTGCTAACGGCCCCCACCAACAGCTGGATCCTTCCATTTTCCTCTCACCCTCCCTCCTCCAGCGCTGCTTGTCCCCCCCTTTGCAGCTGCCCTGGTCAGGGGGGGGGGCAGGGGGGGTCTGCACTCCTCTAGGCAAGAGGGGAGAGGCACAATGCTTGCACCCCCTGGTCCTGCGCTGTTGGGGCAATCTGGCCAACTTGTAGGTTGACCCTGGGGCCAGGCTCTGTGGATGGAGTGGCTGCTTTCAGGGCCAGATTTAGATGAAGAGAGGCCCTAGGTTACTCCACTTGTGAGTCCGCCCCCCCATCCCCCACCCTCATGACTAGAAGAAATGAAAGAGTGTTATAAACAAAATTGAGTGAAGACAAGGATGCTGATGGATATTTAAAATTTTGCAGTTCTCAATAAGGACATAAGATGTTATTGTTAAGTACCATGGTGATTTTAAAAAATGCATAAAATTAACACTGAAAAACCTTTGCAATAACTGAACTTTGTAAACTTTTTGTGGAATAAGCATTAATTTTTAGGAAAATGAAGTAATGTTATTCTTTTTAAAAAAGCACATTGAGTTTACAAATTACTGTATATTGCCTGGGAAGTGTAAATAATATGAACATGATTACCTGACAGTGTGGCACTTTTAGAATCTTCTTTATGTTGTCATTAAAAAGTCAGTCTTAAAATACATATTAAGAAGTAAACTACAACCATCAAATACAGTAAGGCTAAAATGATTTCCCCCTAGCCTTCCTCATAGCAAAATCATCCAAAACTTCATCAAAATTTGTTTGTCTAAGTTTGTCACTTTCAATGTACAGAATGCTCAGTGCATACAACCTCTCTTGAGACATTGTGGCCCTTAATTCATTTTTAATTCTTTTGAATCTTGAAAAACTCCTCTCTCCTGAGCAGTTAGTGACCATGAGGCTAAGAAATAGCTGCAAGATTGCTTCCACATTAGGAAAGGCCACCTGATTTTTTTATTGTATAATTTACTTTCCAAAGCCTTATCCAATCCTCAAATTGTATGTTGTGACCTAAATCCTGTGCCCACTTAATCATTATTGATTTGACTTCCTCATCTTTAGTTTCTCATTCCAACAGAATATTATACACCTTCTTTAATAATTTGGAATTATCTATGATATCCTTCTGGAATTTGGAAACTGTGTAAGTGAATCCTCTCTTATTATCTTCTTTGAAGGTTTCATTTAATTGCCTGTAATGCAACCAACTCTGAAGATGTTCCTTTATGTCATCATAATCTTTCAATTTCAACTTTCCTTCTTGTTCTGTTAGTAAATCTCTGTGTGTTGGCCATATTCCTTTTATTGTTGACCCTTTAAATGATAATGCTTCAATGGGTGATAACCACCACAGGGTTTTGGAATCCAGTAATTCTTTATACTTTTCCCATATCTTTATTAAGGACTTTCTAATTATATGATTGTGGAATTATATGATTGTGTGCTTTTGCTTTCCCATATCACAATATGCGTGCCAACCAAATCTGTTATCATGTCCTTCTAACTCTATTGCCTCTTCTTTTTTAAATTTGATCCTCCAATCCCGAATCCAAGTAAGGCATGCTACTTCGTAATAAATTTTAAAATCTGGAAGAGAAAAGCCTCCTCTTTATTTTAGATCTGTAAGTATTTTATGCTTTATTCTTGACCTTTTCCCACTCCAGATAAATTTTGAATTTTTTTTTGCCATTTTTTGAAGCAAGCATTATTACTTATTATCAGTATTGTCTGAAAAATGAACAGCATTTTTGGCAATACATTCATTTTTATTGCTGCAACTCGTCCTAAAAGGGAAAGAGTCATCCTGTTCCATATTTCTAGATTCTTTATTTAATTCCAAATTTTTTCATAATTATCTTTATAAATATTAAGATTCTTTGTTGTCAACCATATTCCTAAATATTTTACCTTTTTATGGATTTCTATGTCTATAGATCTTGATAGCTTTTTATGGATTTCTATGTCTATAGATCTTGATAGCTCCTTCTTTTCTCTTTAAGATTTTTGACTAACAATTTAGTTTTGTTTTTGTTAAGGTTAAACCCTGCCACCTGTCCGAACTTTTGAATTTTTTCTATTACTCTAGGAAGAGAATTCTTTGGATCTTTTACAGTGATAATCAAATCATCCCCAAAAGCTTTCAATTTATGCTCATTTTTCTTTATTTTTATTCCTGCCACATCTTTGTCAGCTCTGATATTTCTTGCTAAAACTTCCAGGACCAGAATAAACAAAGATGGTGATAACGGACATCTTTGTCTAGTTCCTTTTTGTATTTTGCATTGATTTGTTATCACCTGATTGATTATTAAATTTGCATTCTGTTCTGAATATATGGCTTGGATTCCCTTATTAAATTTTTATCCAAATTCCATTTCTTCAAGAACTTTTTTTTCATAAAAATCCCAAGAAACATTATCAAATGCTTTTACTGCATCTATAAACATCAATGCAGCTTGCTTTTCATTTCGTACTTCCAGGTATTCTATTATATTTAAAACATTCCTAATGTTATCTTTCATTTGTCTACCTGGAAGAAATCCTGCTTGATCTTGATGTATATATTCTTCCAAGATTTTTTTTCATTCTGTTGGCTAGAATATATGCGAACAGTTTGTAATCATTGTTTAATCATGAAATGGGCCCATAATTTTTAACTAAAGTATATCTGAATCTTGTTTTGGTATTAATATTATATAGGCTTCTTTCCATGTTTCTGGAACTTCCCCTGTTTTTAAAATCTCATTCATCATATCCTAAAGGAATCACAAGCTGTTCATTTAGGTTTTTTTTATAATACTTTGCTGAAATTCCATCTGGTCCTGGAGATTTACCTGTCTTTGCTTGGTTTATTGCTTCTAATAGTTCCTGTACTGTTATTTTGGCATTTAGTAATGTTAGCTTTTATTTAATTTTTGGAAGGTTACCACTACTGACCTGACCCTTGAGCTGGGGAAGGCTGTGCAGCTGGTTGTTGACTCTGGACCTGCTGGCTCTGGATTCTGAGATGGAAAATTCTGGGGTGTGCTGATACTCAACAGCCTAGCTCGTCAAGACAAAAGTCCCTGCAGGTCTCTGTGGTTAGCAGAAGAAGGAAGTTCCAGCCAAATACAGGAGCAAAACAGCAGTCAGTAGACCACAATCTTTATTGTTGTGCAACAGGTTTCCACACAGAGTAAGAACCCCAAACATGGGTTACAAGCTTTTTGAAGACCTTCCCCTCTACCCAGAAAACATTTCCAGAACCATCATTGATACATCGTTGAAACATCATCATCATGTCAAAAGGAGGGAGGGGAGTCTTGAGGTTACCCAAGTTCATCAACTTGCCCCAGTTATCAGTCAAGTTCCCAACACCTTAAGAGCCTAGAGCTTACCGATCAGAAGGTCGGCGGTTCGAATTCCCGCGACTAGGTGAGCTCCCGTTGCTCAGTCCCTGCTCCTGCCAACCTAGCAGTTCGAAAGCACATCAAGGTGCAAGTAGATAAATAGGTACTGCTCTGGCGGAAAGGTAAACAGCATTTCCGTGCGCTGCTCTGGTTCGCTAGAAGTGGCTTAGTCATGCTGGCCGCATGAGCCTGAAGCTGTACGCCAGCTCCCCCGGCCAATAATGCGAGATGAGCGCCGCAACCCCAGAGTTGTCCGCGACTGGACCTAAAGGTCAGGGGTCCCTTTACTTTTACTTTTAAGGGACCCCAAGGGTCCTCTAGTCCAACCCCTGAGGCACATTCTTTCCTTAAAGAATTCTGGGCACTGCAGTTCCTTAAGGGTTGCTGGGACTGGCAACTCTGTGAGGAGTAAACTACAGTGCCCAGAATTTTTGGGGGGAAAGAATGTAAAGGTGTAGCATGCACATGTAAAGCCCATTGAAGTGAAGAGCATGGCATGAAAGGGGATTAACTCAGAAGTAAGTCCCCTTGTATGACTTGCTTTTGTTTTTTATTTGCTTTCCCTACCAGGACAGTCCAAGCTGTAAGGTGAAGCTCACAACAGCCTGCACTGCTCAGAAGGTTGCCTTATCATGACGGCTGTATCCCAGAGCATGCTGCAGTTGGGCCAGTGTTCACCCTTGCGCCCCAAAGAAAGAGACACGCTCACTGGGGAAATGGCGAGGTTCGCTCCGTGGTGGAGCTCTGCTCAGCGTTGGTAGAGAGCGATGGCAAACTCCGTGCTCAGGTTCTGTGGTTCATGGTGTCCATAAAGAAGCTGTCCTGCCCCTGCTCTCCAAGTCTTCTATGATTATGTCATCTCAATGGAAAAGAAGAGAAGGCTAGCAATTATAACTGTTTTAGGGACTTTCTTATATACCCTGAACATATCCTTGGAAATAGACATTCCCTTCATGTTTTCTTTCTTCTTTCTTCCTCCTGCCATCTTCCAGATCAGCCACAAGAAAAGAAAAAAGCACATATTGTGCACAAATCTTTTATAAAAAAATTCTGAGATTACTGGGTAAAACACAGTATGAAAGTTAAGAATGACACACCAATAGATCCATTTCCAGAGAAAACAGGGAAATTTTTTATTTAACTCATTAAGCATGTGAGCACACAGACTTTCCTGTAGGAAAATAAATTAGAGCTAAGTACAACCTCAAGATGCAGAGAAAAGATAGAACTGTTTTTGGGACTTTCTTATATACCCTGAACATATCCTTGGAAATAGACATTCCCTTCATGTTTTTTTTCTTCTTTCTTCCTCCTGCCATCTTCCTCCCGTCTCTTCCTGCTCTTCCTCGAGGTCTTTGATGATTAGATCTTCTGAAAGGAAAAGAAGAGAAGTCTGGCAGTTAGACTTATACACACACACAGAGAGAGAGGCTTTCTGAACATAGACATGGAAATAATCATTACCTTCATGATGTTTTCCAACAGTTGGTGGGGAGGAGGGAACCGGAGCCTACAGGGAAACAAAGAGCCACATGGGAGAAGATTATTTATCTAAACCTCAAAATAGGCCTCAGACAGAGACCTTTCCTAAGAAACCTCAGGGACTGGCTGAAGGGTCTTGCCTTTTTGGTTTTTTGGAACAGAGTTCTGGAGGGTAAGGCGGAGGGGGAGGACGGCGGGACGGGGGAAACTTTGTTTGTTTTTCCTAGACGGAAAACGCGTCTTAGTCTCGAAAACCTAGAAAAAAGAGAGAAAAATGTGAGAAATGAGGCTCACAGTTAGTACTCTCCTGATCTACATCCCTAAACTGTTTTTTGCATTCACGCCTCTAAGCTCACTATCATCACAATTCAGTTGCGCATCAAGGCAAGGCAAGGATCTTTATATGGGGATCTTCAAAGCAGGCTGGGGGTTATTTCCCTTTCCCTTCTCCCACTCCCCACCCCCTGAGGCCTGCAAGTTGTTCAGTGAAGTTGTTCTTAGCGGCAAACAAGTGCCTGCATGCTGGCCACGTTTCTTGGGGGTCACTATTTGCTGGCTTGATTGGTTATCTGTGGAGAGAACTTCTTCATCTCGCGCAGGTCGGGCCCTGGGAGTACTAGATGTCGCGGAAGAACTTCGTCTCGCACAGGCTACCTGACCTGCGTGAGATGAAGAAGTTCTCTCCACAGATAACCAATCAAGCCAGCAAACAGTGACACCCAAAGCCGCTTTATCCTTTTCACTTTATCCTGTGCCCTATTGAGCCCCAAAGAAAGTGACACGCTCGCTGGGAAAATGGCAAGGTACGTTCCGTGGTGGAGCTCTGCCCAGCGTTGGTAGAGAGCGATGGCAAACTCCGTGCTCAGCTTCTGTGGTTCATGGTGTCCATAAAGAAGCTGTCCTGCCCTTGCTCTCCAAGTCTTCTATGATTATGTCATCTCAATGGAAAAGAAGAGAAGGCCAGCAATTATAACTGTTTTGGGGACTTTCTTATATACCCTGAACATATCCTTGGAAATAGACATTCCCTTCATGTCTTCTTTCTTCTTTCTTCCTCCTGCCATCTTCCTCCAGTCTCTTCCTGCTCTTCCTCGAGGTCTTCGATGATTAGATCTTCTGAAAGGAAAAGAAGAGAAGGCTGACAGAGAGACTTTCTTATATGCACAGAACATATACATGGAAATAGACATTACCTTCATGTCGTCTTGGACTATCTAAAGGCATCCCGCCTTCGTTGCGGTGTTCCCTGACAGCAGTTTATGACGCTTACTATTTCTTGTTTATGAACTTTTGCATAACCATGCATATATTATATGTGGATGCTTATGATTAGAAAAAAATTGTAATATGATCTAACTATTGATAAAGCTGCTCCAATGCCGCAAAGTCTCTTACTGCACTTCCTCCATGCCTTCAATATCCTCGATGATGAGCTCTTCTGAAAGGAAAAGAAGAGAAGACAGGCAGTTAGACTTTCGTATACACAGAGAGAGAGGCTTTCTGAACATAGACATGGAAATCAACATTACCTTCATGATGTCTTCTTTCTTTCTTCATCAGTGGAGGTATTTGGAGCCTACAGGGAAACAAAGAGCCACATGGGATAAGATTATTTATCTAAACCTCAAAATAGGCCTCAGACAGAGACCTTTCCTAAGTAACCTTAGGGACTGGCTGAAGGGTCTTGCCTTTTTGGTTTTTCGGAATAGAGTTCCCGAGGGTAAGGCGGAGGTGGAGGACTCTGGGACAGGGGAAACTTTGTTTCTTCTTCCCATAATGGAGACCCTAACCCTCCATTATGAAAGCAGAAGCCCTTGTACAGGGCTTGTGTTGATATGGTTTATTAGGTGAATGGTGCCGATTTTATTTTAGGTACTATGCACACTGTCTGTCTATACATCTACATACACATTACATACATACATACATACATACACACACATTCTCCTCACTGGCCCAAGTAGGACTAATTTAGCCAGCTAGCCCTGGTGACTATATAATGTTTATTGGATGAATTTCCCCCAAATTGATTTTTGAACTTTGAATTTTATTGCTATTCATGCTTTTATACTGTATTTTATGCTGCTTTTATGTTGTATTACATTTAAGTGTTTAAGTTTCTTGTTAGCTGCCCTGAGTCCGGGTTTCTTAACTGGGAAGGGCAGGGTATAAATAAAAATCTGTTATTATTATCCAACAGACATTCAGACACCATTAAGAGAATGTGTGAGGCAATCCATGTAGGAGACTTGCACCTCAGCAGGCCTCATGCTCATGCCCCTGTCCACAAACTTGGCTGCACATAGAAATCCTTCACCCACTAGCCGTCACCATCCAAAATATTATGTGCATTTATCCCAACCTGCTTATGAGCTTTAGTTGACTTTCATCTGCAACCAACTTCCAAACAGCATATTCTGCATGTCTTGGCCCTGGTGGAGGATAGTCTGACTTCCTTAGGGCCCGGGACCTCTAAACTATGGTTATTCATGGACCTTAAGGTCCTCTGCGGGGCATACCGGGAGAGGAGGGCCCTAGGCCACAAAGGGCTTTAAAGGTCAAAACCGGCACCTTGAACCTGACCCTATACTCCACCGGGAGCCAGTGCAACTGGTAAAGCACTGGGTGAATATGCTCCCATGGCAGGGACCCTGTGAGGAGCCTCGCTGCAGCATTCTGCACCCGCTGGGGTTTCTGGGACAGTTTCAAGGGCAGCCCCATGTAGAGCAAATTACAGTAGTCAAGCCTGGAGTTGACCGTCACATGGATCAAAGTGGCCAGATCGGGGTGGGAGAGGTAAGGGACCAACTGCTTAATGCGGCGAAGATGGAAAAATGTCACCTTAGCTGTTGCTGTAACCTGTGCCTCCATGGAAAGGGAGGCATCAAGGATTACACCCAAACCCTTAACGGAAGGCACTGGCACTAATTGGGCCCCCAAGAGAAGGGAGTTGGTCCCTCATCCCCATGCCATCCCAACCCAGACCTCTGTCTTCGAAGGATTGAGTTGACTGAGTGCAGAGACTGAAAAGGTCATATGAAAGCTTTTATCTACGGTGGTTGCAATGGTCCCCTCCCCTATTGAAGCCATCACTAGATATTGTGGTCATAAGCTAGTTTTTGAAAGCTATAATGGGAAGACTTTGCCCTGAAAGGTTGGCAAAACATGCATTCACCCTCTGCACTCCCTCCATCAAGGTTAAGGTATATATGTGTGTAAGTAAAAGGTAAATGTAAACTTGACCTTTAGGTCAGGACGTGGACGACTCTGGGATTGCGGTGCTCATCTCGCTTTACTGGCTGAGGGAGCTGGGGTTTGTCTGCTTCTGTGTCATGTGGCCAGCATGACTAAGCCACCTCTGGCAAAACCAGAGCAGCGCATGGAAATACCATTTACCTTCGCTCCGGAGTGGTACCTATTTATCTCCTTGCACTTTGATGCAAGAAGGCTGTCCAGTCCAGACACCTTTGTTGGACCTTATAGTTTGTTTTGATGCATTGTAATCTTTTGATAAAAAGAAGTAATTCATGTTAAATCATCTACAATGTCTGGTGTTGTCTTATGCTTTCTAAGAAAGTGGGAAATCATCTGCAATATTACATATGTATGTAAAATCTATCAAAGAATCTAAATGAAATGAGTAAATTTTAACATTTTGCATATAAAACTGCATTGTATCTGAAATACACTTTGGATATTTTAAAATGCAAATTTCAATTTAAAATAAATGTTACTGATATTGAACAGAGAGGTGGTGAAATTATGTCCTGCTGTTTCATACTGTTTGTTCACATGCCTCTTGCTCTTTGGGTCCAGTCTCGTTGCCCTAGCTTTGTTTGCTTGTTAGATTGACAAATATCCATTTCCTACCCCTGGTAGTCTACCTTTTTCTTTTCCTGCTCAATAGCCTCTGTAGAGTCTGAAGTTGGTGGGCTTACAGGAGATATGGGCAGTTTCCAGTTCTGTGATCTCACAAATCCTTTACTGAGATGGCATGCACAAGACGGGTAGAGCAACCCTTTTATGAAAAGTCCATCTTTTGTAAGGTTCTTGCTCAACAGCCTTAATAGAAGTATTGAAGACTAATAGATAATGTAGAAAGAGGTGGATATGGTTTACCTGACCTCAAGCTATACTATGAGACCTCTTGCCTTCTTTGGATGAAAGAGTGGTGCATACTTAAAAACTGGGATGTCTTGGACGTAGAGGGACATGACACCCGATTTGGGTGGCATGGATACCTCAATTATGAGAAAACAAAGGTGCACAAGAGTTTTTCAAATCATATAATAAGGAATGCCCTCTTTAAGGTTTGGAATAAATATAAAAGCTATCTAGAACCGAAGACCCCAAGATGGATTTCTCCCCTCGAGGCAATCACTGTGAAAAAAAAGAACAATACGAAAGAGAGGTGGATAACATATAATGTATTAATAACAAATGAAGAGGGTCAAACGAAATTAAAAAGATACGAGGAAATAAAAGAACATTTGGCAGGATGGCTGGATTATTTCTAGATGAACGAAATTTATAAACAAGACAAAAAGTTAGATTTTGAAGAGAAACCATCAAAATTCGAGAGTTTTTGAATAATAAGTAAGTTAATATCTAAAATGTATAAACTCTTATTAGATTATGAGGTAATGGATAAGGTGATAAAAGTACCAATGATCAGATGGGTTCAAGATGTGGGACATCCAATCATGTTGAAAGATTTGGAAAATTTATGGAGCGTGTATTTGAAATTTACGGCTAATTATTGTATTAGAGAGAACATGTTGAAGATGGTTCACAGGTGGTATCTTATGCCCTCCAAACTAGCAAAAATGTATAGGAATCTGGCAAATGTCTGTTGGAGATGTGGAGAGAATAACGGGGACATGCTCCACATGTGGTGGACATGTGGAAAGATTAAGTCTTTTGGGGAGGGGAAATATACGATGAACTAAAAAAGATAATAGGCAAAACTTTTAAAAAGAAACCTGAGGCCTTCTTGTTGAGCATTTTGGACACGGACATTCCAAAACAACAAAGAGAAGTTTTTTTGTATGTGACCGCGGTGGCTAGAATCCTAGTGGCGAAAGCATGGAAAGAAAAAAAGGTCACAAAAATTGAAGATTGGCAATATAAGCTTCAAGAGTTTGCCGAATTAGCTCAATTAACGAACAACCTGAGGGGAAATTCTAAACAAAAAATTATTGAAAAATGGGATAGCTACAGAAATTATGTTCTAAAATATAGTAAAAACTCTTTATCTATGTTGGCATTTGAGTGACAAAGTACGGATAAGCATTAGGAAAATATTTCAAGGAAACAACATGCTTTGAGAATGTAATTACGAGTCTCTATAAGTATGTTTGCGGGGTTAAGTACATTCAATGTTAGAAAAATGTGTAAGGGTATTGGCAGGAAGTCAGAACTTGATTATTTGTGTGTATTAATTTTCTCTCCTTCTTCTTCTTCTTCTTCTTCTTCTTCTTCTTCTTCTTCTTCTTCTTCTATTCAGATACTTACCTGTACTTTTTTCTTTTTCTTTTCTTTTTGGTTTGAAATAACAACAACAAAAATTACTGTAAATAAACTTTATTTATGTGAAATTCACCGTTATGTAATCAGAAAATCTTTAATAAAAAACTTATTCAAAAATAAAAATAGAAGTATTGAAGGGGGAGGTGTTAACAACCCGTTAAGCAAAGGTCTTTTCTCATTCTTCAAGATGCCTGGGTCTCTTGAGACTTCATCATCGACACCTGAGCTCAGCATCACATACAGTCCAACAAAAGCACAAAAACAAAGTTCACTAACATTACAATCTCTTTTAACGGCATAACTATTAATGTAGCAAATTCTAATTTACTCCATGTGCTCAAAATTCCTTGAGATGCCTCATTTCTTGCTGGCAGGTCTTTTTTTCTAAAGAACAGAGACCTTGGAGTTCATCATGACTGCGGCATATGGTGTCCATGCGCTGAGGAATCCCACACTGATCAGTGCAGCCATCTGTAAAAACAGCCACTTATAATTAGTTACCGGCTGGCTTTTTATATTTTCTCCTTCTCTATCTGTTAGTTCGAATCGGTGAGAGAGAAATGAAGGATTAGTGCCTTAACATTTAAGAGATATCTAAACAATTGGCTCTTGCATTCATTTTGGGCTGTCCTTTCATTTTATCCTAAGACCCAAAAGCAGCATCCTCTGCAGTACAGCAGCCCTTCAGCAGTATAAAATAACACAAGATCAGGATTAGAAATTAAGAACAGCATCCTTTGTGTTTACCAGATGCTTTACATCATAATGGAATGTCACCTGTTTCAAATTATGGTCCTATAGAAGAAAATATGCCGGGCTTTAGCATCTCATAGCTTTCATACCAATGAAAAACAGGGGAGTTGTTCAATGTCTGGAACTCAAATGGAACACAAACTATAAACGAAGGCAAGCACACACAGCTGAATGCCTTCTAAGTCTAGGCCTTTCCACCATCGAAAGCATCTCTCTAGTCACACACATGGACCAACACACACCTCATGCGCTGCCAAAGCAGGGCCACAGGGAGTCAGTGCAGAGCCGTAGAGAGATGCTCTGAATGCACAGGATTTGCCCCAATACCTTGCACGTGCTGCTTCCACTGCTAGGCCCAGCAGATTGCCTTGGCCTGTGGCGGCGCATTCGGACAGGGCAGCAAGACAACACTGCACTACAGCTTCATCTCTGCAAGCTTTCACCTGCAAGGAAAGGCACAAAAGCAAAACTTTACAACAGCCAAGAACTGTTTGCAGCATAATTCTCTAGGGCTCCCTGGCTCTGCTTTAAGTTGTTCCTTTTATACAATTTGTGCTGTTTTTAGATTGCAAGCCACACAGAGAGCTTTGGTTATAGAGTGGGATATAAGTAAGTAAGTAAGTAAGTAAGTAAGTAAGTAAGTAAGTAAGTAAGTGAGTATTCTCTTTTTGGCCCTAGTCTTTCTTTGTTTTCATGTGTTGGACTGTGTGTGTTCTTCTATTTGTCCCCGTGTCAGCTTCAGTTTATTGGTTACTTTTTCTAGTTTCCCATACTATTCGATAGGAGGTGTGCTCGGGTCGGGCCTGTGTTTCTTCGTGGTCTTCTTCTGGCTACCTCTCCTTTCCTGGGCGATGGCTGCGCAGTGATGGGGCAGCAGGGGCAGGCCTTCTCCTTCCCCGGGTGTCTCTCCCTCTCTCTCCGGCATGGCGGCAGTGATGGCGGCAGCGAGGTCGGCTTCTCCCCCCCCCCAAAGGTCCTTCTCCTCTTCTTTGGGGCGGGGGCGACGGGGGCGCCAGCGAGGTCAGGACATTTCCGCGCAAATGGACCTTCTCCCCTTTACTTTTTTATTGGAGGCAGCGGCAGCGAGGTCAGGGTTGGGCCTCCGGTGACTTATTTCTGCACTTCCTCTTCAACATCCTCAAGGATGAGGTCTTCTGAAAGGGAAAGAAGAGAAGGCTGGCAGTTAGACTTCCTTACACACACACACACACACACAGAGAGAGAGAGAGAGAGAGAGAGAGAGAGAGAGAGAGAGAGAGAGAGAGAGAGAGAGAGAGAGACTTTCCATACATAGACATGGAAATAATCATTACCTTCATGATGTCTTCCAACAGTTGGTGGGGAGGAGGGAACCGGAGCCTACAGGGAAACAAAGAGCCACATGGGAGAAGATTAGTGATCTAAACCTCAAAATAGGTCTCAGACAGAGACCTTTCCTAAAAAACCTTAGGGGCTGGCTGAAGGGTCTTACCTTTTTAGTTTTTTGGAACAGAGTTCCAGAGGGTAAGGCGGAGGGGGAGGGGGAGGGGGAGGACAGCGGGATGGGGGAAACTTTGTTAGTTCTTCGAAGCCGGAAAATGCGTCTTAATCTCGAAAACCTAGAAAAGAAAGAGAAAAATGTGAGAAATGGGGCTCACAGTTAGTACTCTCCTGATCTACGTCCCCATAGATTTATTGATTACAACAATGTGAGTGGTATTGGTTTAGGCCAAACTTTTCAAAGAGGTCCAGATTTGATGAAGTGAGGGGCTGACCAAAGTTACTGAGCTTTTTTTAGGATTGAAGTTGTTGAGGTTTTTAAAAAAGGATTTCACCCCAGGAAATAAACTGACACAGGGGCTGGATTAAACCGACTGGTGGTACGGATTAGGCCCCCGAAACGGACTTTGGACATGCCTGGCTTAGGCATTGGCAATAACTATATCTGACTCCTGCCCGCCTTGCAGGAAGTCTGGAAGGGTAAACCACCAAGAGATGGAGCTCCGTCAATGGTGACCAACTGAAGCTCACCCCCAGGGTTCCCGCTGGGTCCTGGCATGGCCCTAGCCTGCCAAGCAGACTTCGACGAGATCCAGACCCGCAGATTCCTTTACCGGAATACCCTTGTACCTGGAGGGGCAGGTGATGGGCGCACCTCCCCTCCCCTACACTTCACTAAGCCAATGCCTAACCGCCTAACCTTACAAAGTTGTGACGATTGCTAAGAGGTAGGCGAAAACCAAGAGGCCAGTAGCACTTTGCCAAATGAGAAAACATCCCACCCAGCCCCTGTTCCAAAACAGGCGACCCACCAGAGCAAGGCCAAAGCACACACCTAAATCTAGGGCGGGCAGGTGTTTGGCGGCGCGAAGCCAGGTAATCCCCCCAACGACCTTATAAAGGCCCCCCTCAATCACAGCACCGCTCCCGATTGGCCAACAGGCCATGGTGTGATCGTGGGGCCATAGCACGGCTCGGCTCCTCCCCCACCCCTCCCAAGGAAGGGGGGCTGCACCTATGGCCTGTGCGCAACGCGGACCCTCAATTAAGAGGATCCAATATGCTGAAAGAAATCCTACTTACATGTTTGCTCATTAGTCTCTCAGTTGCGGAATGATCCAAGCATAGGAGATCCCCAGGCCTTCTAGAGCCAGCAGAGGGAGATGTCACAATGAACCTCGCGATGCGGCAACCTGGGCCCTGAGAACACCAGTAGCCACAAGCCCTGCTCCTCTTAAGTGACGCGACTAAGTTTTCTCATATGGTTTTCTTCCATGTTCCACTTTTTATAAATATGCAAAATGTGCCTGTTCCTTTGGATTCCAGCTCCAGTTGTTCCTGCACCAACTGAGCACTAGCTATCTCCTATACCTGTCTCATACCATCCAACATTTCTCCCATGCAAATAGGAATGTCTTATTCCATGATGATGATGGTTCTGACTGGGTTGTCTCAGCCACTCTGGGCAGTTTCCAGCATGTACAAAAACACAATAAAACATTAAATGTTAAACACACCACTTCAATATCATGTCCCAATGCTCTAAGGTAGAGCTTTCCAGACCGGCAAGAGCCAATGGATCTGCATAGGTGCAAGGGCCCAGCCAGTAGAGAATCGAGCTTGTGACTATTCCCTGTGTTTGACAATGAGGGCTGCAAATATGTGAACCAGGAAGAGGCATGGTGTTCATCAGCCATGACACCCACATTCCTGCAGTTCACCTGAACTGGGCGGGGGGGGGGGAGTGAAGTTGGGGCTGTGCAGCCTCTCCTATCTGCTGGGATTGCCAGGCGGCATATGCTGTTCCTGTTCAAAGATGTCTGTTGCTTTCAGGGAAAGGGAAAGGAACCCCGACCGTTAGGTCCAGTCGCGGACGACTCTGGGGTTGCGTGCTCATCTCGCTCTATAGGCCAAGGGAGCCGGCGTTTGTCCGCAGACAGCTTCTGGGTCATGTGGCCAACATGACTAAGCCACTTCTGGCGAACCAGAACAGCGCACGGAAACGCCATTTAGCTTCCCGCTGGAGCGGTACCTATTTATCTACTTGCACACTGAGGTGCTTTTGAACTGCTAGGTTGGCAGGAGTTGCTTATGGGTACAGCCATATAATTCTAGTTTGCATAAGGGAGTTTCTACCCAAAGTGTCTGCCAGGGAAATTTCGTATCCATCTCTTAATAAACAACACAACAGGATGTCCTTTCAACCAACTTCAGACGATAGAGGGGAGCTAAGTTCCCACCATTTATCTTTGATTTTCACAAATTTAAGCAGTTGTGTTAAGTCTAAGAGCTCAATTCTCAATAGCCTTTAATGACGCAAAAAGCTGACAAAACTACAGAAAGCCCTCCGATTCTGCATCTTATTATAGGAGTCCTGAAAATGACTCGTGGGAGGAAACGGGGGGGGGGGGGGAAATGTCCATAAATCAGGGCAGGTTGACAGGCGCTTTCTGCACTTTTGACTATGATGATATACCGAGGGCCGTTCAGTGCAAGAGCCTGCTTATGGTCTGGTGCTTGAATAGAAATGGGGGCGACTTTTTCTTTAAAAAATAATAATAATAATAATGATTTTATATGTTTCCCTCCCTGCTGCCCAAGGGTTTTCAAGAGACAGTCTAGACAGCGATAATTTTAATTTTTAGGACAGTAAGGGAGGTGTGTGAAAAGGGAACCGTGTGAACAGGCTGCATTAACACTGTATTTTTAAAGCACATTTTTAAAGCCTCAAAGGATTCTGGGCATTGTAGTTTTCCCCTCGCAGAACTTAGGCATTCTTTAGGCGGGAGAAAGGGACTCCCGATGGCCGTTGGAAAGCCCTTCGCCCCGCCTCCTCCGTCCGAGGCAGCGCGCATGCGTGGTAGGGGCGGGCTGCTCGCGAGCAGGGGGGAGGGGTCTGTTCTAACGCCCCCCCACCAACGGCTGCCTCCTTCCCTTTGCCCCTCCCTCCCTTGGGGGGGCAGGTGGGGTCTTCTCCAGGCAAGGGGGGAGGGGCACAGTGCTTGCCCCCCCTGGTCCTGCGCTGTTTTTTTTGGGGGGGGGGTGTCGCCCCCCGGGGCCAGGCTCTGTGGATGGAGTGGCTGCTTTCAGCCCCTGGGATATAGAGTGGGCCAAGCTCCCATCTCCATCCCTGGAGGGCCATCGCTGCTTTGACTCGGGATAAGGCAGCTTGGTAGGTGGGGGGCAGAACGAAGATATCTGGGGCGCGACTGGTCTTTTTATTTATTTACTTGATCTAGGGGGGCAGCTACCCCCCTGCTCTCCCGGCTATGATTAGTTCTTACTTGTTTACCGTGCCTTATAAGCTTAGTTACTATTGCATATTCATGCATTTATGTAGATTAATACAATCCATATTGTTTTAACTCAGGGTGGATTTGATCACGATTTAAATCACTAGTCAGTAAGACTTGATTTAAATATTTTTTTTTCAGAAAGACTCATTCTTACTGGTATAATCTTAATATTTACAACCATATGAAGGTTTCATTTTTGGAATAATAAATTTTCAGAGTAGCTTTTACAGTTATATCAAAAATTACTGATTTGGTTATACGTAGACAGAGAATCATGAAATTATGGTGAGGTTTAATAAGTTAACTTTATATTTGGACAACTTTTCTGCTGTACTTTATTGGAAGGAGAAAAATGATCATTTCCTTAATAACCATTTAAACAATTTATTTAACTAAAACAATAACATGATAGCAGATGTATCCATCCTTATTTCCTTAAATCCTTATTTCCTGATGAATAGCCTTTGGACTACAATGTAACTTAAATAGAAGACTATATTTAGAAAAAAAAATCCTCCAAAAGCATTTTATTTTAAAAATCCAATTTAAATTTTAAAAAATCTTATTTTTTTGATTTTTTAAAAAAAATCGTTGATTTTTATTCACCCTGTTTTAACTGAATTTTAGCTGTATTGTTTTAACATTCGTTTGGGAGCTGCCCAGAGTGGCTGGGGAAACTCAGCCAGATGGACGGGGTACAAATAATTTATTATTATTATTATTATTATTATTATTATTATATTTATGATGGCAAGTTTATAACCATAAGGCTAAAATAGAAGGGGGGCAATAGGAGTCTGGGATAGAATGAATGACCCTTTGCTGAAAATTGATTTACTAAGGGTGAAATCTGGGAGTAAGAGCCACTGCATTCAGCAGGGCTTGCTTCTGAGTATATAGGATTGTGCTGGATGCTACCGCAGTATTAGCGGTAGCAATTATTCTGAGCTAATTCTCTTCGTTTTACCTGGCATTCTTATATGCAATTACTTCTCCGTCCATTTACTTGGGAGTAAGCCCCATGGAATTCACAAGGACTTAGTTATGAGTAGACGTCATGAAATTTATACTGTTAGTCACTTTATTGCATTAAATAGTCCCGGCATCCCCAAACTGCGGCCCTCCAGATGTTTTGGCCTACAACTCCCATGATCCCTAGCTAGCAGGACCAGTGCTCAGGGATGATGGGAATTGCAGTCCAAAACATCTGGAGGGCCAAAGTTTGGGGGTGCCTGAAATAGTCCATAGGTGAGACAGTTAAATCAAAAGCCGCTCCTCTCTTGATATGAATCCACAATCCTATACCCACTTATTTGGGAGTAACCCCCATTGAAGTCAACAGGGCTTACTTCTGAGTAGACATGCATAGGCTTGTGCTGTAAATTAACCACACTTTCATAAATTAGCTAGCTGTGATAAAAAAAAAAAAAAAAAAAAAATTCCTTTGACTATGGCAGACCCAGGGGCAGAGGAAGCCTCCTCGCTACCTGGGGCGGCGCGACTGGAGGCACCCCTGGGGGCGGGGGAAACCCTTTTTTAAAAAAGCGCTTTTAAAGCCCTTTTTAAAAAAAGCTTTTTAAAAGCGCTTCCCCCCCCCCCCCCCCGCTGCCGGGCGAACTGCAGAGGCAAGGCAAGGGGCGGGCAGCGGGTGACACCCCTCCGCTCCGTCTCCTCCTCGCTCGCCGCCCAGCAGCAGGGAGAAAAGCGCTTTTAAAAAGCACTTTCTGCGGCGCCCTTGGGAAGCGCCACGCCGAACGCAGCGGCGGCGGCACCCCCCCAGCCGCCGATCGTGTGCGGCGGCTGGGAGGGGGTGCCCCACTGCTGCTTTTGGCACAGCGCTTCCCAAGGGCGCCACAGGAGCAGCGGCGGCGGTACCCCCTCAGCCGCCGCACGCGATCGGTGGCTGGGAGGGGGTGCCCCGCCGCTGCTTTTGGCACAGCGCTTCCCAAGGGCGCCACAGGAGCAGCGGCGGCAGTACCCCCTCAGCCGCCGCACGGGATCGGCGGCTGGAGGGGGGGTGCCCTGCCGCTGCATTGGGCGCAGAAGCAGCAGTTCCGGGTTGGATGGAGTGCGCACGCGCGACTTCGAAGTCGGGCGTGCGCACTCCATCCAAACCGGCACCGCTGCTTCTGCGGTGCCCTTGTGAGGCGCCGCGCCAAAAGCAGCAGCGGCGGTGGCACCCCCCCAGCCGCCGATCGTGTGCGGCGGCTGGGGGGGTGCCCTGCCGCTGCTGCTTTTGGCGCGGCGGCTTGCAAGGGTGCCGCGGGAGTAGCAGCGGCGCGGGCGGGCGGGCCCCGCATAGGGCGGGGCCAGCCCAACTGTCACCCCCTCCCCAAGTGGCACCTGGGGTGGACCGCCCCCGCCCCCCTTGCTACGCCGCTGGGCAGACCCACACGGCTACCTACCTGTAGCTAGCTGTGACTAGCTGATTTTAACAGAAGTAAAGGGTGGATAGCTTTCAGCACACACCAATACATGGTTCCATGTGCATTCACAGAATCACAGAACTGTAGAGTTAGAAGGTACCTAAGGGTCCTCTAGTCCAACCCCTGAGGCACATTCTTTCCTTAAAGAATTTTGGCCACTGCAGTTCCTTAAGGGTTGCTGGGACTGGCAACTGTGAGGAGTAAACTACAGTGCCCAGAATTTTTGGGGGGAAAGAATGTAAAGGTGTAGCATGCACATGTAAAGCCCATTGAAGTGAAGAGCATGGCATGAAAGGGGGTTAACTCAGAAGTAAGTCCCCTTGTATGACTTGCTTTTGTTTTCCCTACCAGGACAGTCCAAGCTGTAAGGTGAAGCTCACGACAGCCTGCACTGCTCAGAAGGTTGCCTTATCATGACGGCTGTATCCCAGAGCATGCTGCAGTTGGGCCACTGTTCACCCTTGCGCCCCAAAGAAAGAGACACGCTCACTGGGGAAATGGCTCCTATGAAGGCTAAACTTAAGAAGGCTCGCAAGGAACATGCTAGACGTACAGGTACTTCTGCTCTGAAGAAAGCCCAAAGAAAGTCACGTCAAACTCGGAATGATATTTTCTACAATTTGGCAAACCCTTCCATGCCAAAAGCAGCGTTGCCATCAGAGGACAGAGGACAAACTCCGTGCTCAGGTTCTGTGGTTCATGGTGTCCGTATAAAAGCTGTCTTGCCCCTGCTCTCCCTCCAGGTCTTCTATGATTATGTCATCTCAATGGAAAAGAAGAGAAGGCCAGCAATTATAACTGTTTTTGGGACTTTCTTATATACCCTGAACATATCCTTGGAAATAGACATTACTTTCATGTCTTCTTTCTTCTTTCTTCCTCCTGCCATCTTCCTCCAGTCTCTTCCTGCTCTTCCTCGAGGTCTTCGATGATTAGATCTTCTGAAAGGAAAAGAAGAGAAGGCTGACAGTTAGAGAGACTTTCTTATATGCACGGAACATATACATGGAAAGAGACATTACCTTCATGTCGTCTTGGACTATCTAAAGGCATCCCGCCTTCGTTGCGGTGTTCCCTGACAGCAGTTTATTACGCTTACTATTTCTTTTTTATAAACTTTTGCATAACCATGCATATATTATATGTGGATGCTTATGATTAGAAAAATTTTGTAGTATGATCTAACTATCTCTTACTGCACTTCCTCCGGGCCTTCAATATCCTCAATGATGAGCTCTTCTGAAAGGAAAAGAAGAGAAGACAGGCAGTTAGACTTTCGTATACACAGAGAGAGAGAGAGGCTTTCTGAACATAGACATGGAAATCAACATTACCTTCATGTTGTCTTCATCTCTTTCTTCACCTGTGGAGGGTAGGAGGTATGTGGATCCTAAAGGGAAACAGAGCCACATGGGATATGTTTATTTTCTGAACCTCAAAACAGGCCTCAGACAGATGAGCCAATGACAGATGAGGAGACCATCTGCACCCACAACAATCCGAAACATAAGAACTTCGTCTCGCGCAGGCCAGGCCCTGGGAGTACTTGATGTCGCGGAAGAACTTCTTCGTCTTGCTCGTTTCAAGAACGGACCTCCGGAATGAATTAAGTTTGTAACTAGAGGTACCACTGTAATTAAATAATACTTTGGGATTGTTACTGTGCACTGGGGAGAGAAATGTATTGTGGACTTGCATTATTATGGGTTGCCTTGAACTAACATTGCTTCTTCCCTCTCTCTGCCCCAGCCCTGTTATCTTTGAGGCAGAAAGAGATGGATGGATAACCATTTGTTCCCTTGGCAATGAGCAGATGCGCAGCATGTAAGTTGCTCCTCACAGCTTTGATTGCAATGCATATTTGCTGTGAGAATTCAGCAGGCAAAGCTTATATTGGTGCAGCATATTTGGGGCTTGTATAAATTAGGGAAGGCACACTCATAGTTTTGATGCCAATGAAATACAATTTCTGTCCTTCCATCCCTACCTTCAGCTACAAAATTGGACCAAATGATTATTTCTGTATACAAGCAGTGTTCTGTCTGAATTCATGGATGTGAATTTGTGTGTGTGATACCTTTGTTGTGCATTCACCCTTCGTTTTCTCACATGTACCTTCATTTAAATATCTGTGTGAGTGTGCAAGACCAGCACCAGAGTCACAGGCCCCCACTACCTGACTCGCGCTCCTTGCATGCAGCCATTCAGTGTGGCCACACAGTATGTTTCTTTTCTTTTCTGCTGCTGCCATGGTGACAGCAAGAATACCAGCCAGTCTGTGGCAGCTGGTAGCCCCTGGGCTTTTTGGGCAGCCTGTGTTCAAGGGAGGCAATAAAGTCTCATGTGTGGGACCAAGGAGGTCACGTGGGAGGGGCCACGTTGTTCTGCTCCCACCCTCCTGCCTTACAAAGTGCATGGCAACCAGGGAAGTACTGAGTTTAGAAGAGGTCCCCGCTGTCACAATTTCTAGTGTTGGATTAGTGTCACAGTAACTCTGGTTTGTGCTGTCTTGTGGTGGTGTTTGAATGAACACGCCATGTTTGCAGTTGCCTCCAGAATAGACCGCTGAGAAGACAGAAAATGAAAGCAGATTAGGAAGTCTAAATCATTGTTTAGCTGTGCAGTTAGAAACTCAAAGCATGGTTTGGGTTCTGAATGACGTTTCCTGTGAACTCTGCTTTGGTTGTGGTATCTGAGTATATGGATGTCCTTGAGAGGAGTGAGGTTGTTAGTGGTATCGCATCATGCAATAATTCAAACACAATGAGGTCAATCGATCGAGCCCTTTCCTGCTGCTTTTTGATGTAAAGACCTCTGTTTTGAAACAGGAAGACAGTGAAGCTGGCCTGTTAGGTATTTTCATGAAACATTATTTAAAAGTTCCAAGGCAAGGCTGTGACTTTTCTGGCTTTAAAACAAAAGAAAACAGGTTCAGTAATTTAAAAGTTTTTTTCTAGTCATGCCCTCTGGCAGAATAACTTAGAGCTTATTCAGTACCCAGATTTGGGCTCCCTGCCCCCCATTCAAGGTGATTTCCACCCCTCACAATTTCATGGGTGGGTGATCCAAGTCTGAGATGCGGTAATTTCAGTTCTTCATTAGAGGCCCAGTTCCTGAGCTGCTGCAAATGCTTCTAAAACACACAAAAAATGGACAGATAGTTCTCCCAATTGTTGTCTTTATTAGGTTTAAAGCAGGTGAATCAATATTTGTTGTCAGAGTTCATGTGCTGAAGCTACATTTTCATTTTATATTTAAAGGATTTTGCTGGGTAGCACTAAAAATCGAAAATGTGCTGTGGCCTTTAGAACCTAAGGAATGCACATTCATTCACAAAATAGTATTTGTTTCTCGTTATCCTTTAGTCAGTCAGCATGTGGACAAATGACAACACAAATTGGAGAGTGGGTCACAAAATTAACAGGGCAGGCAAAACTAAATTTCTCAGTGGATGCTCAGACATCACTTGCTGAGTATTTGATGTGATGGGTTTGGATTTGGCAGAACACATTCAGTCCTTTCCAGCCTTTGAAGTGAATGAACAGTACTCAGGTCAGCTTCACATAATATGTTCTATCTCCTTTCCTTTGCCTCTATTGCATCTTCATGGTTCATTGTATTTTATTTTCCTTTGTTTGCAGATATCCCATTCAAGTCGATCATGGTTTGGGAACTGTAGCATGCCGAGTGGAAGGGAACCATATAGGTCAGTGGAAAGCAGGGAAATAACATGCAATCTTGATTTTATTCAGTAACATAAAAATCAAGAAGGCTAACAGAAAAAAGGCTACTGTTGGGGGTATGGGCCGTAATTCCTTTTCTCTTTGTTCTTGCTATTTGAGGCATCCCCCCCCCCCCCAAGAGAGCCAGTGTGGTGTTAAGAGCGGTAGACTTGTAATCTGGGGAACCGGGTTCGCGTCTCCGTACCTCCACATGCAGCTGCTGGGTGACCTTGGGCTAGTCACACTTCTTTGAAGTCTCTCAGCCCCACTCACCTGTTTGTTGTGGGGGAGGAAGGGAAAGGAGAATGTTGGCTGCTTTGAGACTCCTTCAGGTAGTGATAAAGCAGGATATCAAATCCAAAACTCTTCTTCTCTTCTTCCCCAGCTCACACTTTTGGCAACCATGATATACCAACTGTAAGCAACAAGTGTATCACAGTGAACACCTTGCTGAAGCCATAGAGAACAGGCACTCCTAGCAAGAGTTCTTTCTCCCAAGAGAATGTCTTGTCCATTTCAACCAAAAAAGCTGGCATAACGAATCAAAACATGGCTGGGACATTAATTCAAGTAGTAACCAGCATTTTCTCTGTATAATAATGGCACCAATCCAAGTGATACCTTTAGAAGACCATTAATAGAGGCCCAAATATTGGCTCATTATAGCATGACCAGAATTCCAGAAATTCATTTTTATTTCAGCCATGACAATGGCTATTTCCCCCTCCTTCAACACGGCCAGATGGGGTGGAGGCTTTACTGTGATTTCACGATGAAGGAAGTATCTCACAGTTAAGCATTATTACGTACTTCACTGGACTATTGTTCCACCCAGCCAATCACAACACCTGGAGCCGGTCCCTCATTTGAATGCCTACCACTATATAAGAGCACAGCTGGAGTGAGGTCACTGTCACTTGCATTGGGGCAGCTAAGCTGAACAGGAAGGCAGAGAAACGGCAAAGCCATATCTGCTGTCCAAAGACGTAGGAAGGCTTACTCCCAGAGAAGGAGGCAGAAGAGATCAGGGAAGATCCTGAGCAGACAAAGAGGGCTACATTCCAGGCGAAAGAAGAAAGCACGGACAAGATGCATAGTGAAGTATGCAAGGAGTCACCATCAAAGGAGGCGCCAGTCCATCTCCCGGTATTTTGACAGGCGGATGAGGGCCAACGTCCTTTCAGCCCACAAGGCCAAGCATACCATGTGCTCCCAGAGGAGTAAAGGATATAGCAGGAAACCCTCACAGGTGGGCAGGCCAAGGAAGAAGAAGGAGCATTACACTCGGACTCGCTCAGGCCTTCTGCACGCCAAACTAAAGAGGAGGGCTGCTATCAAGGCTAAACTTAAGGCTCTCAAGGAACATGCTAGGCAGTACTTCTGCTCTGAAGAAAGCCACGTCGAACTGAGAATGGTATTTTCTACAGTTTGGCAAACCCTTCCATGCCAAAAGCAGCGCCGCCATCAGAGGACAGGCAGACAAAGAAACAGTCTGTCCACTTCACCACCCCTGGAAACTCAAAGAACAAGGAGATGGAGCAACAGGAAGATCTCTCCACTGATAAGCAATCAAGCCAGCAAACTGTGATACCCAAGAAACGTGGCCGGCACTTCTGTATGCAGAAGCCACCCAAATAGAGGAACGCCCACCACTCTTCTCTGAACAACAACTTGCAGGCCTCAGGGGGAGAGTGGGAGAAGGGAAAGGGAAATAACCCCCCAGCCTGCTTTGAAGATCCCAGTATAAAGATCCTTTATACTTTATCCTTGAGGAGACCATCTGCACCCACAGCGATGTGATTTTGCTGAAGAAATGAAATAAGTTTTATCAATGACTGACAAAAGAGATGATGGCTAAGCTGACCTTTGGCACTGCAGCTCTGACCAAACATTAAAAGCCATGGATGGCAGCTTACTGTCAGCTGGAGGTACTCCTCTTCCCGCCGGGGAAAGGCAATAGAGCTCAGCCTGCATTGAGGAACCCTCACCAACAGGGGCGCAGACATCGGGGGAGGGCTGCTGCTGCAGAGGCCACGGCTCCTCCCCGGCAGGCCCAGGGGTGGCGGCGGTGGCGGCAGCAGAGGCAGGAACATCTTCATCTCGCGCAGGTCAGCCAGCCTGTGCGAGATGAAGTGCTTCAGAGGCAGCGGCAGGGCCCTGGGAGTACTTGATGTCGCGGAAGAACTTCTTCATCTCACGCAGGTCAACCAGCCTGTGTGAGACAGAGTTCTTCCGCGACATCTGGTACTCCCAGGACCCCGCCGCTGCCTCTGCTGCTGCTGCCGCCGCCCAGGGGTAGCGGCGGTGGCGGCAGCAGAGGCAGTGGCAGGGCCCGGGGAGTACTTGATGTCGTGGAAGAACTTCTTCATCTCATGCAGGTCAACCAGCCTGTGTGAGACGGAGTTCTTCTGCGACATCTGGTACTCCCAGGACCCCGCCGCTGCCTCTGCTGCTGCTGCCGCGGCCCAAAGGTAGCAGCGGTGGCGGCAGCAGCAGAGGCAGCGGCAGGGCCCTGGGAGTACTTGATGTCGCGGAAGAACTTCTTCATCTCACGCAGGTCAGCCAGCCTGTGTGAGACGGAGTTCTTCTGCGACATCTAGTACTCCCAGGATCCCGCCGCTGCCTCTGCTGCCGCCGCCGCCCAGGGGTAGCGGCGGGTGGCGGCATCAGAGGCAAGAACATCTTCATCTTGCGCAGGTCAGCCAGCCTGTGCGAGATGAAGTGCTTCAGAGGCAGCGGCAGGGCCCTGGGAGTACTTGATGTCGCGGAAGAATTTCTTCATCTCACGCAGGTCAGCCAGCCTGTGTGAGACGAAGTTCTTCCGCAACGTCTAGTACTCCCAGGACCCCGCCGCTGCCTCTGCTGTCACCACCGCCGCCACCCCTGGGCCTGCCGGGGAGGAGCGCGGCCTCTGCAGCAGCAGCCCTCCCCCGATGTCTGCGCCCCTGTTGGTGAGGGTCCCTCAATGCAGGCTGAGCTCTATTGCCTTTCCCCGGCGGGAAGAGGAGTACCTTCTTTATTAACAAGAGATGAACAATCACTTTAAACGAAAACTAGATAAGTGCCTTTCTTCAGAGCAGTACACCTAGCATGTCATCATTCGGTAAACAAAGGATAATTGTATCCAAGGTGTGCTTTCCTCCAAGGAACATCTAAAAATACTAATAAAGCTGGATCTTTTGAAAAATATATACTAATAAATTAGAGCTAAGTACAACCTCAAGATGCAGAGAAAATATAGAACTGTTTTTGGCTCTTTGCCCCTGCTCTCCCTCCAGGTCTTCAAATACGATGTCATCTGAATGGAAAAGAAGAGAAGGCTAGCAATTATAACTGTTTTTGGGACTTTCTTATATACCCTGAACATATCCTTGGAAATAGACATTACTTTCATGTCTTCTTTCTTCCTCCTGCCATCTTCCTCCAGTCTCTTCCTGCTCTTCCTCGAGGTCTTCGATGATTAGATCTTCTGAAAGGAAAAGAAAAGAAGGCTGACAGACTTTCTTATACACACACACAGAGAGAGAGGCTTTCTGAACATAGACATGGAAATAATCATTACCTTCATGATGTCTTCCAGTAGGTGGGGAGGAAGGAACCGGAGCCTACAGGGAAACAAAGAGCCACGTGGGATAAGATTATTTATCTAAACCTCAAAATAGGCTGCAGACAGAGACTTTTCCTAAGAAAAGAGCTCAGCCTGCATTGAGGGACCCTCACCAACAGGGGCGCAGACATCGGCGGAGGGCTGCTGCTGCAGAGGCCATGGCTCCTCCCCGGCAGGCCCAGGTGTGGCGGTGGCGATGGTGGCAGCAGAGGCAGGAACATCTTCATCTCGCGCAGGTCAGCCAGCCTGTGCGAGATGAAGTGCTTCAGAGGCAGCGGCAGGGCCCTGGGAGTACTTGATGTCGCGGGAGAACTTCTTCATCTCACGCAGGTCAGCCAGCCTGTGTGAGACAGAGTTCTTCCGCGACATCTAGTACTCCCAGGACCCCGCCGCTGCCTCTGCTGCTGCCACGACCGCCGCCACCCCTGGGCCTGCCGGGGAGGAGCCGCAGCCTCTGCAGCAGCAGCCCTCCCCCAATGTCTGCGCCCCTGTTGGTGAGGGTCCCTCAATGCAGGCTGAGCTCGTATTGCCTTTCCCCGGCGGTGCCTGCATGCCGGCCACGTTTCTTGGGTGTCACTGTTTGCTGGCTTGATTGGTTATCTGAGGAGAGAACTTCTTCATCTCGCGCAGGTCGGGCCCTGGGAGTACTAGATGCCGCGGAAGAACTTCGTCTCGCACAGGCTGCCTGACCTGCGCGAGATGAAGAAGTTCTCTCCACAGATAACCAATCAAGCCAGCAAACAGTGACACCCAAAGCCGCTTTATCCTTTTCACTTTATCCTGTGCTCTATTGAGCCCCAAAGAAAGTGACACGCTCACTGGGAAAATGGCGAGGTTCGTTCCGTAGTGGAGCTCTGCCCAGCGTTGGTAGAGAGCGATGGCAAACTCCGGGCTCAGGTTCTGTGGTTCATGGTGTCCGTAAAGAAGCTGTCCTGCCCCTGCTCTCCCTCCAAGTCTTCTATGATTATGTCATCTAAATGGAAAAGAAGAGAAGGCTAGCAATTATAACTGTTTTTGGGACTTTCTTATATACCCTGAACATATCCTTGGAAATAGACATTCCCTTCATGTTTTCTTTCTTCTTTCTTCCTCCTGCCATCTTCCTCCAGTCTCTTCCTGCTCTTCCTTGAGGTCTTTGATGATTAGATCTTCTGAAAGGAAAAGAAGAGAAGGCTGACCGTTAGAGAGACTTTCTTATATGCACTGAACATAGACATGGAAATAGACATTACCTTCATGTTGTCTTTCTTCATCAGAGGAGGGGAGGAGGTATTTGGAGCCTACAGGGAAACAAAGAGCCACTTGGGATATGTTTCTTTTCTGAACCTCGAAATAGGCCACAGACAGAGACCTTTCCTAAGAAACCTTAGGGAGTGGCTGAAGGGTCTTACCTTTTTGGTTTTTTGAAATAGCGGTCCCCAGGGTAAGGCGGAGGGGAGGACTCCGGGACAGGGGAAACTTTATTTTTTCTTGCCAGCCGTAGAGCTCGTTTCAGTCTGGAAAGCCTAGAAATGAAAGAAAAATGTGAGAAATGGGGCTCACAGTTAGTACTCTCCTGATCTACATCCCTAAACTGGTTTTTGCATTCATGCCGCTAAGCTCACTATCATCACAGAATTGAGTTGCGCATCAGGGTCCCGGCATACCCCCATCTTCCTCCAGTCTCTTCCTGCTCTTCCTCGAGGTCTTCTCCGATTAGATCTTCTGAAAGGAAAAGAAGAGACGGCTGACCGTTAGAGAGACTTTCTTATATGCACGGAACATATACATGGAAATAGACATTACCTTCATGTTGTATTCACAGAATGCAGATGCTGAGAGAAATCCTACTCACATGTCTAACTTCTTCCTGTAACAAATGCGAAATGATCCAACCATAGGAACTCACCAGGCCTTTTAGCACTCTGGAGACCAGTGAGCCAGCAGAGGGAGGTGTCACAATGGCTTCTGTAAATTTGGGGCTGTCCTTGGAAAAGCAGGGTTGACAGGTCTGCTGAGGGGCCCAGATGGGAGACCACCAGGGAACCCTTGATATGGTGCTTTGAATTGTACAGACAAAAGTATTACTTAAATAAATACATATATAGACACACTGACCTTTTTGTCTTTTCTCACGCAAGAATATTTCACTAGGTCAGAAAGAGGCCTTCTGCTCACAAAAGTGCACCTGTGGGCCTCAGCCTCCTAAATAGCTCTACTTGGGAGTAAATTTTTCTGACCCCAGTGGCAATTAGTTCCTAGTGTGCATGCTTGGGTTTGTGGTATGAGGAACAAGGACACTGCTGTCAAGGAAGGGGAGAACTAGCTTTATTCGCATTTGCCACGTGTTGGTGTTTGTAAAGGTAAAGGGACCCCTGACCATTAGGTCCAGTCGCAGACGACTCTGGGGTTGTGGCGCTCATCTCGCTTTATTGGCCGAGAGCCTGCGTACAGCTTCGGGGTCATGTGGCTAGCATGACTAAGCCGCTTCTGGCGAACCAGAGCAGCACACGGAAATGCCATTTACCTTCCCACTGGAGCGGTACCTATTTATCTACTTGCACTTTGACGTGCTTTCGAACTGCTAGGTTGGCAGGAGCAGGGACCGAGCAACGGGAGCTCACCCTGTCGCGGGGATTGGAACCGCCGACCTGATCGGCAAACCCTAGCCTCAGTGGTTTAACCCACAGCGCCACCCGTGTCCCGTTGGTGTTTGTAAATACTGCTAAATGCCTCATTATTTGCGAGGACTGTGGCAAAATAGGTCAGGAGGTCTTTTCTGTCTTTTTAAAGCTCAGTGTAGTCTGCCTCACACAAGCGAAAGGAAAGAGGCAGGAAAATGCCCTTGTGGCAGCAGCTACAGGGGCCTTAGGGAAGGGGGAACAGAAAGGAAAAGTGAAGATGCTACACAGCGCCTTCTGGATATATTTTGAGATTCCCAACTGAAAGTAGCCCATGAACAAAAGGACAGCTAACACTACCAGCCTCAAGATAAGGAGAAAAACGTGCCCTTCAGCAGTGATGTCAAGTGCTTAATTTTTCCCCATGGAAAGATTTAGTTTTCACAAGTTCATTAGTAACAATGAATGGATGCAAACTGCAAATACTGCACCAGGCAAGCTTAGCCATTTCTCCGTTCAATTTTGCTTTCTAAAACCTAGTAAAATAGACACACTAAATTAGATCACTCTCTAGGGCAGGGGTGGGGAACTTCTGGCCCACCCGATGTTCCTATTTAGCCAAGCTGGCTAGGGTTGATGGGAGAAGTATTTTGGCAGCATCTGGATGGCCAAAGGCTTCCCACCCCGACTAGGGCATCAGCAAGTCTTATGGTGCAAATTGTCCTATGCCCTAATTTGCATAGGGAAAATTTCCATAAAACCCACATTACTGGCTCTCAGATCTGTGCAACAGGAAGGATGGTAATGGATCAGCATTCCTAACCCTGGCAAGAAGAAGCAGCTGACAAATCAGCGGGCAAGAATGGAAGTTACAGCTTGCAGTTTGTTTGCAGTGAAACAAACCACAAGGCCAATTCAGGTGTAACATTAAGCCAAACCATGGTTTACCTCCCACCAGTGCAACAGCGGAGGGAAGAGGAGCAAAGTGGCCACTATTTTCCAGGTACCACCAGCATACTTGCACATTCACATTAAGCCATCTTTGGCGTAATGTTACATGCAAGCCAAGCCAGTCTGAGGTCATGGTTGATTTGTTTTGCCTATGGCCAGGTGTCGTGCCAGCGCAGCACCCTTTCTGAGCCATGGTTTGCTTGGCTACCCCACCCAAGACACCCACCGAGCTCAAAGGGAAGATCAGCTGGGAAAGAAAATGAAGAAACAAGGTGTCTGGTAATCTGTGAGATAATTTGTTATGTGTGGACCAGGTCATACTATAGGGATTATTTAACTATCTTGACTACCAGGAGTTATCATATGGAACTTGGTAAACAAGAGGGAGAGGAGTCCAAAAAGTTTTAGCGCTGGAGTCCAACTCAAAGTAGCCTCTACCACAGTGATGGCTAACCTTAACACCCCAGATGTTTTGGAACTACAACTCCCATCATCCCTAGCTAACAGGATCAGTGGTCAGGGATGATGGGAGTTGTAGTCCCAAAACATCTGGAGTGTCAAGGTTAGCCATCACTGCTCTACCAGCTAATCCTTCGTGGGTACTTCGTGGGTACTTCGTGAGGTCTCAACATGGTCAGGAACAGAAACAACACAGGCTTATGCACCAACTTGAATTACAGCAGGCAGCTTTTCAACAGAGACTATCTAAAGAGCAAATCAAGCACAGCAAGAACAAGTAGAAGGGATTTTTATTAGCCAAACCTCTGACTAATCCAGGGGAAGACCAGGAAAGACTTAAAAGGTGAATTATTTTTAGAGGGGGAAGGTCATAAGAAAATAGGAAATGCATCTCAAAAGCATGCCTTGGCTTTGACACAGGAGTCTAGAAAAAGCAAGATATTTGCAAGCTACATAGTCAATAGATATTATCAGGCCCTGTTTTGAAGCAAAAAAGCACAGTTATCTTTTTGCACATTTTTTAGACGTGTGCCCATGCAAAGTGTTTTACAGGAGGATCCAAAAAGCATAACACATGCATGCAACAAATGTGTACGCAGAATCAGGGAACTGTATCGAGTTGGAAGGGACCACGAGGGTCATCTAGTCTAACCCCTGCAGTGCAGGAAACAACCTTGAGATTAAGAGTCTCACGCCCTATCAAAGGGGAGGGGGGAGGAGGCAAATTTTATCAACACAGCTCATTAATTCTCATGGAATTGTTTTCTTTACCTGACAGCTTGGTTTTACAGGCCAGTTGAATAAAGGTCATACAACTGACTAATCTGTTCCCAACAGACTTCTCCAGACTAAGTTTCAGATGCAATGCCCATTGCTTTGATTCAAATTCCCAGAATGTGTATGTATGTCCATGGAGGCGCAGGTTAATTCTGTGTCCAGGGCGGCTGTCTACCAGCTCCATCTGGTGCGCAGGCTGAGACCCTACCTGCCCGCAGACTGTCTTGCCAGAGTGGTGCATGCTCTAGTTATCTCCCGCTTGGACTACTGCAATGCACTCTACGTGGGGCTACCTTTGAAGGTGACCCGGAAACTGCAATTAATCCAGAATGCGGCAGCTAGACTGGTGACTGGGAATGGCCGCCGGGACCACATAACACTGGTCCTGAGAGAACTACATTGGCTCCCAGTACGTTTCCGAGCACAATTCAAAGTGTTGGTGCTGACCTTTAAAGCCCTAAACGGCCTCGGTCCTGTATACCTGAAGGAGCGTCTCCACCCCCACCGTTCAGCCCGGACACTGAGATCCAGCGCCGAGGGCCTTCTGGCGGTTCCCTCACTGTGAGAAGCAAAGCTACAGGGAACCAGGCAGAGGGCCTTCTCGGTAGTGGCGCCCGCCCTGTGGAACGCCCTCCCTTCAGAGGTCAAAGCGATCAACAACTACATGACCTTTAGAAAATACCTGAAGGCAGCCCTGTTTAGGGAAGTTTTTAATCTGTGATGTGTTAATGTATTTTAATGTTTGCTGGAAGCTGCCCAGAGTGGCTGGGGAGACCCAGCCAGATGGGCGGGGTACAAATAATAAATTATTATTATTATTATTCCTCCTCCTCCTTTCAGGCATCCTGACAGTTCTGGGGAATTCAGCTATCCTGGCAGAAGCTGTGAAGCGTTCCTTCCATCTCAGGTCACCTGAGCTCCTGGCAGTTGATTTGGCTGTAACCGATCTTGGAATGGCCATCAGCATGTATCCCTTGGCTATTGCTTCTGTCTGGAACCATGCCTGGCTGCGGGGGGTGGGGGGGTGGGGTGATGTAACTTGCATTTATTATGCCCTGGTGGATTTTCTGTTTGGTGTCGGCAGCATGATGACCTCATCTGTGATGGCTGTAATCCGCTTTCTTGTAACCCACTCTTCAAAGTCCAATAGTGAGTAACAAAGCACAGAAGGGTGGCAAAGGTGAAAGAGTTTCAAAGCTTTAGACTTCATGTCAAGGCCAAGGGAATAATATTTTAAAGACCTTTTCTGTGAGTATAGATCAGATATATTCAGCATTACTGCAGTAAACAATGGGGACGGATATACAGTCTGGCTGTAAATATGTTTTGGGCAGTTAATTGAAACACATAATACCATGTAGGACAGGCACCCCCAAACTCAGCCCTCCAGCTGTTTTGGGACTACAATTCCCATTATCCCTGACCACTGGTCCCGTTAGCTAGAGATGATGGGAGTTGTTGTCCCAAAACATCTGGAAGGCCGAGTTGGGGGTGCCTGATGTAGGAGTTGGCACTGTGGTGCTGGTGTGAAAAACACTGCTCTTGTTTACACTGGCTGTGTACCTCTGCTATTAGCCAAAGATAGTTAACCACATCTGGTGACCAATGGAAATGTCCTAAGCTTCCCCGTGAATGCTTTAAGGAGGTCTATAAATGTTGTCAGGCAATATACACAAAGGTATCACACTAGGCAAGTGTGTTCTACAGTATGTCTATATAAGCCATAACTCAAAGAATTATTCTTGTACATAATGTCTCCACAGCCCAAGCCAAGGGTCATGGCTTCCAGAGCATGCAGAAGATCCCATGCTCAGTCCTTGCCATCTCCAAATAGAACCTGGGAAGTCTGAAACCCAGGAGAGATGGACAACAGAGCTACAGGGAGAATTGCCTGGCAGATTTCTATGCTATTCAAATAGTGTTGGTGTCTGTAGCCTCCTTTCTTTTCTTTTCTTAGGTAATACAATCAACAGAAAAGCCATCCATGTTTCTATTGCCTTAATCTGGCTGTATGCAGCCCTCTGGGCCATGTTGCCTCTGCTAGGCTGGGGGCAGAACCATTTGGCACTGCCTGGAGCCAGTTCTACAACTCGTCTAATGGGCTTCCCTTTATTCTGAGCATGTTCATTCTGTGTATCCTTGTCCAGCAATTACCATCACCATCTGTTACTTGGGTATAGTCTGGTGGGTTCATAAAACCTCTCAAGAGATGCCGAACTTCAACAGGACTTCAAATGCAGCAAAGCTGGAGAAGACGTTGACATTGGTGGGTCTGTGTTGTCGTGAGCAGAGTATTGTTGTTTTTTAAAGAGCAATAGGAACACAATGTTCCTTTGACTCAGACATGAATTCTGTCCCTATGGATTGAAAATTGTCCAAAATATTGAGGAATTGCCAAAGCACTTATGGATGCTATGGACTGGGCTGTTTGTGTGTGCTTGCCTTCGTTTATAGTTTGTGTTCCATTTGAGTTCCAGACATTGAACAACTCCCCTGTTTTTCATTGGTATGAAAGCTATGAGATGCTAAAGCCCGGCATATTTTCTTCTATAGGACCATAATTTGAAACAGGTGACATTCCATTATGATGTAAAGCATCTGAGAAACACAAAGGATGCTGTTCTTAATTTCTTATCCTGATCTTGTGTTATTTTATACTGCTGAAGGGCTGCTGTACTGCAGAGGATGCTGCTTTTGGGTCTTAGGATAAAATGAAAGGACAGCCCAAAATGAATGCAAGAGCCAATTGTTTAAATATCTCTTAAATGTTAAGGCACTAATCCTTCATTTCTCTCTCACCGATTCGAACTAACAGATAGAGAAGGAGAAAATATAAAAAGCCAGCCGGTAACTAATTATAAGTGGCTGTTTTTACAGATGGCTGCACTGATCAGTGTGGGATTCCTCAGCGCATGGACACCATATGCCGCAGTCAGCTTCTGGTCAATATTTCACTCCAGTGAATCCATACCGCCCATCGTTACCTTGTTGCCATGTCTTTTTGTTAAATCCTCAACAGCCTACAACCCTTTTCATTTACTATACTTTCAGCAAAACTTTCCAGCGTGAAATTAAGCGTTTACTTTAGCACCAAGCATACCACCAATAGCCATGTGTCAGTGATTTGGTCAGGAAGGGATAACGCACACATTTCTTCATTCAGAAAGACAGATGGTGGAGAAGGAAATGGATATTTGTCAATCTGACAATCAAACAAAGCTAGGGCAACGAGACTGGACCCAAAGAGCAAGAGGCATGTGAACAAACAGTATGAAACAGCAGGACATAATTTCACCACCTCTCTGTTCAATATCAGTAACATTTATTTTAAATTGTAATTTGCATTTTAAAATATCCAAAGTGTATTTCAGATAAAATGCAGTCTTATATGCAAAATTTTAAAATTTACTCATTTCATTTAGATTCTTTAATAGATTTTACATACATATGTAATAATATTGCAGATGATTTCCCACTTTCTTAGAAAGCATAAGGCAACACCAGACATTGTAGATGACTTAGCATGAATTACTTCTTTTTATCAACAGATCACAATGCATCAATCAACACAAACTATAAGGTTCACCATGATATATAAGATTTGTTATGAGACAAGAGGTTTATACAGATTGCTGCCTCTTATCCAAGCATTTCTCAATATCCTCAAGAACTTGGACAGCTGCTTTTGGGATTCGGGTTCCAGGGCCAAATATATTGGAAACACCAGAGTCATAGAGGAAGTCATAATCCTGTGCAGGAGAAAAACAGACATAAAACAGGCATGCAAACATTGTAAAGCAGAATTCTGCAGAACACATGCTAAAAGAGCAGAGTTTAGCAATGGCAGGTCAGGAAGTAGTGCACACGGAGAAGGGGAAATAACTTAGTATGCTAGCTATGGGGGGAAACAGTGATGCTCTCACCTACGCAAACCCCGCCATGTGTGCAAAGTCCTAGTGACTACAGGTTCAAGCAATCTCCGCTCTAGGTGTTATACTATCTAACATAAAGAATGAAATCATCAAAAGTGGTGAACAATCGGAGATTTGTGGCTCTATGCGAATCTTTTGCCAGGTGCAACAATTATACCAAGGTCAAGAGATTCAAAGCAGAAAAGCAAATTCTACCCCACCCCACTCGCCATTCCCCCCTTTCTTCCATTCCTCTTCCTAATTGTTTAAACCAATTCATGAACCATGGTTCTTATACATTGACCACTAATAATGAAACATATGTTGTTGATACTTTTCCACATTTCTTGTGCTATTTTTGTGATATACAAATGACATAAGAAAAATTAGTACAGTACACTCATTTGTATAACATTATTCTTGTTTATAACAGCCCCCCCCCAAAAGCAAATTCTGAAAATAAATAATTATATATTTTCTGTCAGTAAAGGAAACTGGTCCCTTTTTCCTTCATTTCTTAAAATGTTTATGAATATTTTTTAATTTAAACGTGATTTTTAAATTATTTGATTAGCGGTCATATTGGCAGTTCTAGAAAGCTTTTGGGAGGCTGCTTTTCAACTGCGTTGTTCTGTGAACCCTAAACCTACCCTGTTTCCCCTTTTTTAATACATAGTCATAAAGTAAGCCATGGCAGGGTTTTTTTACCTTTGTGAGAAGTAAGACGTACCCCAAAAGTAAGCCGTGGTGCCGCCACAGGGAGAGGCTGTACCGTACCATACTGACGTAATAAAAATAAGACATCCCCCTGAAAATAAGCCACCCTGTGTTTTTTTGAGGAAAAAAAATTATAAGACGGTGTCTTAAAAAGGGGGGAAGACGGTATAAACTACAACCCTTTCCAAAATTTGCTGAAGGATTTGCATAGTCATACCTTGTGTTCTGTTTGCTGCGGGTTGCGAACGACTCGGGTTACGAACGCGCCGAACGGGTTGCTTTCAGGTACGGTGGTTTGCACATGCGCAGACGCGTCAAATGGCGTCACGTGCATGCGCAGACATGCCGAATCGCGACCCGCACGTGCGCAGAAGCGGCGCTGTGGGTTGTGGACTGCTCATGATGCGAACGGGGCTCCGGAACGGATCCCGTTTGCATCTAGAGCAGTGATGGCTAACCTTGACACTCCAGATGTTTTGGAACTACAACTCCCATCATCCCTAGCTAACAGGACCAGTGGTCAGGGATGATGGGAGTTGTAGTCCCAAAACATCTGGAGTGTCAAGGTTAGCCATCACTGATCTAGAGGAACTACTGTATTTCAATAGCTAGATGTTATTTTAAAATCCTTTCAATGGTGTTCATTTGCCTGGAGGAGGAGGAGGAGGAGGAGAAAGTAGATGGAGACCCCACCTCACTGGGAACGATTAAATCATCTCACAACAAGGGATCTTGTGGTTGGTGGTGCACAGTACCTGGGGAGGGATGACGCCTCCACACATGACGAGAATGTCTGGGCGGCCAAGGGCATGCAGCTCTTTGAGGAGTTCAGGAACAAGCGTTTTGTGGCCAGCAGCCAACGTGCTCACCCCCACGCAATGCACATCCGCATCTACCGCCTGCTGGGCCACTTCACGGGGTGTCTAGGAAGAGAAAGCAAATGAAGTGTCAAACAATATGGGAAACAAGAATGCATACAAGTTAACACTGCATGCAGACCCACGCTTCTTTTTTCATAGAGAAGAGCAACAGCAAAAGACTAGTCACCAGCATGCGCTGCTGAAGGCTGTTACTGGCATTTAGGCTAGACAATATGGGTGCCCAGAAAGTAGAGTACAGAGAGGAACATAGCCACCTACCGACTGCATCTTCCAACTTGGGAATCTGTAAAATCATCCCAGTGCAATATATTCTGATTGTTACCTTTGGTGCGAACAGGAAATTGAAACAATAGGTGCACATAATTATTTAAAATTTATTTTGCAAATTTATAAATTGCTTAAAACCCTGAGGCACTCAAAGCTGTGTACAAAAATATAAAATACAAGAATAATATAAACTATTCCTACAGATGAATTACTGGGTCACACATAAGGGAGAGCTTTCCTAAATAAAACATATTCAAGAAGACACCTAAGCATTATGATGCTAGGCACCTGTTTAATTGCAGCTGGGAATGGATTCCAGAGGGCTGGAGCTACACTACTAAAAGCCAATTTCTAGTACAAACTAAGCACACCTCTGGCTCATGCAGTATTCTCAGCAGGGCCCCATCTCAGGCGCACAGTTGCTGGGCAGCAATAGATGGTTAAGGTACCCTTTAGGTACCCTGGTCCCAAGTTGTCTAGTGCTTTAATGCTTTAATGCTAAAAGCAAAACATTGGGTGCACCTGGTAGCATACTGGCAACCATTGCAGCTCCCTTTGCAGAGGAGTTATATGGGGCTGATGGACAATATCAATGCATAGAGTGACTTATGTGGGTGCAACAGAACTTCCACTCTCCTCCCCTACAATCCCTACCCTCTGCTCTGTTTCCTGTTACCATACCCATATTAAAAATGAGGTCAAGCATAAATTAAAATTGCAATCCTTAACATGAGCTGTGGAAGACCGCTTATTGCCTCTTTGGCTTCTGAAATTCCATGAGGTACTTTGTGAATGCTTTAGGCCTTATCCACGGGCTTCACGTTGAGAGTTAAAAGATTAAAGAAGATTGCAAAACGTTTATTGAATATATGGGAAATAACTGTGTACAGCTGAAAACGCTGGCAGCATTAAGATAAATTCAACAGTGTAAATAAGTTTTGATGATGCAATAATGGAATACTGATTGGCATAGGTTTTTTTTTGTAAAATATGCAGCGATTTATGATATTAAAATGAACCATGGAAAGAGAAGAAGGGATGTCATTGTAAGGGTGTAAAACGAGTGTTTTAAATTGTAAAACAGAAAATTTAATAAAATTTGAGGCTGTCCCTCTCACCACAGACTACCTCAGAAAGCTGTTATGAGAACAAAAGGTTATGGTGGGATCTGTTAGGATCATCCTACTCGCGTGTAGGACCCTGGCAGAGAAACATGCCCTACTGGCATGTTCTCTCCCTCCGTTTGAGCTTATAGCTGCAATAAAGTTATCTATCTATCTATCTCTCCCTCCTGGTCGGTCGTACAGGAGCCTCAAAAGCTTTCTCCAGCCCGAACATCACAGCGACTGATACCAAAAGGCATTAGTATGCTTTAGGTTCCTGCAGAGTGTTAGCAGTTTGTGTAACAGAACTCAGAAGCACAGCATTTTGGCTAATCTACTTTATTTACTTATAATACACTTGGAGCATTCTGACTTAGCTCCTTCCTTATTCTCATCAGACAGCAAGGAGAAAGAACAAAGGACAATAGTCCCACATCATGGAAACACAGTAATCCAAACATCCTGTCTCCGTCACTTCCCACACTGTGGAATGAAAACATACACCGTCATGTGATAGACAACAATCCCATGACTGCAAGCACAGAGCAAGAATCCTAACAGGATCATCTATATTACCCCAAGATCCTTGGAGAAAAGGTGGGGCAAAAATGTAAATGAATAAACAACCCCAGAACCAAACAGAGTCCAAAAGAGGAATACAAAAACAAGCAAACCTGATAATTTTGTGCCAAATCTGAATTCTTCAATTGGGCAGCATAATCATGGATGCAGTGCATGCAGTTGCGTCCAGCTAGAGAACTGTGCACCCAGAACAATTTCCAAGTGTGTAACATACCTTCCCTTCTCCCTCTGCACAACCTGCAATCTGTTTGGGAGGGCTGGGGAGCCCACAGTGCAGATATGGGAGATGCGCAGGGAGAGGGAAAGTTGCACCAAGCTCACGGAAGTTGCTCGCTACTCCCAAGGATTCTGTTGATACAACCTATGGAATGAAGCACAACCACGATGCAAGGAGACCATTGTTACTCTAAAGGTTTACCACAAACTCAGCCTAGAAGGTCGGCGGTTCAAATCCCCGTGACGGGGTGAGCTCCCGTTGCTCGGTCCCTGCTCCTGCCAACCTAGCAGTTCGAAAGCACGTCAAAGTGCAAGTAGATAAATAGGTACCGCTCCAGCAGGAAGGTAAACAGTATTTCTGTGCGCTGCTTTAGTTCGCCAGAAACGGCTTAGTCATGCTGGCCACATGACCTGGGAAAACTGTCTGCGGACAAATGCCGGCTTCCTCGGCCAGTAAAGCGAGATGAGCGCCACAACCCCAGAGTCGTCCATAATTGGACCTAATGGTCAGGGGTCCCTTTATTATCCTTTATTTAAGCGCCAGGCATTTTAACTGCTAGGAGAAGCAAGCAAGCAAGCAAGCAAACAAACAAATAAAATTTGACTGGAAAAGACTAAATACCTGGAAGAGTGGACCTATATCCACATCAAACCCAAGGTCAGCAAATCCCGTAGCAATCACTTTGGCTCCTCTGTCATGGCCATCCTGGCCCATTTTGGCAACAAGAAGACGTGGTCTCCGACCTTCACGTTCCACAAACTTGTTAACTCTGAATTTAGAATTTGCTTTTGTAAGTTGCAGACAGTTTAAGTAACATTTTAAAGGGTATCTTGACAGCTGTGACTACAACCAAAAAGTCTTCCATTTTTAAAGATTTATCTACAGTATATGCATTTGAATTCTATAAGTAGAATTTCAAAACATCGAAAAAATAAAATCAGCAATATGCGAAACACAGATTAAAACACACATCACCATTCTCTTGGGTAGGTCTCTCAAAACAAGCATGTTTTTTACCAAACAGAGTAACAGAGGTGCTTGCCTGATGTCAGTAGGAAAGGGGTTTCCAAATGTAGGTATTGCTACACTGTAGGATATTATTATTATGGGTTAAAGCAACCTTGCAGGTGAGCTGGTCCCAAGGTGTCAAGGACTTTATATAGTATTGGTAACACCTTGAATGCAGCCCGGTATTTTGTCAGGTTCTCCTCATCAACAGCCTTAAATTAAAGGTGATGAGTTTATTTTGCTAAATGTCTAGTTTACAATACTTCCCATAACAAATTAATAAATACAGCGAATCTGCAGAACAGATACAACAAACCTGAATAATAAACATAACTAACATAATAAGGTTGAAAACCTAGCATTAATAAAACCCAACCCGTTTCAGACATGTACAAAGAGGTAATAGCTTTAAGGTATTTTTTTGACTTTATAAAGTTTGGAACAACATTTATTAAATAAAAATGGATGGCTTATAAAGTGGATAAAAGAATGTAATCCTTCAATTAAAAAATGGAGAAGCTAAAAGAAAGGCAGAAATTGCAGAGGGAAGTATCCAATGAATACCTCCCACCAGTGCAAGGATTTCGGCCTGTGTGATGGGGCTTCCCCCCTCTGCCTCTTGTGCCCCCCTCAATCTGCTCTGGAGGGAAATCCTTGAGCTGACAGGAACAATTAGTGTAGTAAATGTGAGAAGTGTAAGAAATTTTGTGAAATACAAACTACTGTAGAGTTTAAATATTCTAAAACTCTGGAAGTGAGATGGGACATACTTTTGTAGCGTGCAAAAACTTAAAAGCCTGAGAGCACACCATCTGATTTAATCCGTTCCTTACCTGTGGACTGCTTGAGCAATTTCGTCACTCTCCCCAAACTCCTGACGGTAAGCTCCACTCACCATGCGATCACTGGCTTTGTGCTCACCAAACACCTTTTTCATTGCATCCGTTATTTCACCAACTGTACATCTGAAAAAAATGTATGCAGCCCAAACATTAAGGTTGGGTAAACACACCTCAGCAGAAAGAAAGGAAAACTCAGCACCTATTTCAATGGCAACCCAGGTGGTGCTGTGGGTTAAACCACAGAGCCTAGGGCTTGCTGATCAGAAGGTCAGCGGTTCGAATCCCTGCGACGGGGTGAGCTCCCGTTGCTTGGTCCCTGCTCCTGCCAACCTAGCAGTTCGAAAGCATGTCAAAGTGCAAGTAGATAAATAGGAACCGCTCCAGCGGGAAGGTAAACGGCGTTTCCGTGTGCTGCTCTGGTTCACCAGAAGCGGCTTAGTCATGCTGGCCACATGACCCCGAAGCTGTACGCCGGCTCTCGACCAATAAAGCGAGATGAGCGCCGCAACCCCAGAGTCGGACACGACTGGACCTAATGGTCAGGAGTCCCTTTACCTTTATTTCAATGGCACTTGTCACAATAGTTTCATATTACAATAATGTAATCACGGCAAACTTAATCTCAACTTTCCCCAATTCCCCAATATCGGAAATTAGAATGGGGCATTAATGTTCAGTACAGCTACGCTCAACACTCCAAAGCATACACACAAGGGGGCTGGTGGGCCCTCACTTCCCAGTCTCCTCCCCACAGCAGTCTTGAAAATGCTCCACTGAGAATATAAAGGAGCAAAACATGTGTTCTGGCTGCTTCTGGCTTCCCTCTGCCCTTAGATATGTATTCGGGTTTCATTTAAAAAATTGTTGTCTTTTTCTTCTGGTTTTCCTGCAAAGAACTCAGAGTGATGATTTAGCTTCCTAATCCCCACCGAATTAGCCCCTCAGGGAAGGAAATCAGGCTGAGAGACTGACTTCCCACAGTGAGCTTCACAGCTGAATGCCTTCTAAGTCTAGGCCTTTCTACCATCGAAAGCATCTCTCTAGTCACACACATGGACCAACATACTCCTTATGCACTGCCAAAGCAGGGCCACAGGGAGTCAGTGCAGAGCCGTAGAGAGATGCTCTGAATGCACAGGATTTGCCCCAATACCTTGCACGTGCTGCTTCTACTGCTAGGCCCAGCAGATTGCCTTGGCCTGTGGCGGCGCATTCGGACAGGGCAGCAAGACAACGCTGCACTACAGCTTCATCTCTGCAAGCTTTCACCTGCAAGGAAAGGCACAAAAGCAAAACTTGACAACAGCCAAGAACTGTTTGCAGCATAATTCTCTAGGGCTCTGCTTTAAGTTGTTCCTTTTATACAATTTGTGCTGTTTTTAGATTGCAAGCCACACAGAGAGCTTTGGTGGGTGGCTTCCAACAAAGATTAAAATACATTAAAATGTCACACATTAAAAACTTCCCTAAACAGGGCTGCTTGTCAGTAAGTAAGTAATAGAGACTGTTTTGTAATAAAGACCTTGAAGAGGACTGATGTAATCAATATTTATTAGATTACCAGCTTCAATAAGACCTATATCCGCACATCTCCTTGATGCCAGCAGTTTAACTATCTTGCCACATGTGTCACTCCTGAAACTTAAAAGTAAATATCACTCATTGTCTTTGATATGATGCAAACAGATATGCTCTGAAGCCCCAAAATAGGAGACCCTCACAGAGATGTAGATTCACTTGCTTGAGTCTAAGAGGTTCCCAATCAGGGAACTTTGATGACATCTACTATCATTGAAAAAGAACAAAACCAGGCATTGCACACACATGCCATTATTTTGTTCTAAAAATTACACCCTGACTATCAATGCTAATTAATCATCTGTCCAATATGTGTGTGTGTTGGGAGGATGCAGTTCGGCCTGAAAACTAAACAGGTTCAGTACGGTTTTCTAACACAATTCTAGAAGTCAATTTAGGAAGGTGGTAACATTTAAAATAAAATGAAGGGTCCAGAAACAAAAAGCAACTAAGCTTTGTTTATGAAAATCAGGAATGTTCAAAATCAACAATAGTAGTTTGATAATATACAGTATTTGCCAATTTTGCTGAAAAAAAGCCCAAACAGGATAAATTATTAGCTATACAGCCTCCAGCTATGACTGAAATAAGCCACTACCTTTGACTTTGCTAGTCAATTGTTCAGCTTCTGAAGTGTTATACTATATTTGTGAGCAACTAAAGGATGTAATTTTTTAAATAGCTATCAACACACAACAACAACAACAATAACAATTTATTATTTATATCCCACTCATCTGGCTGGGTTTTCCCAGCCACAAGACATAGATACGGACAGGGCAAGAGAGAGGCTTCATCAGAGAAGGGAGTTGAGAACAGTATTAAAATGCTATTCTCTCTGAGAGAGAAAGCGAGCAGGCAATATGGAAAATGCCTATTTGAAATAATAGGTCAAAGTGATCCTAAGCATATTAAGAAGTATTCTTAACTGTAATATGGTTTGACACAAATATAAAATAACACTGTATGCTGATTTATAATGTCAATATTCCTTCACCCCTTAAATCTCTAACACTTACCTTTTTAAGTTTTTCAATCTGTTTGTTACGGACTGAAGTGTTATCAATTGCCAAAACTTCAACAGTCTCTTCTTTTTCCAACTGGTATTTATTCACTCCAACAATTACTTCAGAACCTGGGTATTTCCCAAATGTTAAGGATTTAAAATAAATTTCAGAAACTGCTAACTTAAAGCAAGTTTCTATCAAGCCACAACATGAAGTCAGATTTCTAAAAAGAAAAACACAACCTGAAAGCTTTTTCACCAACGGCATTCAAATTTTAATTTAGCTAAGATATTCAGCTTGCATGCATGTAAAAACTGCAACGCTTCCACGCATGTGAACGTGTCGCGATCCGTATTGCAAAGGAGAGGAAACCTCAAATACAGAAAAGTCAATGGGACCCATGAACAATATAAGAAACAGTGGGTGCTATTAACAGAAATAGTCACAGGCAAGATACTCATATAGTAGCCAGAAAATACACAATTCCCCTATGAAACAGAGGGCTTGTATAGGGCAACGGAAAACAGTTCAAAAATATAAACTACTTTTTGAAAGCCCCCCCCCCTTTAGTAGGTGGCTCATATGGGAGGCTGCATGAGAAACACAATTCCACCCCCCCCCCCCCGGGGCTTGCAGTCATTGTTTCACATATGGTGTTTAGCTAAGACAGGCAAAAAACAAAAGCAACCATAGTGGTACCTCGTGTTGTGTAACCTCCGCTGCGCATGTGCACAGAAGCGGTCCTCCGGTTACGAAATTTCGGGATACAGCCGGGCCTCTGGAATGGATCCCGTTCGTAGCCGGAGGTACCACTGTACTACTATTTCCAAAGGATTTTATTTCATACACTGACAGACTTATTTTACTAGCAAGTGTTGCTGAAATTCAACTAGGATTCTACATTTTTACCTTTTCATTCTACTAATTCTGGACTAGAGTTTCAAGAGTTACAGTAACTTAAGTCTTAATATATTAATAAAAGCATTCATGTTCAAGACTGATACTTGTCTATATGTCTGACAGATTGCAGCTGTGCAGTTACGTAAGTGTATGTTGTGATTAAATAGTGTCCACTTTCCTTACCAGAATCAATCCTGGCTTGTCTTCGAGCAGCGCACTCTTCAATTCGAAGTTTGGGTATTCCTTCTGCTACAGCTTTGGCCATCCCACCCATTTCCTCAATCTCATTAATGAGCTAACCAGACAACAAAATTTGGATACTGTTAATGACTCTCAGTATAGGGGGCTGTCTAGTGCTAAAATCACCATTAAAGCAACATTCTCTCACCCCACTATTTGCAAGGAAACTACTTACAAAACTGGGACAGATGAAATGCAACCGTTTAAGACAGGGGCAGGGAACTGCATCCAGCCAGTGTGCTGGCTCCCTAAGACTCTCACACTCTGGTGTCAAAGTCCAAAGGGGATTGTTGCAAACTGCCCAGCTGATCTACATCTACCTCCTCTGAAGGTACTCCCAAGTCCAATCAGCTGACTGGTGCTGGGAGTGAAACACAAAGCAGTTTCCATTCAAAGCATTATTATTATTATTATTATTATTATTATTATTATTATTATATTTATTAAATTTGTATACTGCCCTTCAGCTGATGATCACAGAGTTTCCCCTCTTGCTTTCACAAGCAGTTTCAGTGCATACTTCTTCAAAACACCCCCCCCCCCCATGCACTGGGTAGTTCCCATGGGGAAATTCCTGAAGAACTGTACAGCACTGAAATGGAGTTCCACTTGCAAAGGAACTATCAGGAGCTCACCCTTCCAAATGGCATTTCTTAAAACCAGGTTTGTGAATAGCTGTTTGTTTACCCACCTAAGTCAAGAAAGATGTTGTTCCTGCGAATCAGGAAGGTACAGGTGAAACTCAAAAAATTAGAATATCGTGGAAAAGGTCCATTTATGTAAGCAATTGTTTTCATTAGCTACTGGAGTTTAATATATGAGATAGACTCATGACATGCAAAGCGAGATATGTCAAGCCTTTGTTTGTTATAATTGTGATAATTATGGTGTACAGGTGATGAGCACCCTAAAGTTGAAATTGTTACTTTGGGTTCTCATCAGCTGTATGCCATAATAATCACAATTATAACAAATAAAGGCTTGACATATCTCGCTTGGCGTGTCATAAGTCTATCTCATATATTAGTTTCACCTTTTAAGTTGAATTACTGAAAGAAATGAACCTTTCCACGATATTCTAATTTTTCGAGTTTCACCTGTATGTAAATTGGAAACCATGTAGTGCTCTTGTTTTAGGTAAAGGTAAAGAAACCCCTGACCATTAGGTCCAGTCGCGGACGGCTCTGGGGTTGCTGCGCTCATCTCGCTTTACTGGTCGAGGGAGCCGGCGTACAGCTTCCGGGTCAAGTGGCCAGCATGACTAAGCAGCTTCTGGCGAACCAGAGCAGTGCACGGAAACACCGTTTACCTTCCCGCCGGAGTGGTACCTATTTATCTACTTGCACTTTGACGTGCTTTCAAACTGTTAGGTGGGCAGAAGCTGGGACCGAGCAACGGGAGCTCACCCCATCAAGGGGATTCGAACCGCCGACCTTCCGATCAGCAAGCCCTAGGCTCTGTGGTTTAACCCACAGCGCCACCCGCATCCCTATTCTCTTATTTTAGGCATTGCCTAAGTTTGGATTGCCCAAGAGGTCAACCCAAACCTCTGGCCAGTCAGTGTGAAGGGGGGAGGGAGGGAGAGAGAAATATCCTTTTGCTATGCCAGCACCCAGGCTGGTGCTGGCCCAGAATGGATCTGCTGCAGTCACATGAGAACAGCAGGGTTGGCAAAGGCTCAACCCTGCCAGCCAGTGGCGGTGACGTCTCCCTGCCCACTGTTCAGAGGTGCACTGGGACATTCCTCACCAATGGTGGAAAGCAGCTGAGCTGGGCAGGACAGAGGAACATTTCTGTCCCTTCCAAACCCCAAACACAGCAGATCAAGGGTTTAGATTGCTCTGCAAATATGCAGGCTAATAAGTTTTCAGGACATATTTGCAAGGCTGCTTAAAATTACCAGCTTCCTTTTTCTTCTCTTTGCCTCCCTCCCCAAAGCAAAAGACTGACCTTTAATGCAGCTTCATACAGATCATTGGTGAGAGATTCCATCAGAAATGAGCCACCCCATGGATCTGCGACTTTAGGAATCCCAGACTCTTCCTGTATTATAATCTGGGTATTCCGGGCAATTCGAGCACTTTTCACCGTTGGCAATCCCAAAGCTTCATCAAATGAATTTGTATGCAAGGACTGAGTACCTCCAAAAACAGCTGCCATTGCCTCAATTGTAGTGCGGATGATGTTATTATAAGGATCCTAGAAGAAAAACCAGAGCATTTGTAAGGAATACAGTACACCAACATACAGAGTGCAGTAGATTAGCAATTAAAAAAACTGGGCTCGCTTACTTTTTCTGTTTTGCTGCTGTAGCTTTGAGGCCCCAAAACTGGGACTCTCAGGGGATTCACACAAACTTGAATCCAGCCGATCTGAACCTACCAGTGTCCTGTCCCTATCCTCAAATGCCCTATTTTGGGGCTTGTCCACAGGCCACTGCCAGAGGTAGATTCCTGCCCCAATGGGGCAGACAGGACTGCCAGAGCAACGAAGCCTTCCCTGATGGTGAAGGGTCCCTTTTGCCTTATCTTAACCCCCTTCAATGGTGGAAACTGGAGGCAGAAATTGTACTATTTGGCCGTATTGAGAATTGATGACCATCTAAATATGACTTCCTCCTAAATGTACACCGCTGTTAACCACACATTGAAATACATTTAAAGTGCATGTACATTTAAAATAAATTTAATTAAATATCAGGATGTAGGAAAGTTGAGGGACGCAGGTGGCGCTGTGGGTTAAACCACAGAGCCTAGGCCTTGCTGATCAGAAGGTCGGTGGTTCGAATCCCTGCAACGGGGTGAGCTCCCGTTGCTCGGTCCCAGCTCCTGCCCACCTAGCAGTTCAAAAGCACGTCAAAGTGCAAGTAGATAAATAGGAACCGCTCTGGCGGGAAGGTAAACGGTGTTTTCGTGCACTGCTCTGGTTCGCCTGAAGCGGCTTTGTCATGCTCGCCACGACTCAGAAGCTGTACGCCGGCTCTTGGCCAATAAAGCGAGATGAGCGCCATAACCCCAGAGTCGGTCACGACTGGACCTAATGGTCAGGGGTCCCTTTACCTTTACCTTAGGAAAGTTGAGCAAAATCTTATTTAGTAATGACATTAGGTAGTCAACGCTACTTCCTCATTCCTTCCTCTCTTGGTCTTTTAACAGAAGCTGTTCGAAGGCACCCAGTTAGAAAGGCTACTGCTTTATTATCTGTGAGCAGGCACCACTGTATTTACTATTCTGAATATTACACTTGGGGTAGATAATTAAAATGGGATTCCTACCTGCTCAGTTAGTGACCACCCAGAAGTCTGACAATGAGCTCGAAGGAGAAGTGATTTGGTGTCCTTGGGCTGAAACATTTTCTCTATTAAATGAGCCCAAAGCCGCCTCCCGGCTCTTAGTTTAGCTATTTCCATGTAGAAGTTCATACCAATTCCCCAGAAGAAAGACAGCCTAGAATAAGAGCACAAATGGTCTTAACAGAGTAGAATAGGGAACAAATTACACTGTGGATTATGTAGTACCATTATATATAAATAACAATGTTCTTGAACCCAAAATTGAAAGATGAGTCCTTCAGCCTGTCTTTGAAATACTAAAGGGATAGCGAGTTTTCAAGAGTACATTCGCAGAAAGTTCTGATCACGACCAACAGTCATGGCTGATAGACTAATCGTTCCTTAAAGTATCCAATGAAGCCACCAGATGACCATGTTCATCCTGGGGTTGGAAATGGTGGGTTGTATCTTAACACTGTTGTTCCATTCCAAGCAGCAGGCTTCCACTTGCCCAATGGAACTTCCCTCCTCTTCTACAGGCCCTCCTTCAAGATCTCTTCCAGGGGACTGGGGGAACCTTCCAGAGCAGATTCCGGCATAAAGAGAACAAAAGATTTGTACATCCCTTGCTACAGCATCCAATCATTTTACACACTGGAACCAGAGCCCAGTCTTGAAATTAAAAACTAGATCCCCCCCTGACAAAAATGACCGACTGATGTACCTTGGTGCAAATTCATCAATAGTGAGACCAGCCTGGAGTCCAGTTCTGCAGTACTCCAAGCCATCAGCTATAGTGTAAGCTAATTCCAAAATCGCATCGGCTCCAGCTTCTTGCATATGGTATCCACTGATGGAAATAGAATTAAATTTGGGCATGTGCTGCAATAAAGAAAAAGCATACAGCTTTGTTCTATAAGAGACATCAACCTAAAAATGCTACATATAGTACAGTCATACCTCGGGTTACGACGCTGCGGGTTGCGCGTTTTCAGGTTGCGGACCGTGCCAAACCCGGAAGTACCGGAACGGGTTACTTCTGGGTTTCGGCGCTCGCGTACACACAGAAAAATGACGTCACGCGCATGCGCAGAAGCGCCAAATCGCGTCACGTGTGTGCGCAGACACGGCACCTCAGGCTGCGAACGCTGCGGGTTGCGAACATGCCTCCCACACGGATCACGTTCGCAACCCGAGGTATGACTGTAATGATAATTAATGGATATTAAAGCAAATAATACCTTTGATGTATATTGAAATATGTCAGCAATTATCCTCATTGATGGTTCTGGAGGGAAAATATATGTATTTCGAACCATGAATTCTTTCAGGATATCATTCTGTATTGTCCCAGTGAGCTTGGATTGTGGCACTCCTTGTTCCTCCCCAGTTACGATGAACGTAGCTAGGACAGGAATTACTGCCCCGTTCATTGTCATTGAAACGGACATCTTCTCCAAAGGAATCCCATCAAAAAGTATCTTGGTATCTTCTACTGTATCAATGGCAACTCCAGCCATTCCAACATCTCCACGAACTCGGGGGTTGTCTGAATCATATCCGCGGTGAGTTGCCAGATCAAAAGCAACGGATAAACCTTGCTGGCCAGCTAGTCCCATTAAAAAAAAGATTAATGGCAAAAGAGTTAAAATTAAAAAACCTAATATTACATATCTTAATTAAGGGTCAGACTGAACCACAAACTACACATGTTCTGGCAGCATTTAAACAAGAATCACACAATAAATGTTAGCAGTAGTTTCTAACTAAAAAACTGACCACTGAGAGCTAATATACTGGTAAGAATCTGCAAGTGATCAAATATTCTGCTTCCAGACCTACCCTTATAAACTATATTCCTGATCCTGCACATCAAACTCAGTGCTCCCCACTCCCAAGTAAGGGTGCACAGTGATGCAATCTTACAGCAGAATCCTATCCATAGCTACTTAGAAGAAGTGTCCTAGCATGGCTAGGATTGCTCTCACAGTTATACATGAAATACTTTGGTCCCAAAACTACACTGCAATCCTAACCGTGCCTACTCAGAAGTAAGTCTTACTGAATTCAATGGGGCTTACTCCCAGGCTAGTGGGGTTAGGACTGGAGCCCTAGACCAGGCTTCCTCAACTTCGGCCCTCCAGATATTTTTGGCCTACAACTCCCATGATCCCTAGCTAGCAGGACCAGTGGTCAGGGATGATGGGAATTGTAGTCTCTAAACATCTGGAGGGCCGAGGTTGAGGAAGCCTGCCCTAGACAATATTCTCCCCCACCCCATTCCCTTAGCCGTGTCTCACCCCTGATGTTGTCCTTGTAGAATTTATTGCTTTCTTCAACAGTACTGAAACCAGCATATTGGCGAATGGTCCAAGGCCTGTAGGTATACATAGTAGGGTAAGGACCGCGGGTGAAGGGTTTGACCCCAGGTAGTTCCTCAGGAAAGTCCTTTGTGTCCCGAGCAGAGTACAACGGTTTGATGGTGATTCCTTCCGGGGTGTGCCATATCAGCTCCTCTGGACTCTTGCCTTTTAACTGCTTTTTGGCCATGGCCACCCACTCTGGGTGGAGTACCTGTTCATGGAGCGAGCGCCAAAACTGCTCACGGGGGTGTGGCCCTGCTTCTTTCCTGTAACAGGAGGGCCAGAGGCGCAGAAGTCCATTCTTGGCACGTAACATTATTATTTATTTACTGAAGTGACAGCTGTTACTGAAGTGACAGCCTGTGGATTGAGATCTGAATGTTACAATATGACACAGTGAGACTGTGAGTACCAGTTGCATCAATAACTGTGTGTGCTAGAAAGGAGGCACAGATAAAGTTTGCAGATTTTTTTAAAAGTTTGTTTTGTTGCAGCCACCCTTAGCCTTGTTGCACAACAAAGGCTTTTAGGCAATTTAATCAGAGTTGTTATGCACTGAAGTTTTCCTTTTTTGAAAAAAGAGAGAGCACACACAACAGCCTGCTTCCTGCCACCAGCTGAACGACGTGGAGTGTTCAGTTTGTGTGCCGACATTATTGTAGCAAGTGATCAGCTACTAGGTTAGCGGGGAGGCAGCTAGGCACCACCTTTCCCTTCAGCCTATCAGAATATGAATATGGGGGGGGGGAATGGGGAGAGCAGTACATGGACTCATTCTGTTCCAAGGGGGATGGAAAGCAATCTAGATCTAGCAATCTAGAGCCCTAGTGCCTCAAAATCTAGGGGCGAATTGGGCCTCTTGTCATTTATTAAAAACAAACAAACAGGTATATTTTACTATCTAGGCACAGTTGTTTTGTAACATTAAACACATGACGTAGGAGCCTGTGACTGGCCTGATTTTGTCTGGAGTGTGATGTCACCACATAGCTACAATTCCCCTTTGAATGTTAGGTGTGAATGTCTTTGTCAATGCCTTATTTTTGCAAACTTGTTAAAAGGTCATGAATTTATACGTAATTTTTTTTTTTTAAATCAATGCTAACATTTCAGAGAGATTCGACTTTCATCGAGCTCGATAAAGAAGAGAAGGAGCTTTTGTTTTGAGATGCTCTTCAGTTTGGGCTCCTGGCTCAGGGCCTCTGGTTGCTTTTGCGCAGAAGGGAACAGCCAAGCGTGCCTATTCAGCATCACTACCCTTATGCACTCTGCGCATGGACAGAGGCACCCTCCTCCTCCTCCTCTGGCTCCGAGGCAGGGCCGGGGCTGCCACGCGAATACCGTTCCCTCGCCTCGCCGAAGCTTTCATTGTTACAGGAAAATAGGACGACGAAACAAACTATTTCAAAACGGGCCTCCTGTCAGATAATAAGAGTCCCTAACCCCCCCCTCCGCGCACGCGCGCTTGAAGGATTTAACCCAGGGATTCCCAACCTTGGGCCCGCAGCTTTTTTGGGGGGGGTGGGGGAAACTACAACTCCCATCATCCCTCGCTAGCCAGACCAGCGACCGGGGGTGATGGGAACTGTAGTCCACCAGCAGCTGGAAACCCGGCGTTTGGGCCCGCTTTTCTCCTTAAGCAGGGCCAAAGGAGGCGTGAGGGGGGGGGCACCTGTGGAATCAGACGCCCGAGGGCTCTCCGTGACTGAGGGACGAGGCTCAAGCGGGAGCTGCGAGGGAGACGCTGAAGAGGAGGCGGAGGACGATGGCTGGGCGGCGGAGAGGAAGGAAAGACAAAACCTCCTGCGCCTCTCGCCCGCCCATTACGGTACCTGCTGAAGCCGCTTGCGGAGCCAGGGACGGAAGCGGAGGCGCCGTCGGACCGCAACGCGCAGGCGCCGACCCTAGCGAGCCACTTCCGGGCGCCTGGGTGCTCTGTTTGGTTGTGTGGCCCCGCCCCCTTCCTTACGGCTCTCGGAACGTCGTCTCGCGAGAGTGGGCGGAGCGAGCGAAGCCGCCCAACGGCCCCGAGGGGGAGGACCGTCTGTTTCCCTCAGTGTCAGGACGGAGCGATGAAGCGACGCCCGGGGAAGAGAGCGGCGGCGAGGGCAGCGCCGGGGCCCAGCGGCCGGCCAGGGCCCTCCAGCGCGAGGCGGGGAGCTGGCGGGAGGCGGCCGAAGAGGACGCCTGAGGGGAAAGTAAGAGGATGTTCATCTCTCGATTGATGAGAAGGCAAGACACGTGACTGATAAAGATGCAAGTCTCTCTCTCTGTGTGTGTACATATCATAGCTGTCAACTTTCGGATTTGAAAATAAGGGATCAGCAGCCTCACCTGTCCCGGGGACAGTCTATGGTTCTCAGGGACAGTCCATGCCACGCTAAGCCCCCCCAGGCTACACATTAATTTGCACCAGGCTACACAGCATCATCTTTCCCCACCTCAGGGCCTCTTTTCCAGGGAGTCTTCTCTTCTCATGCGATGCTTCAGGATCTGTCCTTCCGGTGAGCAGCCAGGGCCGATGTCCTTCAGAATGGATCGGTTTGATCTTCTTGCAGTCCACGGGACTCCAGCACCACAATTCAAAAGCGTCAATTCTTCATGGGGGGATTGATCAGGTTCACTCTTTTGGCTCTCTGGCATCCATTAATGACCTATTATACAAACGTGTTGCAGACTTTGCATCCTTTAACACTCTTTTGGAAGGAGTGTATTTGTGGGCTGGGCCAGAGTGGTTGATTTTGCATGCAAGCAAAGCACAAACAGTGCTGTTGTCTAATGACATCCTGTTCTCTGTAACTATTGGTGAGCAACGCAGCCGAGCAACACAGCTGAGGAGCCTCCCTGGCTGGCAGGGAGGGAGAGGAGCTGCTTCCTTTGAAATCCGGGAAATTTAAGGGATATCAACAATCCGGGATAGCAGCGGGAAACGGCGTTGGAATAAGGGAATTTCCCACCAAAAAAGGGAAACAGCGGAAAAACAGCGCTGGAATAAGGGAATTTCCCACCAAAAAAAGGGAAGGTTGACAGCTATGGTACATATTCATGCTTGACAGAGAGTTGTGCTAGAAATGCTGTTCAGCATTGAAGCTCAGGATGGTGGAGTGCTGTTTAAGCGAATGCCAGCACTTTAGAGGCGGGCTCCTCGCACGACCACCCCCTTTCAGCCCTTGCATCTGTGTTGGAGGCTACCCGGATAGATCTCCAGGATAGGCCAGGTGCAGAATGATTCTGCGCAGGTAACTCTCACGTGAATGTTGCTTACCCATGCGATCGCAGCCTTGCACGGATTGGAGTGGGTGGATTGGAAATAAATGGAAAGCAGACAGAGCCCACTGTTCCCCACTCCCCTTTTATTTATTCCCACATGCACACACCTGTGCACCTGATGGGTTTTCCTCTGGCAGCATCCCAGTGCCTGGTAAGCAGCCCTCCCCACCTTGCAGGGCAGGGAGTTGCAGGGGTTACTGGCTTTACATGATTTCATGTTTACGTGTGGACCTCTAGAACCAAGCCCTTGTGTAAGATGTGTGTTATGTGTACACAGTTTTGTTTCTTGGGTGTATGTGTGTGTTTGTGTAGGATTGCATTCTTAGTATCCTGAAGCTGTATAGCAAGCTATGGATGGAGCACAGTATTTGCTGTACCTCTGCCATAAACTCAATTAACCCCCTCAAACCCATCTGCAGTATAACTGACCCGCCTTAGAAGGTGATTGTAGGGGCTGTGATAACGTCATGTATGAGATGTGCTTTGTAAGCTGTAAGAGTGCTAAGTAGTATCACCATAGGAAAGCCCAAATTACAGTGATGGTAGACTCAACTGGCCACTAGATGGTGGAGTTGTTCCAGAGATGTGCAACTGGGCAAGCCATACAGCTGTTAAATAAAGCAGCAGAAGTATCTGGCAGTACATAAATGTTTGCTGGGAGGATTGCTTCAGTCATTCAGCAAAAGCTGGATAGTTACTCATAAGTTGCACTGTATTTTCTGATGCACAAGTGTTAAGATCTTTAGCCTAGACTTAGTTTGAGGCTGGAACTATGAAGAAGGAAGTTCTGCTTTCTGCTGCACAGAAAACCCCCTGCTATTCACTAAAATCTTTATTTATTGGGCATGGGCCAGTGATAGTTGGTTTATATCCTGGCATGGTTGTAGGCTTCTTATGCAGGTTTCATTCTTGACTGCCAATTTGTATGATGACAACACTGCAGGTTTCTTTTTGCTGTGGATGGATCATTCTGCCCATATTGTCTGACTGGACTGACTGGAAGACGAAAGCAATGTATAGTGCAGATTCTGTGCCTGCATACTCAGAAGGAAGTACTACTGCATTTGATGGAGCTTACTGTCAGATGGGGGACCCAGGTGGCGCTGTGGGTTAAACCACAGAGCCTAGGGCTTGCTGATTAGAAGGTTGGCCGTTTGAATCCCTGTGACGGGGTAAGCTCCCGTTGCTCGGTTCCAGCTCCTGCCAACCTAGCAGTTCGAAAGCACGTCAAAGTGCAAGTAGATAAATAGGATATCTTCTGGTGGGAAGATAAACGGCGTTTCCGTGCGCTGCTCTGGTTCGCCAGATGCGGCTTAGTCATGCTGGCTGCATGACCCGGAAGCTGTACGCCGGCTCTCGGCCAATAAAGCGAGATGAGTGCCGCAACCCCAGAGTCGGACATGACTGGACCTAATGGTCAGGGGTCCCTTTACCTTACTGTCAGGTCATGGGAGTGCACTGAAGAATCTTGGTCATTAAGCATAAACTTTATATGGTGCTCATAAAGGGCTTCAGTGGGTTGTGAATCAGGCAGGAAGTATACTACATTTGTAAAAACCCATGGCAATTCAAGCATTTAATTGAATCTGTTTTCCTGTATGTTTCTCTATAGGAAGGTGTGCAAGCAGTCCAGAAGAAACAAAGGCAGCAGAGAGCACAGTCTTCTGAAGGTATTAATATTGGTATTAGTAATAATCTTATTATTAGCACAGAGATAGATCTCAAAGCTCTGTTACAATTGTGAATTTGTAGGTAGGGCAAGCCGTAGCCCATAAAGTGTAGGGATATACTACACTAGTTGAATTCAGCCCGTTGATAACGGGCTCTAGCGGGGGCGAGCGGGACCCGAGGCGCGGAGGCGGCCAGCGGCGGCGGCCGGGGCGAGGAGGTTGCGGGGCGGCGTCCTCGTCCTCCTCGCCGCCGCTGCCTGCAGGCCGGGCCGACCGTCCTCCTCCTCCTCCTCGGGGCTCCTCCGTCGAGGTGGCAGCGGCGGCAGCGGAGGAGGAGGGCGAGCTGCTGAACTGTGGTCGCGCGCAGCAGCAGCAGCACTCCTCGGCCTCGGCGCCTCCGCCGCCAACGGTTCTCCCCGCTGCCGGCTGGCGCTGCCCCCGCCCCTCCTCTTCCCTCCCTCCCTCTCTCGCTCCCTCCCCCCTCCCTCGCCCGCCTCAGCCAGGATCCACGGCGGTGCGCTCCCTCACAGCCCCGCTCGCCCGCCGCTTCCCCTGTGCTTTGGCGAGGCTGGTGTGCGGGCAAGCGCGCCGGAGCGCAAAACGGGGGAGCCGGCGGCGGCGGCAGCCTAGGCGTGCACTTTGTGCCCGCGATCACCGGCTCCTCGCACTGCTGCTCGGAGGAAGAGGCGGACGCCGCTGCTCCTCCTCCTCGGGAGGCAGGTTCCCAGCAGCCAGACGCGCCTCGGATCCTTCCGGCGGCGGGAGCCTCCAGGAACGGGAGGCTCGGCTGGAGGTGTGCGGCCGGCAGCGCTTTGGCGAGGCTGGAGCAGGAGGTGGAGGAGGCTCCGTGCACGACGGCGGCGCGGCCCCAAGTGACACTGCGCATGTGCCGCCGCTGACTTCCGGCCTGCGTCCCTGTTGGGGGGGGGACAGTAGAGCTGTCCAATCCCTGCGTCCGTGTCCGACATGCGCAGTAGCGCACTTCCGTGACACACAGAAAGTGGACGCAGGGACACTTGAAGATTATTATATAGGATGAAAAGTATGAAAAATTAAGCCACTGTCACAATGTGTCCACACTCTGTTGGTGTTTAGTGTGGATGCATTGTGGGTAATTAAAATTGCTGACACTTCTAAGAGGCTGCTGCCTGTTTGATCCATGGGGCGGAATCCCAGCATTCCACTGAACTCTTCCTCCCTGCCCTAACCTGGCCCAGATTATTCTCCTTTTTACTGTCTATTTCCCCCACATCTTCCCTTCTGCCTATCCAGACCCCTTCTAAAAAGGGGCAGTGTTCTGTGTTTGGATCCTGTCTCTCTGCAGGCTCCATTCTGCTCTCTCCTTCCTTCCTCCTTTATGTCAAAATGTAACAACCCCCTTTCTCTTCCCAACTTCTGTAGGATTCTTCCCCTTTTCTTTCAAATCTAAACCTCCCCCACCCCATCCTTTTTTATGGTGGTGGCCTATTTCTCTCTCTCTTTCTCTCTCTCTTGGACTTTTCTGCACCCTAAACCTGACCAGCTTTGTGGGTCAAAACTAAGACAGCCTTTCTGACTTGTGTGAGTCAGTGGGGGCTCCTTCCAACTTCTTCACTGAGGGGCGTGTGGCTGGCTGCCCCTCAGCAAAGAAGAACCAGGCGGGAGGAGCAAGCTGCTTTGTGTTCTACAAGGAGGCATTTAAAAAGAACCAGGAAAGTAGGGTGTGTCCTCTCCTACTCCCAGCATCCCTTTCCCACTCTTCATCTTTACCTCTCATCCCAGGCAACCCCCCCCCCCTTAACAGTCACCCAGCTTTATGGGGACAGAGATAGTCAGGAAAAGACCACCCTGTGCTGGGTGTTTCTTGCTTTCCTTCCCCACAATAACAAAATATTTCTGTTTGTGATCTTGTTTAGTTCTATCCACCCCTATACTGCACACTAATTTCAGCAAAGGCAGGCTGGGACTGCCATGTGGAGTGTGTTAACTCAGCCCTGCAGAGCAGTGACATTGCTTGGGTTCCCCTCGGCACGTGGGCTCCCACTTAAATGCGCACCAAAAACGGGCCAGTAAAGGGGTGGGGCAGAATGGGGAAATACTCATTTACATATGTCTTGTAATCATAAAACGACCTGGCTGGTAGCCAGATTCTGTGCCCAGATTTGTAAGCTCCGATCATACTCTAGAATAAAATAGCTTTCTAGGGAAAAGCTGAAGCCCCTTTTAGAGCGCCTTAGGATCAGTTTTTTTTATGGTAGTCCAGATCTCAGTCATACGGATGAGAAGATATATCAACCTTTTATGCTCTTCCACACCCGCCCAATGCTCCTATCCCTTCTTTTAAATTCTTTTAGCTTCTTTTAAATTCTCATAGACTTTTATATTCACCTTCTGTTTTAAATATGTTTTAGCTATCCAAAACGCTTATCAGATTTTAAATGACTGTATCCTATCCTTTTATGCTGGTCTGTGACTGTAATAAAGATTTGATTTGATTTGATATGTCTTGTAACAGAATCGTAGTGTAAGTGGCTCCCACAAGGGAGCTGCAGAAACAATGTGGTTGGTTAAGGTAGGCATGGACTCAAAAAGGTTGAAAACCACTGCTTTAGCACAACCAGGCCAGAGTTGGTAGGTATGGAGGAATCTTGAAAGGATCCCTATTGCTTAGGAGGCACTGGCCCATTCCTGGTTCCTTATTTACTATGCAAAGGGGAGAGTGGGACACAGAGTCTGTATTAATTGTGGGTGACTTGCAAAGGCAGTGATTCCGTTGCCCTGCAAGTTGGTTAAGAAGTTGTTGGCACAGCATTCTCGGCACATGTAGCCATCACAGTGGTGATATTGATAAACTCGCTTGTTCTTTGCCAGCCGAAACAACTTCTCCGTCTTCAAAAGTAGTGAAGGTGACTGCAGGCCAAAGAGCAAAATGGCAGCCGCTTCCAAAGAACACAAGAGAGCAGTTAGACTCCATGATGCATTGGTTAATAATGTAAGTATGAAAAGACCTTTCCATCAGTACTATATTAATTTCCTTTGAGAGGCTTCAGCTATGTTGATACATTTATTTGTGTCATCAGTAAATAGCTATAGTTCTTCGAATAATAGAATTGTAGAGGTGGAAGGGACCCTGAGGGCCATCTAAGTCCAACTCCCTGCAATTCGGGGATCTCAACTAACATCCCATTATATTCAATTAGCCTTATTCCACTCTTTCAGAAAATAGAACTTGTTAGCAGACCTTATATCTTGGGTGAATTAAATTGGAAGAATCACTTACAGTTTCTGGACTTCAAATGCTTTATTGATGCAGGAACTGTTTACAGTGTGCGTGGAGAGGAGAGACAGAAAACAGGAAACAAAATGGTTCAGCTTTTAGCGGTGGAGTTAAATTGGAGAGCTACACATGGTGGCTGGATTGTTATATAAGCAGTGCCCCTTTGTGGTTTAAAGGAACACATGACAACTATGAACTCAAGAGAAGGAAATGTATTTGGTTTTCTCCAAGAGAGCTTCTCTCCAAGAGAACTTACCTTCCTGCCAGCAAAAAGGGAATGGCTTTTAATAAGTGGCATTGAAGCAATTAACATTTGCTGGCAGCAAATCTGTATAGTGTATGTATGAATAATGGTATGAGTGAACAGCTCAACTGCTGTGCATACAGGTACACAGTCTGTACCCTCATTTAACGATCATAGAATTGTAGAGCTGGAAGCAGCTCTGAGTGTTGTCTTGTCCAAGCCCTTGCAATACATGAATCTTAACTAAAGCATCCATGACCGATGGCCATCCAACCTCTGCTTAAAATCCTTCAAGGAAAGAGAGTCCAGCACCTTCCAAGGGTGTCCATTGAACAGGTCTTACAGTCAGAAAGTTCTTCCTGATGTTTAGTTGGAATCTCCCTTATTGTCATTGGTTTGGATCCTGGCTTCTGGAGCAGGGGAAAACAAGCTTGCTCCATCTTCCATGTGACAGCCCTTTGGTTGTTTGAAGATGGTTATTATATCTTCTTCCAGTCTCCTCTTTTCTACGCTAAACATCCCCAACTCCCTATACCAGTGATGGCTAACCTTGACACTCCAGATGTTTTGGAACTACAACTCCCATCATCCCTAGCTAACAGGATCAGTGGTCAGGGATGATGGGAGTTGTAGTCCCAAAACATCTGGAGTGTCAAGGTTAGCCATCACTGCCCTAAACTGTTCCTCATAAGACTTGGTTTCCAGAACCTTGATCATCTCGGTCTCCCTCCTCTGCACACATTCCAGCTTGTCAACATCCTTCTTAAAGTGTGCCTAGAACTGGGCACAGTACTCTAGGTGAGGTCTGACAAAGGAAGAATAGAGCAGTACTATAACTTCCCTTGATCAGAACACTTCTGTTGATGCAGCCCAGAATAGCATTCACTTTTTTTGCTTCTGCATCACACTGTTGACTCTGTAAAGCTTTTCTATTAAGACCTCTAGATCCTTTACACAAGTACTGCTGGCAAGTCATGGCTCTTATAATTGCACATCTGGTTCTTCCTGGCTAAATGCAGAACGTGATATTTTTCCCTATTGGAATTCATTCTGTTAGTTTGGGCCCAGTTCTCCAATCTATTAAGGTCATCCTGTCCCCTGCAGTGTTAGCTACCCCTCCCAGTTTGGTGTCATCTGCAAATTGGATGCGTATCTCCTCAATTCCTTCATCAAAGTCATTTATAAAGATGTTGAATAATGACGGGCCCAGAAGAGAACAGTGCTGGACCCACCTGTTTCTTTTTTCTTTTTCTTTTCTTTATAAAATTTTAATAAACCTTTTTCTTAATACAATAAGGTAAAAGAAACTAAAAGAAAGAAAGAAAATGTAGAGTCCTCTCTGAAAGGTAGCTCTTAACCCTTATCATGCACAGAAAGTGATAGCTATCAGGAAACAAAACAAATCAACCTAGTTCTTATCTGAGAGCAGCAGCAAATTCAGCAAACATTTTTCCACAAGGGAGAAATAAAAGATCAATATGTTATTCTCTTTCCTGCCAGATCTCATCTGAATGAAACTGCACAGAATAACAGTGAAACTGAAAAGCACTTAAATTGCCTCAGGAAAAGGTAAGGAATATAGCATAGCAAGTGGGGGAAAGGACTGCCGGTGTTTGTGCAACATGATGCTGAGCGTCTCCACCCCCATCGGTCAGCCCGGACACTGAGGTCCAGCGCCGAGGGCCTTCTGGCAGTTCCCTCGCTGCGTGAAGCCAAGTTACAGGGAACCAGGCAGAGGGCCTTCTCGGTAGTGGCACCCGCCCTGTGGAACGCCCTCCCTTCAGATGTCAAAGAGAACAACAATTACCAGACCTTTAGAAGACGTCTGAAGGCAGCCCTGTTTAGGGAGGCTTTTAATGTTTTATAGATTATTGTATTTTAATGCTTGTTGAAAGCCGCCCAGAGTGGCTGGGGTATAAATAATAAATAATAATAATAATAATAATAATAATAATTATTATTATTATTATTACATACATAAATGCTATTCAGTTACTTTTAATCCCTGGTATACATCCATTAATCGTTAGGACTTCAGCCGTAAAGGTATAAGAGCAGGTATGGTATGGCTAGAGTGTTGGACTAACTCCTGGGAGACCAGGGTTCTACGGTAATCCCCACTCAGCCATGAAGTTCTCTGGGTGACCTTGGGCCAGTTACTCTCTCTCAGCCTAACCTACCTGAAAGGGTTGTTAGGATAAAATGGGGAGAGGGAGAACCATGTATGCCACCTTGAGCTTCTCCAAGGAGCAGTGAGTTATAAACACTATAAAACAAAATATCCAATGCAGGGATGTGCCAGATCCAGATGTGTCCAGGCCCCCCCTCCCCATGGGCGATATCGACAGGTGGGGGTGCCATGGATCTGTCAATCATTGGATCAGGTGATTGGGTGCAGCTGCAAAGTAAGAATGAGGATCACATTCTGGTACTCTATTCTTCCTTTGCAACAGCTGCATCTTGAACTTTGCTGTTCCTGATGTCATACAGTCATACCCCGGGTTGCGTACGCTTCGTGTTGCGTACGTTCGGGATGCGAACGCCGGCAACCCCGAAGTAGATTTTCGCCGTGCGGACACTTCTGCGCAGGTCCGTGGATGCGCAGAAGCGTTCTGCTCAGTTCACGCATGCGCAGAAGCGCAAGATCGCTCTCGTGAGATCTCGCGCACTCTCGTGCATGAGCAAAAGCGCCGCCCAGGTTGCGCACTGTTCGGGGTGCAAACGGCACCCCAGAACGAATTGAGTGCGCAACCCCGGGGTACCACTGTACATGATGTCAGGCTTGGGAAAGGTGGACGTGGCTGGCCAAAAATAGGTTGATGGGGCAACCTCTGAGACCTTGCAGGCCTAGTCATGCACATAAGCCAGAGGTTCCCCACACTGTCCTAATGCTAGGATGTCTCAGTTGGTGTCCCAATGGATTAGGTCCCACATTATATTGCTTTACTTCTCCCCTTGGAAGCCTATTATCGCTCTGTCAAAGGAGCTGGTGAAATAGACATAGTTTCACTCATAATAAAATACGTTTTGTGAGAGTGAAACCTTAATTTCACACACACGAAAGCTCATACCAAGAACAAATGCACACGAAAGCTCATACCAAGAACAAACTTAGTTGGTCTCTAAGGTGCTACTGGAAGGAATTTTTTTATTTTGTTTTGACTATGACAGACCAACACGGCTATCTACCTGTAACTGATAAAATACATTTATACCTTTTAGTCTGTTGTTTGGAGAATAAAGTGACCCATGTGAAAACAGAAGTTAGCCGTATGGGCTGACCATTTGGATTATATTGAACATTCTCTTCTCCCTCAATCCAAAGCAGAAAATATTTCTGTGCTGTTCAGTACTTCAAGTAAGCAAGGCTTATGAGAACTCTAGTAATACAGTAATATAGTGATGCCTTTTCCATAACTATATATATTACACAAGGTGAGAATCTTGTTTATCGTTTTGCTCAAGGCTTGTCAAACGTTTTGAGACCTTAAAAGTTCCTGTGGAGAAGCAGAGCAGCCTGAAGAATGTGCATAAGATGCTAGCAGAGGAAAAGAAAAACAGTGTTTCTCTTGAAGAGGGTTTGGCAAAACTGCAGGTGAGGATGGAAGAGACGGGGCATCTTGGGGAGTTACATGGCACATCATCTGAGTACACAGCAAAGGACTAATCCATTCTGTGAATTAAGAAGATTATGAGCTTTAGGTGATTTGAAACCTGAAAGCTTCCTCACTACTCTGTAGTGCTTTAGTTCGTAGTCATAAAGGTTTTGTGTTATTATTGCAAGATATTTCAAATTATTTCACCCCTTCATGCCGTAATGCTATACTTCTGCACCCCTCTCTGAGGGAACATGTAAAGCTTTTTGGTACAGATGGAGCAATTATATTTTCCAAAGTCATTATGCCTAGACAATCTTTATTGGTTACCATACAAAATCTGCTTCATGCTGCCAGTTTTTATGGCATTCTTCAAAGTAAGAGAGGTGGAAATTGGAGTAAAGGACTGTTTTAAAAGTCATAACAACCATGGCACCACAAATTACTGATAAAAGTTAATATTTGTGAATCATAAAATTAGCCCTTGCTTCCCAGGTTACATATTATAAACCATTATGTATTATCAGACAAGTGTTCCTTCTGTTCAAGTAGAAAATAGATCTTTTGCAATCTATTCTGTAGAATGAATCATGAAAGATGGTGAATACTTGAGCTGCTTCAGCCTCATAACCGATATGTAGCAGTGGGAGCTAATCTAATCCTGGCAGAATGTTTGCTACACAGATGGTTCCTTGCTTTAAATATATTTCATTTTCCTTTTAAATGCAGGAACAAATAAACGAAGTTTCATCAACAACAGAGCTCCATGATGGAAATATTCAGTGTCTCCAGAACAAAATACGCAAATTAAAATGTCAGCTGGCTGCAGAGAAAGCAACAGCAAATGAGGTATCTCTGAGATGGGGATGGAAGTTTGAGTCTGGGCACGATGAACTGGGCTTGTCTCAAAGGACAATCGAGTGTGTCTCTGGGGATGAAGTCAAATTGTTGTGTTCGCAGCACCGAAGTTACCTCTCTGGGGCACAAGCCTGGGCAGTGTGTATGCAGGTCCTGGGCTGTCCTGACGACAAGACCTGGGCTGTCTCGGCCTTGCTGATCTGGTCCAAACGAAAGCAATATGTTTGGCGCCAGCTTGGCTGCAGGAGTGGCCAGAAGGAGGCATATAAGGCGCCATCCAACTGTCTTAGGTCCAGATTTGTGTAGAGTTTACCCCTTCTTTCCCAAAGATATAATGCAAGGCAGTGGAGGTTTAGGATCAGAGTTGTCCTCCTGGATGAGCCCCATCTGCCCAGAAGAATGAATTCAGGATTGCTGAAGGCGTATCATTGACAGCAGTTTGAAATGGCTGTATAGCTAAGTATATTGGAATATAGCAGTATAACTATATTATAAATAACAGATTAGATATGATTTGGTACAAGTACACAGGGGAGGAATGAGGTAGATGTTTGATATATGCATGCATGCATGCCATTCCTCTCAAAGGAGCCCAGGGCAGCAAAAGAAGAAACATTTTAAAACATCCAATACAGATGCAGATATTTCCTCTCTTCCCTCTAGTTATTCCAGACAAATGGCAGGGATGATCTTGGTCTTCCTGTTGTTGCACAGCACCAACTCACAGCACCCATTCTTCAGGTGAGTGGCGGGAGGGCTGTCTCAGAAGCCTCCCGAGAGTGAAGAGGAAGTTGCTCTTTAAAATCTCTTCTTGCAAAAGTATCTTTTCTATTTTGTTCCAGAACCCGCACCTTTCTTGTTTGTTCACACAGTGATTAAATGGTATTTCCTAAACCCAGCCTCCCTCAGCCTGGTGCCCTCTAGAATTCAGTGTTTCCCAACCAGTGTGCCTCCAGATGTTTTGGGACTACAACTCCCATCATCCCTCGCTAGCAATACCAGTGGTCAGGGATGATGGGAATTGTAGTCCCAAAACATCTGGAGGCACACTGGTTGGGAAACACTGCGATGATGATGGACAGCTCCTGTCAATCCTAGTCAGCGTGGCAAGCAGTCAGCGGTGTGGGAGCTGTAACCCAGCATCATTAGAATAGTTCCAGGGTGGAGAAGGCTGTCCAGAACCATTTTTTTTTATTAGTTTATGTTACACATTTACACATTTAAAATTCCACAACCTCAGCATTTCAAATGATGAGAAAACAAAACACAAACAAACACACACACACAAAAAACAACAAACAAACAAACAAACAAACAAACCAGCAAACAAGCAAACAAACTAAATAAACAAATGAACAAATAAACATACCTAAGCAAATTCCCTGCTATACTCCAATAGACTTTCATAAACATATTCCTTACATTCTACTTGATAATAAACGCCTTATTTTACATAACCAAATTCCAACATACAAGTCTTCCGATCTTTTCCATTATACATTGTATATTAACGTTATCTTTCCGCACAGTTTTAATTCTCTATAATTTCCGTTTGTACTCCGATATATTTGTTGCTTTTAAGGTTTACAAGTATCACTCTAGTTCTGCTAGTATGGTCTTGTTATTATAATACATATTTAGATAGTCTTTAAATATTCTCCATTCTCCATTAACTTTCTGTTTCGCTTCTCCTCTGACTCTTCCCGACATTTTCGCTAGCTGTAAATATTCTAGCATAAGTGTCTGCCAGTCCATTGTTGTTGGTATTGTTTCGTTCTTCCAGTTCCTAGCCACAAGTATTCTAGCTGCCGTGATAGCATACATAAATAGTGTTTTTATCTCCTTTTTTATCTCTAATGGCAGAATCCCCAACAAAAAAATTTCCGTTTTTTTCCTGAATGTAATTCTAAACATTTTCTTCATTTCATTGTATATGTTATCCCAGAACTTCCCAATAATTGTACAGGTCCACCACATGTGGGAGTAAGATCCCACCTCTTTTTTGCATCTCCAGCATTCTTTTCTTGTTTATTAAGGCTTGCTGCTCCTTAATTTTGTCTGCCCTCTTTGCATTCTTGAGCTACCTGAAGCTTTGCTGGAAATTGCATTGATTTCCTTCCTGAAAATCCTTTGTGTTCCTCATACAATCTTAAACTTTCTCTCTTTTCACATTCTGTAGGATGAGCTTCTGAGGGTCGGGAACCAAGAAGGTCTTCTTAATGACATAAACACCATACAAGAATCAGAAGAAACGAAGACATTGTTTGCTTTCCTAGAACAGGCATATGGCTATGTGGATGTCTGTAGAAAGTCAGTTGGAGGACATTACTTATTGAAGAAAAAGAATTAGCCCTGTTACTTGGTGCTTTAATCTTCCATGAATGTTTTGGTTCTCAAAACATGATGGTTATGATGGTGCTCTGTCTTCAGGAAAGTGATGGATTGTTACAATCTGCACTGTATTCTGTGCAGACTTTTAAAACAAATTAATTGAGATATCTTAAAGTTAACCACCCTATCTGACAATATGTATATATCTTTGTAACTTATTTGCCTGGATCATGAGAAATTTCCCTTTTATATTGCAGTAATCCTAATAAATGAGTGCAATATTCTACAGTTCTAGTGCTACAAAGAACTGGCTTCACACAAAAGAGCTCTTTGAGACTTTTGCTTTTATAAATGTCTATTTTTCCAGATAATAAAATAAAAACTTAAATATGTATTGTATTGATTGCTGGGTCTAATATGAATAAAGGAGCATTTGCTTCACTTTTGTGACATGCTGCAGTCACATATTTTTGTGTAACCGTGTGTAGCCATCCTTGCTACAAATAGGGTTGGCTTTGGCTACTCAAGTCAAATGATGTGCTGCTGCAGGTAAAACCAGTCAGCAGTTTGGTTTACTAATCTCATCAACAAGCTGATCTAAGTGTGAACAAATATTTTTTTCTCCCAGTAGCACCTTAGAGACCAACTAAGTTTGTTCTGGGTATAAGCCAGGGGTCAGCAAACTTTTTCAGCAGGGGGCCGGTCCACGGTCCCTCAGACCTTGTGGGGGGCCGGACTATATTTTGAAAAAAAAATATGAACGAATTCCTATGCCCCACAAATAACCCAGAGATGCATTTTAAATAAAAGCACACATTCTACTCATGTAAAAACACCAGGCAGGCCCCACAAATAACCCAGAGATGCATTTTAAATAAAAGCACACATTCTACTCATGTAAAAACACCAGGCAGGCCCCACAAATAACCCAGAGATGCATTTTAAATAAAAGGACACATTCTACTCATGTAAAAACACCAGGCAGGCCCCACAAATAACCCAGAAATGCATTTTAAATAAAAGGACACATTCTACTCATGTAAAAACATGCTGATTCCCGGACCATCTGCGGGCCGCATTTAGAAGGCGATTGGGCCGCATCCGGCCCCCGGGCCTTAGTTTGGGGACCCCTGGTATAAGCTTTTGTGTGCATGCACACTTCTACAGATACCAGGGTTAAAACTTTCCTTTTATTGCAGTAATCCTGAAAAATGAGTGCAATATTCTACAGTTCTAGTGCTACATACAAAGAAAGGGTATCTGAAGAAGTGTGCATGCACACGAAAGCTTATACCCGGAACAAACTTAGTTGGTCTCTAAGGTGCTACTGGTCATTTTTTAAAAATTTATTTCGACCGCGTCAGACCAACACGGCTACCTACCTAAGTGTGAACAAGTTAGTCTTAGTCATTGTTTATGGCTCTTCCAAATCCAGTTGCACCCCAGGCTGGGGGAGCAGCAGGATACCAGTTCCAAAAGATTAATTGCAAGAGTGGATGGTCTTAAACATGCCATGCTGGACATTTTAACCCTTTAATGGTAGTAGTAGTAGTGGTGGTAGTAGTATTAGTAGTACCGGGTAGTAGTAATATGTTGTTTATATGCCGCCCATCTGACGGTTACACCAGTCACTTGGCTTCCAACAAATTAAAACACAATACTTGTTTAAGGGGTCTCAGTGCCCCACCCCAACCCATAGACACTTCCTTTCCCATCAACCAGCATTAAGGAGTAGGGAGTATTTGGCGGGGGGCAGGGGCTTTCCTGATTGGATGAAAGCCAACCTGCCTCTCCTTCCTATGTGTGCTACATTGAGAAGCTGAGAAGCTTGCAGTAAGTATCCTGGAGATTGAACTTGGCTCCCATCATCCCAAGTCATTGTCATATCCCGCTGATTCAAAGCAGAAGGAGCAGCTGCCAAGTGCCTCTGCTTTTGAAGTAAGCATGCAGAAGAAAGGTGGATAAACAACTTTGACCTTTCTAATCTAGCAGAGCAACTCCCTGCTTAGCTCCCCAGTGTAAGTTGTCAGGGTTCTATTCAGTGTGTCCTGCCTCTGCTCTAGAAATCTACTGAGTTTCTCATGAAAATCGTAAGGCACAATAGTAGGTTTTCATTTATATCAAATGGGAAGGGTTGTGAATGATTTAGGCTTTTGTCTGCATTATAAAAGAGGAAAAGTCTTGCTTGCAATCTTAACAAAATATAATTTTACCTACTTGCAGTTGCCTCTTCAAGTTAAATTGGATCTCATGGATATTGGAACTAATGCCAAAAAGGGAGTGAAAACTGAAATTAAAGGATTACATTTTATTTTCAAAGCAGGGTTTGGTTCTTTACTTTTCAATAAGGAAAATCACACCTGGCATTTCTTAGGTTTAGGAACCACAAGATTAAGGTGTAACTCTCTTATAATTCTGTTTTCTTAGGTTTAATTGTCAAGTGCCATTCAGTTTTGGAAAACAAGCAAAATGGGTATATCACATCTCTGGCTTGCATATTGGCGTCTGCATCTTCTGAAATAAACTTGAATAAAAGAAAAAGCTTTCCGCTACACCCATAAAGATGTTGCTAGAACCCTGTACAGCCAAGAGAACGGTCGAAGCAGTTTGTTTACATGCTACTGATCTCGGTTTTGTTTAATGACAAACATGCTCTAGCCTGTGGTCCACAGGGAACTAAAAGTGCATGTATGGTTGCCAAGGATGAGACTTCAGCACCTAGGGTATATGGAAGATAGATTTTAGCTAGAAGTTAAAATTGCTTTGTTTCAAAAGAAGTATTCATATTTATATAATTTTTAAGCGGGTTGTAAATCAGCCATATTTCCTACATCTCACATTTAATCAGCTTATCTGAGTGTGTCTTATGCAATAATATATGTGGTAAAGAATTGGATACTGAGGTAAATGCTTTAAAGAGAACAATGAAAATGAAATAATATCTGATTCTTGAAGTTGTTGCCTGTCTTTGGAAGGGGTATGCAACTGGCCTGCTTCCAAACTTTAGTTTCAGCTTAGGAATTTTCACAAGGTAACAATAAATAGCCTAGAATTTAGAAATCTATAGCCTTGCAAGTAATTGAAGATGGACACAGGGTTATTCCATGTGTCTGTTCCAGACACAAGACTTGTAGGACCTCTTCTTACAGATATCTTCTCAAGAGATGCAGAGCTTTTTCCTGACTCTGATAACATTCTAGTCAGTTTCTGTTCAGCAGATTCAGTCTGGCCCAAATGATTGTGGGAAGAAGCTAGAGGTGCATTAGGAAGAGCCTAACCGAACAAATGGGGGTTTTTGAACATGGGGGAAATTGAGAATTTTCAAAGGCACAGAGGTCTTCTGCTTCCCACAATGTATTTCTATTTGCACAGTTTAGACCATTTCCCACAAGACTGTGTAGAACTATGACTAGTTCTTTGAGGTCTGGTTACACCATTGTAATTGCTCAATAATTCCTTAATAATCATTGTAATTTGTTTTAAAGTATGTGGAAATGGGATCTCTTACAAGGAACAATGCTGCTATATCAAATGTCTTGTGGGCAATGAGGCAAGTTTGCAGGGCTTTTGAGTTTTTTGACCTTTATTATTGTCTTTTAAAGCTTGTATTGTAAGTCCCTCCTTCCGAGGGTGTGGCTATTTCCTCTTCATCTTCCACCTGCTCCCAGAAAATCTTATGTAACCGAAAGTGCCTCTTAGTGTTTCAGTTGTTTCCTATATCTGAACAGCCAGTTGAAAATCAGCCCCAGGTATGCGACCTAGATATATGAGGGTTGTGTGGGATATCTGTATATTTGTATATTTTGTTCAGAGAGTGGCACGTATCTGTCCACAGTCCATTTTGACGCAAAATGCAGACATGGTGTCATGAAACTTTAACCCAACTTAAAATACCGTTTTGATCTATACGCTATCAGGAACGGGCTTTGCATCTCTATAAGATGGTGTTTCTTTCTTACCCCATTGTAGAAGAATTTTGAGTTCTGCATTCCAACAAAATAATCTATGCATTTTGAATTTAGAGAGGGCGGCTGCCCATGCACAGCTCCCCACCCTCTCAGGTTTAGGGTGAAGACAGGCTGTCTATATACTACCCTTTATTGGGTTTTAAACTATGAGAGTGGACAACAGTGCTGTCAAAGTTTTTATTAATTTTATTTATAAAACGTTTATCCCTTCAGACTTGTCACTCTCATAGCTGCTTACAGCAAACTGAAAAAGGGAGAGCAGTAAAAACATCAAATTTGTGGCACTTGCTGTGTGAAATTTTCTTCTCCAAGAGGGTTTTAGTCCAGAATAAAGTCCAGCTGATTATAGGGTACAGGGGGCAGGCGATGACATTGTATAAAATGTAATCTATAAATACAGAAGGGTATGATCACTAGGATTATGTTTTGGGCTTCCATTTTTCCAGTCCACTGAAGTAACATTTGCTGCTAGTCACGGTTTTCCTTCTGCTTGTGCCCTCTAGTAGGCCACCTATGTTTGCATGCAGGTTGCAAGATGCTGGTGTTAAACTGTTCTACAAAGCTGCAAATACTGGAACACAAATTGCTCAAGAATTTTCCTGAATCACTCAAGGTAATGCAGTTCTACGTAGATTTATTTATGGGCTTGAAAGTCTGAACTATCGGGGTGTATCTTTTAGAGACATGACGGAGTACAGATTTTTGCTATTAGACCTGAATTTGTACTTGAGTTCCATGCAGACATGCAGTTGGGGGCTGTTTTTCGTCTTTTTGAAAAGATGGATGGTCTGTATACTTTTATTAAATAAAAATGCATCCTATATTAGCACCCCCGGAACAAAATTGAAAATTGCATAAAACAATTACAAAGTGATCACGACAGTATTATTATAACGAACATTAGAATTTTATCAGGGGTTGACAGTTATAATAATAATCTGATGCAAAATGGCAGGCTGGTTTTGTTCCTGCCTTCAAACATTGGCATCAGTGATTAATGGAGACCTGTTGAAAATTCATAGAGATGAAGTGTTATATCTAACTTATAAATTCAGTTTGTCATAAATGTGCAACACATGCATCAGAGATGCTCAGAGAGTGATTATGCTCTGCAGGTATGTGCCAGTTCTGAATTAAAAGTGCAAGGCTCCATTATGCTGGTGTCTCTTCAGATCAGGTACCCACGTTCAATTGAGGTCTCAATTGCAGCCAGCAAATCAAGTGAGGTGATGCTTACCGGTAACTCTGTAAACTGAAGCATTCAAGAAAGCCGAATGTTTACTCCCTGAGAAAAACAAAAACTCACCATCGTTTCTGATACAGAATTGTGCCTGATTCATTTCAGGTAAAACATACCCAACTTTTCTGGAAAACTTCAGAATATGCAGTCTTTTGAAACGTCTTTAAAGGCTCCTTTCAGTTTGTTGGTTTTGGAAACTTGCTTTGCCCTCCCTTGTGTTTTCCCTCCCTTCGAGCTCATTACTGCAGCCAAGACTTTGGCTTGCAGAGTGTCATGGGAGTAGGGGAGGAACAACGGTCTCCTTCCTCTCTGTCCTCTTTTCTCCGTAAATGCAAGTAAGATCTGGCTTCCATCTACAATGGTTCTCTGAAAACACATTTGCAGAACAGAGAGGGAAAGAACTCAACCTTTTAAAGAAGCCTAATTATTGGTTCCTTACATAGCTGTCAACCCTCCCTTTTTTTGGCGGGAAACTCCCTTATTCCAATGCCGTTTCCCGCTGCTATCCCGGATTGTTGCTATCCCTTAAATTTCCCGGATTTCAAAGGAAGCAGCTCCTCTCCCTCCCTGCCGGCCAGGGAGGCTCCTCAGCTGCGTTGCTCGGCTGCCAATAAGGAGTCTGAGACCGACTGGGGGCGGAGCTTGCATGCCTTGTGCAGCCAGACCCTCACACCCAACCAGACAGACAGCCTGCCTGCCGTCTACGCGCTCGCTCTTTCGCTCACCCGTTCACGTGCAGCCTCTGGAGCGCAGGGTGGCGAGGCTACTTGGTGCCATTGCACCGCCCTCGCGGCATCCCTTATTTTCAAATCTGAAAGTTGGGGGAAAATACCTTATTTTCAAATCCGAAAGTTGACAGCTATGGTCCTTAGGCAGTGATAAATATACACTTAAACAAAATGAAAGGAATCAATGAACGTTTGTGTATAAATTGTATTGCTCCACTCAATCTCCAAGCAGGATTCATGTTTCCTTCAGATTGAGGGACAGTAGAGTCTGTAGTGTCTTCATGATTTTTGGTTTATTTAGCCATATATACAACCTAAGTCTACGATGGAGGGGTTCACAGCATCAACACCCCAAGGATGCCCTGCTTCTCCCATAGCCACAGCCTTGGATTCCAGCAAAAATGAGGCATGGTCCCATCTTTTTCTCATGAGAGGATAGTGGACAAAATGGCCACCGCAATCTTACATAATTTTGGGTAGCACTTTTCTCAGGCACAGAGCCCAAAAACACATGTTTTGGGGTGCCACACAAGATTGCTGCCCCAGAAAAATCACTTCTTTCCAGGACAGTGACCTTGTGTGCCCCCCCCAAAACTTGTGTTTTGTGGCACTGTTTTTTTGGGGGGGGGGGATAGGTGGGACCCAATCTTGAGCAGAAGTGTGGCCCAAGAAGATGGTGTCCTGGTCTGGGGCTGCTTCATATTGGGAGGCATGATTAACACTCCAATAGGGTCTCCCCCCCCCTATAGCCAGTCTTGGATTCAAACAGAAACCAAGCATAGTTCTGTCTCCCAGCTACCCAGCTTGCAGCCTGTCAGCTTCTAGCTCACATAAATACAGTGGTACCTCGGGTTACAAACACCTTGGGTTACAAACGCTTTGGGTTACAAAGTCCGCGAACCCGGAAGTAGTACCTTGGGTTACAAACTTTGCCCCAGGATGAGAACGGAAATTGCGTGCTGGCGGCGCAGCGGCAGCGGGAGGCCCAATTAGCGAAAGCGTGCCTCAGGTTAAGAATGGTTTTGGGTTAAGAATGGACCTCTGGAACAAATTAAGTTCGTAACCCGAGGTACCACTGTACCAAATCCAAACTCTGGCCTCTGTCTTTCTACCTATCAGTTGATGGAGGAGACCCCACCTATTTGACCTTTTCATCTTAACAGCCCATACTAAGAGGACCGTTACCTCACCAGGAAGCTAGCCTGGCTATTCCAGGAATTGGATTCATGCTGGAACTAGGAATTAGAATGGGGCTCATGCCTACAACCTACCCCGTGTCAAACTCATAAGTCCAGTATAGAGGCAGACGTGTCTCTGTCTCCTCCAGTTTCCAGGTCTTATACACAACAGCTCTGTTGTTCTGCTGCCTAGGATCACCTGGCATCCAGCCAGGTGGGGGGGGAGTGGGGGAAAATGCCTACCCCCCTTTGTGGAGAGCACGGTCTCTTGGCTCATGTTTTGGGATGCTTATGAGCACTTAACTGGCCAGCTAAAGCCATTACCTTGACCAAATGACTTAATTTGGCTGGTCTACCATGTTCCCTCATGCATGCTAGCCTCACTGATACAGGATCACAGGTTTTGGAAGGGGCCTAGGGTTTCATCCAGACTGACCCTCATAAGAATATTTTTTCCAACCTCTAAACAGCTCATCTTTCCTTTTGAAGGTTTATGGAGCAGTGTTGAATATAAACAGAGGAAACCCCTTCAGGAAGGAAGTGGTGGTGGATTCATGGCCAGAATTTAAAGCTGTTATTACCCGCCGGCAGAGAACGGTATAGTATAATCTAGTGTGTTCTCTCTCTCCATCTCCCACTCCATCTCCCTCCCCTTCCCCATAAACACAACATTTAGGTGTTGGTGTTCAGCATTGTTTAAAAGAGTTCCCCTCTTCTCTTGCAGCATGAGCACAAGGCGAGAAGAAACTTTCACTTCCATTTTTTATTATGCCTGAAGCTCAACAAACCAGTTAGTTTTAAGCATGGTTTAGGGAGCCAGGCCAACTTCAAACCATGTTTTATTATCCTGGCTTGTTTGCCCTAAATCATAGTTGAGATTGACTACAGTTTAGGTTCATGTTATGTACTGAGGTGAATCCAATAGGATCCAAAATGCAGTAGTCTGATTGGTCCGCAGGAGCCACCCAATCCAGCTCCAGGTGGAAGTGAATCAGCGACCTGATTGGCCTGCAAGAGCAGCCAATCAGGCTCCTGGATGAAGTGAATCCGCAACCTGATTGGCCTACGGGAGTAGCCGGGAATTAGCCAATCACGTGGGGCCCATTGTGTAAATAATGTATATATAGCAGACGTTTTGGGGGAAAGAGGCATTCCTTGCCACTATTAGCTGAATAAAGAGCATGAAATTCACACTGGACTCCAAGACTGAGTATATTTCAGTTCATATATAATGATGAACCATACTTAATTGACAACAGACGTTTCAACATGACTCCTTAAAGCAAACAAGCTTTTTCAGTTAGTTTTCTTGCTTTATATACAAATTTTCCCAATTTATATACAAATGATTGCTGAAACTGGCTGTAAATATTTGACATGCTCACTTCCTTACTCCTGAAATTTGAAATGGGAAGCCTAATGAGAGGCACTACGAAACTCATTTATTTAGAAGAAATAAGGACCTTTGGCCATTGTTTCTTCAGTCTAAGTTCTCTTCACTGACCAGGCCTCCTGATTTGAGCCCTGTGGCACATCACAGTTTTGATTATAGCAACGAAAGTATTGTGTATCTGTGTGTATAATGGGGAGAACTAGGGGTTTTTGTGTTTTTAAAACCATAGGCTGAAAGTGATGACCTGGACCATTTTACCAATGCCTACGCTGTATTCTACAAGGACCAGCAAGCATACCAAGCATTGCTGGAGAACCCAGAAACCGTAAACTGGGAACAAGTCTTCCAAATACAGGGTAAAGCTTATTTCTTGCTGGGTAATGGAAATAAGGACGTGCCAATGCTGTGACTGACTTCTGAAGAAAGATTTCCAAGCAATAATGTCAGAAAGGGTTAGTGGCACAGACGTGAGAATTTCAGCAATGTGTCCTTTGTCACAAACTAGATTTTTGCCAGGGTATGTTGCACCTTAGTAGCTCTTCCCTTTTAAAAACCTGCAATATCCTAAGAATATCTAGATCAAACGCTGTGCTCTAAAGATTATAGAATGAATGGTGCAAATATAGCAGAAATTAAATGGTGTATGTTCTCTTGCAGGCTTTCACATAAACACTTGCTTATTTATGTGTCCAGCAGCAAAGTGATTCTCTCTCTCTCTCTCTCTCTCTCTCTCTCTCTCTCTCTCTCTCTCTCTCACACACACACACACACGGTTGGTTTTGCACTAGGGAATTTGATAATGAGATACAAGTTGTTTTGTTTAAACCATTGTGTTAGATTCTTTCCGCTGTTTGTTTAAATGCCCCAGGGTACCTTCTCACAAAACGAAATGAACTTAACTTTTAATTTGTATCATTCAGTGAGGGATGCAAATTTGGTTGTCAGAACATCTGCCACAAAATGTCATCTATATAAAGCATCCAAATGAATTTTGGATGCTGTCTTTTGAGTGTGAAAAAGGAACATTTCTAAAGAAATAAAAAAAAAGTATTTTGTGGGACACAGTACAGCACCTCTAGCTAGTTTGGCTAAACTGGATTAGTCCATTTCCTTATACCTTGCATTTTAAAGGCTTATTCTTTCATTTATTTGTACGCAGGACTGCAGGATGGATTATACGATGCTTCCCAAGCTGTAGCTAGTTCCAAGCTTGTGGATGTAAAGCAGTCTTGTTTCCAAATGGTTATCCATCCAGATCCAGATACACTTCCTGAGGTTAAACTCCCGTAAGTTTAGTCATATCATTACTATTTTCCACAGCAATGTCGCTCTTGAAATATGTGCCAAAATAAGATACTGATTTATGAAGGTGGGTCAAGACGCCCCAGTGAACTCAAGGATTCCCCCACCCCACCCAGTCTGCTGATTCCTGTCCTTTTCTGTATTTATGTTTTGCAACATCGGTGGGCAGATTTCAGGCTTGTAGAATCTCTCTCTCTCTCTCTCTCTCTCTCTCTCTCTCTCTCTCTCTCTCTCTCTCTCTCTACTAGATCCACTGGCCAATGTCAGGTGCAAAATACTGGTTGGAAGGAAGGTTGGGTGGGTGACACACAGCATAGTATTAAACAAGAAGGTTTAAAATGCACTCCTGAATCTTTCCTTTCCCTAGCTCTGATTGCCACATTTTCTAAATTAGGATGCTGTGACAGATGAAGAAAAAGAACCCCCTTTTTGTATTTTTTAACCATTTCCAGGAGCAACTGCATAGACAAAGTTGCTATCCTGCAGGTGTGAAAGCAAAGAATGCATTGTTTCTGTTGGATGCATTCCTTCAAACTCACCTTTGGTATTAAGAATGGACTTGTATTAGTAGGATCCTTAATGTGTGTATTATCCCAAAAGGCAGAGGTGGGGAGGGACAGCACGGAATATCTGGTAGGCTTTACCGCCTACTGGCTCCACCTTTCCCTTCTGTTTGTCTTCTTTCCACGTAGGGCTTATCCACACTTGCCTTTTGGCCCACTCTTTCCAGGCAGTGGTCCGTGCTTAAAAGCTCTGCGTCCAAGCACTTTTTTGCCCCAGAGCTTTCTGCTCCAAAGCCAGCTCTTTAGCGCTCAATCAGAGCAAATGTCAGTTCATCCAGTGCCTTACCAACTGCACTGGCTCCCGGTGGAGTACAAGGTCAGGTTTAAGGTGCTGGTTTTGACCTTTAAAGCCCTATGCAGCCTAGGACCCTCTTACCTACGGGACCGCCTCTCCTGGTATGCCCCTCGGAGGACCTTAAGGTCCACAGATAACAACACTTTGGAGGTCCTGAGCCTCAAGGAGGTTATATTGGTCTCAACTAGGGCCAGGGCCTTTTCAACACTGGCCCCGACTTGGTGGAACACTCTGTCACAAGAGACCAGGGCCCTGCGGGATTTGACATCTTTCTGCAGGGCCTGCAAGATGGAGCTGTTCCGCCTGGCCTTCAGCTTGGACTCACTCCGTCCCCTGATATGGGATTTGGTATATAAATTTTCAATTGCCTTTTTTGCTGGCCCATGTAGGACCAGCATGGATAGTTGGCTCGGGTGAATACCTGATGTTTCCTCCCTTTATGGTCTTGATTTATGGGCTACTACTAAAACGAGGCTGCATTTTAAGCTATATTTTATGCCGTATTTTAATTAACTGTTTCCCCCCCTTCTTTTTTTCTATTACGTTTTATTGTAATTTATATTCCGTGTTAGCTGCCCTGAGCCCAGCCCTGGCCGGGGAGGGCGGGGTATAAATAAATTATTATTATTATTATTATTATTATTATTATTATTATTATTATTATTATTATTAAATGAAGGGCACTTAGAGCTTTAAAGCGCTCACTGTGCCTAGAAAGAACGGAGGATAAGCTTAATGATAATAATAATAATAATAATAATAATAATCTATTATTTATACCCCGCCCATCTGGCTGGGCTTCCCCAGCCACTCTGGGCAGCTTCCAACAAAATATTAAAATACAATAATCAATCAAACATTAAAAGCTTCCCTAAACAGGGCTGCCTTCAGGTGTCTGTATTCCCTATTTTGTATTCCCTATATTCCATATATATATATATATATATATATATATATATATATATATATATATATATATATATATATATATATATATATATATATATATATATATATATATATATATATATATATATATTCCCTATATGTATTCCCTATTTTGTGTGTACCTTATGGCTTTTACAGCACATTTTAAGTGGAGAAATCTTTTTTAGGCTAGTACCTCCACCCAAGCTTGCTTCCCTCGATGTATCCCATGCCAGCCTGCTGAACAGCACATGGTCCCGAGGAGGAAGCGAACAGTGCCGGAAATACCTTGCCAGCCTCATTTCCTGTTTCCCTAGTGCCTGTGTCCTGGATGAAGGGGGCTGCCCCATTGCCTGGGGTTTGACGGACCAATTTGCTACTATGATCCATGGTTATACTTTGCCGGAACACCGCAGGAAAGGGTACAACCGCCTCATAGCAACAGTCCTCTCTAAGAAGTTACATAGCCAGGGCTTCCCAGCTCAGGGAAATGTTCTGGAGGATAATGTCCCATCCGTAACTCTACTGAAAAGCATGAATGCCCAGTTCTTGCCGTGCCAGTTTGTCAGACTTATCCACACACCTTTCGGTTTTGTAAACACATCTCGGCTGTAGCTTAGAGATTCAGTGATGCTTGTGGCATTTCTTTACAACGGATGAAAGATACACAGTTTTGGGGGTGAAATTTGGTGATATGCAGAAAGTCGGAAACCTTTATAGAATCTTAGAGTTAGAAGGGACCCAAGGGTCACCTAGCCCAGCCCCCTGCAATGCGGGAATCTCAGCTAAAGCAGTATTCATAGTACTTTCTTGTGCATGAAAATCTATCTGGAAAACCAGTCCTCCCCGAAGTGTATGACAAAGCTCTGATGGACTTCAATAAGATTTTATTTTAACCTAATCCAAATGTATCTAGCACCAGACGTTTATTAGGTAAAGGTAAAGGGATCCCTGACCATTAGGTCCAGTTGCGGACGACTCTGGGGTTGCGACGCTCATCTCGCTTTACTGGCTAAGGGAGCCGGCGTACAGCTTCCGGGTCATGGGGCCAGCATGACTAAGCCGCTTCTGGCGAACCAGAGCAGCACACGGAAACGCCGTTTACCTTCCCGCCAAAGCGGTACCTATTTATCTACTTGCACTTTGATGTGCTTTCAAACTGCTGGGTGGGCAGGAGCAGGGACCGAGCAACAGGAGCTCACCCCGTCATGGGGATTCGAACCGCCAACCTTCTGATTGGCAAGCCCTAGGCTCTGTGGTTCAACCCACAGCGCCACCCGCGTCCCTGACGTTTATTATATGAATTCAAAAGTAGCCTCCTGTGCAGGCCCGTGCAATGGGGTGGGGGGCAGCCAAGCACACTTGCCCCTGGCCTCGGAGGGCTAAGCTGGCCAGAGGGGCCCTGCCAGGGGCTCAGACAAGCTGAACAGAGCTGCTTCTGTGCATGTTGTGAATATGAATCTGGGTGAATATCACCAATCCATAATGCAAGCTTATCCAAGTCCATTCAAACAAATGCATCTTCTAATCCAAATCGGTTTGGGCATCCCACATTAAGAGCTACCAAAATAGATAGATATTGTGATCCCAGAAGTCTCTGCTTTAGTGCTTAGTGCAGTGGTCAGCAAACTTTTTCAGCTAGGGGCCGGTCCACTGTCTCTCATACCTTGTGGGGGGCCAGGCTATATATATTTTTTTTGGGGGGGGGGAATATGAACAAATTCCTATGTCCCACAAATAACCCAGAGATGCATTTTAAATAAAAGGACACATTCTGCTCATGTAAAAACACACTGATTCCCGGACTGTCTGCGGGCCGGATTTAGAAGGCGATTGGGCCGGATCCTGCCCCCAGGCCTTAAGTTTGCCTACCCTTGGCTTAGTGTATCATTTCATGCTGTTTAAATGAACCTTAAGTTTTTGCTGCTTCAACGGTTTGTTCTTAATTATTGCCTTGTCCTCTCATAGAAATATTAAGAATGAATAATAGGTTGCAGTTGCACTTGTACTAAACTAGCTATTTTCTCACCTACCGTACATTTTGCCACTCTACTTTCAGTTTAGTGTTCTTCTCATCCAGTGATGGCCAAACTTGGCCCTCCAGCTGTTTTGGGACTACAACTCCCATCATCCTAGCTAACAGGACCAGTGGTCAGGGATGATGGGAATTGTAGTCCCAAAACAGCTGGAGGACCAAGTTTGGCCATGACTGTTCTAATCGGTATCTGCCAACATGGTCATATTTTTTTTCCCTTACATGGAGGAGTAAAGAAAGATCTTTTAAGGGACTTGAGAAAGATACTATTCTTAAGCCTAGTACTGTTAAAATTGCTTGCTAACATGATCCATAATTCCCTGGGAATTGTAGCTATTTGAAGGAAGGCCTCCTAGCAACTCTCAGCACCCTTGACAAACCACAGCTCCCAGAATTCCTTGGGGGAAGCCAGAAAAATGCTAGAAAAATGCAACCTGTGCTGTTGATAAAGATAGTGCAACTCGTACAGCATGTTGGCGACAAATACCGTATTTTGCACTCCATAAGATGCACTTTTTTTCCTCCTAAAAAGTAAGGGGAAATGTCTGTGCGTCTTATGGAGTGAATGTGTGGTCCCTGGAGCTGAACTGCCCAGGGGCAAAAGCAGATCGTGCTTTTTTAAAAAAAAGAGAGAGAAGGGGGTGTTGAAAGGAAGCCTGCTAAGCAGCTGCTCAGCAAACGATCGGGGAGAGAGAGAAGGGAGAGAGATTCCAGCCCCGCCCCCTTGCAGAGGGAGGCTGTTTTCCCAGCAACATGTGACTGGCTGATTAGATTATCTGTCTGGAAACTGTAGAAATGGCTTCCTGAAGCTGCAGAACTGTGAGTTAAACCCCATAAAACAGGATTTTTTCCCTTTGCAAAGTAAGCTCAACAACTTTGAACTGATCCTCAAAAAAATGGGGCTTTCCCCCTCTAAAAACTAGGTGCGTCCTATGGTCAGGTGCACCTTATAGAGCGAAAAATATGGTATTCACACAGTTGTTTCAGAAATAATTTTACATCATTTATCAAATGTGTGAGAAAGAGACAATTACTTGCAAAGTGCCACACAAACTTTTGAACTACCCAAAATAAAGTGAACTTGTAATGTCTGATTTAACTAGGTTCTTACAAATTCTTGACTCAGTTTTTCGTTTTCTTTGTTTTTTTTAAAGTAAGTTCAAAAAGATTCAAGAAGAAGGTACGTTCAATGTTGTTCCCGGTAGCTGTGGGGTGCTGATGAATCAGCGTATAAAGTTGTAAAGAATACAGGGTGCCAGCGTTCTATCCCTGTTTCGCCCTAGCAGGAATGGATATAAAACTGACATAACGCAGCTCATTCTGTTACACCTTGATACCACGGAGATATTAGGATCGTGGAGCTCATAAGGTTTTTGTTTTGCTGCCCCAAATGACAAAAAAAAAAAAAAAAAAAAAAGCAAATGCACAAATGTAATTCCTTGATGAGTCTGGAAACGAAGGCAATTTCCCCCAAACCCAGCACAAACTGAAGAAGGTCTTTAAGAACAACAATGAATGGAGCAGTGAAATGGAGGGGTGGGTGGGTGAGGCACCCCTGCAACACACACCCCGGGATCGGGAGGTCATGGGCCTCTGTCAGTTTATCGGGTCCTCCATTCCCAGCCATTCTGCTCTGCCCTGCACCATCCCTCAAATGAACTTATTGGCGTTCAGTCCAAACTGTGACACACCAATTGCAAAGAATGAAACAAACAAGAACAAGACAGTTTTGGACAAAGGTTTATCGCTTTGCACATTGCACTTGAGATGGGGAAAGCCGACGTCTATCTGCTCTAGAAGATCCGCATAATCCAGAGACCTTTGGCTGGCCATGGAAAGAACTGCAAACTTTGCCTTTAACATGCAACTCAACTCATTTTATTTTGGCTTTAAGCCCATAGACATAACCAAAAACAGAAACAGCACAGTCTGGTTTACAATTGCTAACAGTAAAATAGATTAAAAGGGATACTCAATTGAATAAAATATGATAAAAATTAAATTAAAATTTCAAGCTGTATATAACAATCCATTGCGTTTCTTAAGTGTCAGAACTGATGTCAGAAATTTTGCCATATGTAGGGTTATAATCGAGTCTGAATCTTGCAACAAAAGAGCAAGGTAAGACTCTTCCAAATACCCCAGCAATTTTTGAGTTAATGGAAGTAATAGAGTCTTTCGGGCGGCAGAATACAAGGGGCAGACAAACACTATGTGATGAAGAGATTCAATCAAACGGTTATCACAGGCACATAAGACCGAAACCTGGCCCCTAGAAAATCTATGAAAAAGGACGTTTGAGGGGAAGACATTAAACTGTGCTTTAATAAAAGCGAAACGATGACTAGCAATAGAAAGAGTTGATAGATAGGCTAGTACTTGAAGTGGGGGTACAATGCCCAGGGATCTTGGTGAGCATGTCCCCCCGCCCAGCATAACATTGCGTTGCAACTCAATATCATCCAATCTTTGAGAGATGGTCTTTTTTGCTGTATTTAGATCTTGATTCAGCATTTCTGCCTTTAACATGGTTCTGTAAAGCCTCTTCAGATCCATGATGTGGAGATTCCGAACAAGCGGTAAAGGCCTGGGTCCTGGTGGAAGATTTTGGGAGCTCTTGTTCCAGAAAGTGCCCAGTTTCAAAATGAATGCAATTGTAGGAATAAATAGGAACACCGCTAGAATCTGCTCAGCCCAATCTATTTCCTTTCAGCAACTTGCCTGTAGTGATTATAATGAAAATTACAGTAAAATTTGATCAGACACAGTGACAAGCGAAATGAGCAGCATATATGCTGAACTCGGTATTCTCTCTAGTGAACCATTTAACCTACCTGGCAGGGGAGACACCTTGATCATTAAACCATCCAGTTAAATGGGATGTGCCCCAATTTTCCCTAGTTATTCAAATCTTCGCTTGATGGTTTACTCTCCATTTTAATACTTAGTGCCTACCTCCTCAAACAAAAACTTTGCTAAACTGGTTTAAAACCTACAGAGACTCAACACAGGATAAACTGCAACATTCAATGGCACTTAATGATACAAGGTAGAAAGAGGAGCATTTTGAAATCCTCCTGGATTAATGGATTACAATTTGCAAGAGAGCATTCAAAAGTTACACCAGATTTTTACTGTCCTTCGAGTACCTCTTACCGATATTTTGCTATTCATGTAAGAAATCCACCACTAGGACATTAGTTTAGTTAATTAGATGGACGGCACCATTACTGGGTCCAACGGTCAAGAAGACTGTTTCTGCACATGTTGTAGAGGGAAGTGAGAAGTAGATGAGGCTTGTCGATCGAGGCGAAGGAAAAGAAAAGGCTAAGGAGTAAACCTACACAAATCCAGAGTGGAGTCCGTAAGACCTTGTACACCTCCTTCCGGCAACTCCTGCAGCCCAGCTGCCACCAAACGTATTGCTCTGCTTTCCTTTGGACTCCATCAGTGAGGCCAAGAGGGACATTTTGTCGCCTGGGCAGCCCAGGACATCTAGACACACTGTCCAGGTTTGAGCCCCAGGGACTTCACTATATTGGTTTGACTTCACCCCCATTGCCTCTCGAGACGATGGATACCAACAACAGTGGCAGAGATAGATCTTATAGGGAAAGTATTGCAATAATATTTTAAGGTACAGTATGAGATCTCACCACACCTGTCAACTGATCAGGGTGCAATGTAGGTGGGAGATGAAATTTGGAATGGACGACTTTTAAGTCTGAGCCTTCAGAGCTCTCCCCAGAGCACAGCTGTAGGCCATCCATGTTGCCTGATGATTTAGACTACTTGACAGAGTAGCTTACTCACAAGTATCCCTTTACTTTCTTCCTCAAGTGGGCAGTCTGGCATCAGGCAGCTAATTGACCCTGCACCTTTAGGACCCTGTTCTCCCTGGGATTCAGTTGCGTCTTCCCTTATATCTCTGATTCCTTGAAGTGAGGTGTCTTGAAGGAGGAGCTTAGGCTGCTCCCATGTCTCCTGAGGGACCTGGATCTCCTGGTTCTCTCTCTGTGTGCCATAGCACAGGGTGCTCTGCCACGGTATTTACCTCAGGGAGCTACCCTCTGAAGAGTCCTCCATTAGACAAGAGACTGCAAAATGGACCCCTGTAGGCTGCTGGGGGAGGGGCCTCAGAGGGCAGTGGGAAGGTGGAGACCTTCAGTCCTCATAAGCTGGCAGGAGCTGGAGTCAGGAGTAGCTCAGCAATAAAAACACCACCAGTGCCGGGGAAGTTAACTCTTTATTCAAAGAAAGCAAAATAGGGCAGGCCTAGTGATCACAGCATCTCCCATCCAGTTTTTCCATATCCCTCCCCCAATTTTTAAAATAGGATTTCTACACAGAGTAAGTTTTTAATGTTCTTAATCAGATTCCTGATGCAAATATTTAAAACCAGTGGAATTTATCATTGCTCTTTTCACATGGAAACACTTAATCTATTTTGTTACCTGTAGACTTGTTATACCTGCAGCCCTCAGTTAAAATCTGAGCCTCTTGATCAGAGTGGAGGGAAGCAGCTGCATTTGACTACTCCTTTTTGACCATCCATCGCTTAAATCTTTGTTTTTAAAAGTGCCCTTCACTTAGAACCACATGATGACGTAATGAAATACACAAGGAATGAAGTGGCTTGACACAAAATATACAGATTTCAATGTTAGTAGGTAATTGTTTTCTGAACAGAATCAAAGAACTTTCAAAATTAAATTCCTAGGTTGAACTAAAGCACTACAATCAACACAAAATCATATTTACTACAAACATTAAGCCGAACATTCCGGTAGTGTGCAACACTTAAGTTTTGTGACACAGCATAGGCCAATCCGGCTGGAAGTCTACTGAACCAAAATGTCCATGGTTAATACGGGTGTTTAAAAACGGTTTGCATTGAACACACAGGAAGGCTAACCAACCCATGAACTTTGTGTCTTATGAACGTGGCAGAGCACAGAGTTGGTGGGGCATGGGTGGTGTTGTTAACCCAACAGCAGGCGTAAAATCCAGGTCATCTTCAGATGTTCCAGGAGGTAGCCGGAACGTGAATCTCTGCAGGAGGCTTGTGAAGAAGAGGAAGAGCTCCATTTTGGCAAGAGTCTCACCTAAACATGCTCTCCGGCCTGTAAAGAAGCACAAGCTGGATTGAAACTTGGTTTATTGTTTACTTAATATCATGTTATTGGTTTATCTATAATGGAATACTCATCTTGAACAAATGCATGCTCTCCAAGTGTCCCAATTCTCCATCCTGGCTTCTGATTTGATGCCAGAATGTCCCCATTTCCCTATTTTGCCAGTGGCTCTGCTGCTGAGCTTGGGGAGAAGGATGAGCCAGTGCTTGCCCCTTCATAGCGGCTCCTGGAGGAGAGGATGTGGCTGTCGAGGCCTAGAGTGATGATGCAGTGGCTCTGAGGGGGAGGCAGAGGGCAGAGCAGCCCTGAGTGGGACACAATGGGGAGTGGAACGGAGCACAAGGAGTCTGGATTTATTTAAAAAATGCTTTGTGCATCCATGTCTAATCTTGCCTCTTTCTAAAATGTATTTATCGGTGTGTGTTTTTCCTTTTGTAAATCTACCAAAAGAATAAAACCATATTGGGGCTAAGGGGTTTTCTCAGGACAGTGGAGGGTGAGTGTACTTAGTCCCATTGGTGTAGGGGTGGCACTACCCTTCTTCTGAAATGGGGGGGACACACCACAAATGGGCTGTCGAGGAGGGTGAGTTGGATGAGTATGAAAAATGTCCTGATTTTCATCTGAGGAATGTTGGCAAGTATGCAAAAGATGAACTCCCAGCAAGAAGCATTCTACAGAGCTGAAAACCAAGGCGAGCGGATGGTTTCCAGGCAACGGTCTGAGAGTTTTCTGTACCCTAATCCTCCAAACAGCCTGTACCCGATTTGCAAAAGTACCATGATGCAGCCGCTTTGATGTGGCTAAAAGAATGGATGGAGCTCAAAGATAAGGAAGTATTAGATATAGAAGGAGCTAGAACAAGCTATGGATGGCATAAGTATCTCCTAGACGAGAAAATGAAAGCCCACAGCAGTTTTACAAACAGTATAATAAGAAAATCCATTTACTCAACTTGGATAAAATACCGGAAAATACTGGAACCAAAAATACCCCTATGGATATCACCACTTGAAATAACGGCCGTTAAAAGAGCAAATTTAGAGGGAACATGGCCTGTATATAGAGACCTACTAGAACTAACAGGTAACAACATAGAATTAAAAGAATATCCAGAAGTGAAACAATTGCTGAAAGTTTGGCTCCAGTATTTTCAAATAAGAGAGAGATATAAGATAGATAAAAAAAACGGGCTTTGACAGAAGAGAAACAAAATTCGGGAAAATACTATTAGAAGGAAAAGGGAAATATATAAGAAAGTTGTATGAGCTAATATTAGAGGGGGAGATAGAAGAAAATCAGATAATGAATTCGACGAGAAAATGGACTTTGGATTTAGGGAAGGAAATCCCAATAGAAAGTTGGAGAGACTTATGGTTAAAGGACTTAAAGTATACTCACAGCTACGACCTAAGGGAGAATACTTATAAAATGGTATATAGGTGGTATTTTACACCAATGAGGCTATCCAAGATGTATAAAGGAAGTAGCAGCACCTGTTGGTGGTGCAATAAGGAGTCAGGTACGTTTTTGCACATTTGGTGGAAGTGCGCAAACATCAAAGCATTTTGAGAAAATTTTTACAATGAATTAAAAAAAATGGTAAAATATTCATTCAAAAAACGCCCCGAAATATTCCTGCTAGGAATTCTAGGAGAAGAAATCAAAGAAAAAGACAAATGTATGATTATGTATGCCACCACTTCAGCAAGACTCTTAATAGCAAGGAACTGGAAAAGCGCAAACTTACCAGAATTAGAAGATTGGCAAGATAAATTGATGGGATATTACAGATTGGCAATAAAAATTGGGGAAAAAAGGGGAATTTCAGAGAGAGCAATAGGAGAAAATTGGGGAACATTTCAGAGGTATATAGAAAATAAGGTGGAAAGAGCCAATCTTCTAAGGAACATATGAAGGGACTTACAAAGTAAATTAAAATAAATAGCAAACAAGATTAGGTATATACAACAACAACAAATAAAAACTAAACACAATGACGGAAAGGCTGGAAGTCAAACACAGGGGAAGGGTGGGTTTTCTTGTAAGCTATTCTGTTTTCCGTATTGTTTTCATTGTCTACGTCATGTATTGTCATGTTATATGTCATATATTGTTTATGTTAACTTTTTATTTGTTTTTCTTATTGATTTATTTTTTCATGTATGTTAAAAGAAACAATAAAGTTTATTTTAAAAGCAAAAAAACCACAAAAACAAACAAAAAACAAACAAACAAACAGCCTGTATCCATTCTCCATCACAGCAAGCAGGTGCCAATATCAGAGATCAATGGCACATTCTGGCCAGGCCAAAGCACACAGAGCAGGTCCACTGAAAGCTGGGGCCTGGCAGAAGTTCTGAGGGTGGTTAGAGAGCCTTGAAGAGTCCCATTTGGCCCCTGGCCAGAAGTTGCCCTACTGAAAACGAATAATGTTGTGTATCTTATTGCAGATATAAGTACTCCAAAGTTTGGGACTGGGTCCTCTATCCAAGTTTTATTTTATTTTAATATACTTAGGATGGCCTGTTCATTAAGCTCACATTGGATATGCATAAAGAGACCCAAAATAAGTTACCTGCAGAGAAAGGCAGGAATGCATCTCTCTTTATGAACTTTCCTTCAGAGTCAAGAAAGTGCTCAGGATAAAATTTGTATGGTTTTTCCCACTGAGATTCATCGTGCAGCACGGAGGTCAGTAGTGGCATGATGTGAGTCCCCTGCAAAGGAATAGCAAGAGTTAATTTAAAAATGGATATGGCCCATCACGCAAATCGTTATGGTGTAGTCCTAAATGTCTTTTTTTTGAAAAGCAAGAAACGATCTGGAATATAAACCAGAGATTATATACCATTAGCTCCTTAAACAGTCATCATTGGGCTGAGAGAATTGTTGACTGAGCCCCTTGGCCAACTTTTCTGGGATGACTCAATAAAGACCTGTATACAGAAAGGAAGGCAGAAGCAAGTAGGCCCAGACTAGGGAACTGGGGCAGCAACTGGGCCCCCCGGGGGGCAATGGCCCCCAAATTTAAAGGGAGGTCAGTGGGGCCTGCTCCTAGGGTTAGCCTAAAGTGTAATGTCTTAATTAATAAAGAAATTGATCACAGTCAGCTGAGCAAAGAATGCAGTTTAATCAAAGTGATTACCTTTGGAATGAAGTAGCCTTTGAGGGTAACATCCACAGTGGTTGCATGGGGCAGATTTGTTGGGACAATGTCAGCAAATCTCTGGATCTCATGGATCACTGCATCTACATATGGCATTTTCGTTCGGTGCTCAATCCTTGGTTGGGAAGATCCAACAACCTTCGCAATTTCTTCTTGGACCTTATCTGGAGGCAGCGGAGGGGGATTTTGTTTGTTAAAATAAACTCATTGGTGGTTTTCTTGTCCCCCCAAATGCTAAACTCAAAAGCATATGTTTGCCACCAACTCATATCTTCAGATTTCCTGGAGTAACTGACAGCTAATTATGCAATGGGACTGCCTGATCTATGAGCACAATCTCACAACATAATGCGAAGTTGTGGAAGGTGCTATTCACCTGAGAATTTTAGTGGAAACTCACAATTTGCTTATAGTTATGCAGGAAGCGAATGTCAGAAACATTGGGAGGGGGGGCCTGACATGTGTGATGTCACACAGTGAAACTAGGCCCAACAAGGTGCACCCGGTTGTGGAATATTGAGGGGGCCGCCCACCTCATTGAAACCCCCAGAGAGTTATGTATAACTGGAATCAGGATCTGCTAGATAGAGTAATAGGGGCCAACCCAATGAAAAGCACTCACTCTGAATTTCAGGATATTTCATCATTAGTAACAGTCCCCAGCGCAGTGTGGTAGCAGTGGTCTCCGTGCCAGCAGCAAATAAGTTCTCCACTATGACTTTTAGGTTTTCATTGTGGAAATATCCATTCGGTTTGTCCTTCTCCTGGGGTGTAAAAAGAAAGAACTGGCTATAATAAGGTGAATGAGCAAATATCCAAGTAGCTACCCAAGGGCTGGGAGGGCACTCACTGGAATGGAAAGAGTGAAAAGATAATACACAGCAAGCACACTAAAATCACTTTTATCCCTAGATAAGGCTCCAGGACCAAACGGAATATCAGCAAAGTACTACAAAACTTTAAAAGAATGGATGATTCAACCTTTGATGGAAGTTTGCAATGACATTCTGAGGGGGAGCAAGGCACCCGAGTCGTGGAAGGAAGCTTATATTACACTGATACCAAAACCAGACTCAGATAAAACTCAAATGAAGAATTACAGACTTACTCAATGTGGATTACAAAATATTTGCAAATATAATGGCCACTAGACTCAAGAGTGTTTTGATGGAGGTTATCCACAAAGACCAAGCCGGGTTTTTACTGGGAAGACATATAAATGGAAATATTAGAAATATTGTGGATATCCTAGAAAGATTAGAATAACTAAAAGGAACACTAAAGCAGTAATGATGTTTATTGATGCAGATAAGGCCTTTGATAATATTTCTTGGAGTTTTATGAAAGGGAACTTTAAAAAAATGGAGGTTTGAGTAAATTTCATGAATGGCTTAAATGCTGTTTATACTGAGCATAGAGCCAAAATAATAGTAAATAATGTGGTATCAGAAGACATTAGAATTGAAAAGGGAACGAGACAGGGGTGCCCACTATCCCCATTACTATTTATAACGGTCCTGGAGGTCCTGTTGAACATGATTAGAAAAGACAATGAGATAAAAGGTGTAGGGGTGGGGGCCAAAGAATATAAATTAAAAGCCTTTGCAGATGATCTATTGTTGACCCTACAAGAACCTGAAACCAGGGCCACTAGAGCACTGGAGACTATACAAGAATTTGGGCAAGTAGCAGACTTTAAACTGAATAAAGCCAAAACTAAGGTACTAGGCAAAAACCTGACACTGGAGGGAAAAAACAGAATAGAGGTTGGGACGGGGCTTAAATTTGTCAAGAGAGTTAAATATCTCGGTGTGAATGTGACTCCAAAAAACCTGAACTTATATAAAGACAATTATGAGAAAGTGTGGAATGAAATTAAGAGGGATTTGGAGACATGGGGTAATTTGAAACTGTCCCTGTTGGGCCGAATATCTGTGATTAAGATGAATGTATTGCCAGAAATGTTATATTTATTCCAAGCTTTACCGATTGTTGACAAAATGGAACCTTTTCAAAAATGGCAGAAGGATATATTGAGATTTGTCTGGCAAGGAAAAAAACCTAGAATTAAATACAAAATATTAACTGACTCTAAGGAAAGAGGGGGCTTTTCCTTGCCTGACTTTAGCATTTACTTTGAGGCTGCGGCCTTCTGCTGATTGAAGGATTGGTTTATGTTAGAAAATACTGATGTATTAGACTTGGAAGGTTATGCATATCTATGGTATGACAAAATCAAGGCCCACAAGGGCTTTAAAACACACATAATCAGCAAAGCGCTGTTCAGGGTTTGGATGAAATATAAAGACTTGATAGAGAGGAAAACACCCAGATGGATCTCACCAGTAGAAGCAAAAGCCCCCCCCAAAACTGAATATGGGAGGTAACTGGCCAAAATACAGTGATATTTTGATACAAGAAGGAGGCAGTATCAGGTTGAAACCATATGAACAATTGAAAGGGAAAGTACCGGACTGGTTACATTATTATCAAATCAATGAAGCCTTTAAAATGGACAAAAAACTTGGCTTTCAGACTGAAAAGTCCAAGTTGGAAATGGAATTGTTAGAGCCTAAAACGAAAAACTTATCCAGAATGTACAATTCATTGCTAGAGTGGCATACACAAGATGAATTGGTTAAGTCTGCAATGATAGATTGGGCCAAAGACGTTGGGCATAACATAATGATGGTGGACTGGGAGAGACTGTGGAAGAAAGGAATTAAATTTACTGCATGTAATATGTTAAGAGAGAATATTATGAAAATGATTTACAGGTGGTATTTTACCCCAGTCAAACTTGCTAAAATCTATCATTTGCAAGACAACAAATGTTGGGAATGTGGAAGGAACATTTTACCATATGTGGTGGACCTGCCCAAAGATTAAGGCCTTCTGGGAAAAGATATATAATGAAATTTAAAAAGTGTTGAAGAACACGTTTATTAAAAAACCAGAGGCCTTTCTACTTGGAATGGTCAACCAAGAAATTCCTAAGGAAGATCACACCTTTTTTATGTATGCCACAACAGCAGCAAGAATTTAGATTGCAAAATACTGGAAGACACAGGATTTATCAACAATAGAAGAATGGCAGATGAAAATGATGGACTATATGGAACTCGCCGAACTGACAGGAAAACTCCGAGACCAGAGGGAGGAGACGGTGGAAAAAGACTGGAGGAAATTCAAACAATACATAAAGAACTATTGTAAGATTGAAAATTAGGGGAAAGTTGGAAGGAAAGTTAGCCTACAGAGTAGAATTATGACTAAGAAATGTTAAAAAATGAGTTATGGTTAAGAAAGCTATAAGATAAGAACATAAGTTAGATAAGGGAAATTACGGAAAGATGAGAGGAAATTACTAAAGATGATTAACATTGAAATGCAGCAGGGGAGACTGGAGGAAGTCATCCCCCTATGATTAGGAAAGAGGAAGGGAAAAATATGATGTTTGTTTCTGTTGTATCTGTATGTTGTGCTTTATATTGTGATTCTTTTCTTTGTTAACCTTTGGTTATTGTTTGTGATGAAAAACCCAATAAAAATTATTTCCAAAAAAAAATATCTCTTTTATCCATGAAAGCGTGTCACAGGCAGAAGAAAGGAGCTTGCTGCAAAAGAAATACTGGGATGGGTGGGACATGATGTGTTGGACTAGTCATGGAATCATGGAATCATAGAGTTGGAAGAGATCCTGAAGATCACCTATTCCAAGCATCTGCAATGTAGGACTGCAGCTGTACCTTACAGGGATCGAATCTGCAACCTTGCCATACGCAGCAATGCATTCCAACCAACTGAGCTACTGTATCTCAAAGGTTGTTTTTTTATTTTTCTTTTGAGAGGAGCGGGCGTCCCACTGGGAAACAGTCCTGCAAACAATCAGGTCACAGACTCCGGATATCAGCCAAAGCTTTATAGAGCAAAACTAAAATAAAATGTGCAGAGTATATTAGACACCAGCTCACATGGAAATGTATTTTTTAAAATGTGAAAATTTCAACTTTTGAAAATATCCAAATTTATTCTTGGCGGGCTTAAAAGACTCCATTACCTCTTGCTGTCTCAGAAGAAATGAATCAATGAAGCTCCTTTGGTCGTTTTCATCCAGATCTCTGAGGTGTTTTATGAAGGTGGCATTTATGAAGGCATATATCTCATCTCTGTTGTGAAGAACAGTCTTACGACCTCCCAAGAGCGAGCCAAGAGCAGGAAACATGTTATACAGCTGTAAGAATAACATACGACAAAGAGAAAAGCCAATGCTTAATTCTCAGGTGGTGCTCCAAACATGTTTGCTCATCTTCCACAGAGGAATAAACAAGGACACAGAACAAGAATGTTTTCGGGTTGGAGCAACGTTGAGTAAATATCTCTTAGAGGCCAAGGCTGTAATAGAGCTGGCTGGAGGGCCATTATCTTACGTGCTGCTGTAGTTATCAAGCCCCCTTGTATTTGTGGATTAGCAATTTGCTCAGATGTGCACTAGCCCCTAGACAGGGGTCAACACTGTATACTTAGACCAGTAGTGGCCAGGGGCATCAATATATAAAAAGTCAATCATGGTTTTAGTTATCTAGCTATTATATTTTAAGCAGAATATCCAATTATATGAATGAAAATAATAAATGGGGGGAAGACTGCTTTTTTAAAATGTTCTGAAAACGACTCATATTTCTCAAAATGTGTTTTGCAGTCAATCCCGAACGATATGGAATTGCACACACCTTGAGTTTTCTGTGAATACAACCAACTATTTCTTTTCCATTTGAAAAAGCTTAGATTACCATGACAGAGGGGCTTCCAAAAAGCTGGATATTTTCATTGACCAACTTCAGAAGTTTTCTAAATGTGGAATCTTCGTATTCAAATCGCTTGTTTAGTAGGATGGACACTATGATATTGGCAACAGCGGCATTCATAATTGTGGCGGTTTCAAATGGTTGTCCTATACACAAATATTAAACCATGTTCAGATAAAATACCAAGTATAAATTGCTCTTCACTACCTTAAGCTGCCCCACAAGGGCCTAGGAAGAGGATGCCCCAGCCATAGCGGCCTGACGGAGACTGGACAAAGGTGAACGTGAAGCCAGCTCCTTACTTGCCTTGTGAGGCAGAAGTGGAAGCAGTGGGCGCCACCAGGCCTGCATGGTGAAAAGGATCCCATCCAGCACTGTACACTCAGCTCCCAGGCAGGCCTTGCACACAACAAGCACAATAAAGGCCAGTGCGGTGCCTGCCTGCCCAGCCTTCCACTTGTCTGTCCATTCCCAACATCAAGGACTGGTGGACTGGCTGAACCACCTCAGCTCCTGGCAACCAGCACCCCCTAGCAAGCCCCAAAGGCACCGTTCACCTGGGGACCTTGTAGCCAGGGCTGCTGCAACAAACAGCTGTGCAAGCCTTTGGGAGGCAGAGTTGCGAGAGGGCATCCGTGTAGGGAGGGAAGGAAAGAGGGACAGAGGCCAGCATTATCTCACATTGACCTGAACAATGCAGATTGGTTACTTCTTCACCGGGAATCCTGGTTACTATAGTTCTGAGAATTAGCAATATGTAGATAGGACAACATTCTGGGCATCTAAGGAATCACTAACCCACCTTGGTAAGATTCAAATCTCTTAATCAGGACACTGCATTCTTCCACAATTCTGTCCTCTATGGACCTTTTCCCCATGCCATGGTCCCGTAATGTGCTTAGTGCAAAGCGCCTCATCACTTTCCAGTTTTCACCACGTGAAAAAACAACACCTGAAGAGAAGAGATCCAGTTTCAAGTTAGCATGGCCATATGATAATATGTTTTGGCTCATCTCACCCTTCTTCTGTGGAACTGAGGATGCCTCTCAGCTGGTCCCTCATCCGGTCTCTAATAAGACACACACGCTGCAGAACTTCAGCAATATCCCTATGGGTTGTACCCTCAGAACACAATTGCACAAGGCGTTCTCCAGTGTACGGCCCTTCAGATGTAATGGTACATTATCTTATGACCAGATTCTCCTATTCCCTCAAGAATGCTCTTTTGCTGGCAGTGACAAAGACATTTCACATTATCCATCAAATGGCTGCAGCTACACTGGTGGATTGAAAAATGGAGAGGCTGTCCTCAAAGCTATAATATAAACTAATAATCAGTTCTATGAACCTTTTGGCACAGATTCTATATTGCTATGATAACTAAATTTCACAAACAGTACAAGCTATTATGCAGAAGGAATGGTCTCACCAAAGCCCCTTGCAAACTCCTCAAAAATTGGGATGATGGGTCTCTCTGCAAATGCGTCCGCCTGATTCACCAGAGCCTCCTTGACTGTCTCGTACCCTGTCAGCACCACCATTTTCTGGAATCCCATTTGGATGTGGAAGATGGGGCCATGTTCTTTTGACAACTGGAGAGAAACATCAAATAAATCCCCCTATGCTAAGCAAAGGGTAACTAAACATACATAATCTCTCACAGATCTGAAATCAAAACTGCTTTCATTTACATGGTTTCATGGTATATTTGTGACTGAATTATCAACTGTAAATGTCTAAGCACATGGGCGCCTTTAGGAAGAGGAGTAACATCAAATTGTTAAGAAGAAAGTGCAGTAGGATGGCAATTTCTGCAGGTCTTTTATTTTATTTGGTGGAAATTGTGAGCAAATAAAGTTGAAAACTGATGTGAATTTTCCTCCCTTAACAAAATGAAAGTTAGAATCATAGAACTGTAGAGTTGGAAGGGAACACAAGGATCATCTAGTCCAACCCCCTGAAATGCAGGAATCTTTTTACCCAATGAGGGATCGAACCCACGACCCTGTGATTAAGATTCTCATGCTCAATAAACTGAGCTATAAGTTCTGGCTGCTCATCATTAGGCTCCTCTGTTTCACCCGTGGAGTGCCAGTGCTTTCCAGTATTGCCTTTTGCTTAAATTACCCTGGAGACTTAATCTAGATTTACTCTAATGCAAATTTTTACACCTGCCCAAAGAATCCTGGGAACTGTGGGTGTTATGAAGAGATGAACATTCTCAATAAGAACATAATTTCAGACATGGGCGCAATCACACACAAAAAGGATGAAAAAAGGAATAAGCGATACTTGACAGAGTTTTGTCATTTTTGCATATTTGCATATATGAGATGGAAGACTGGCATCTACCTGGGCTAAAACATCCACAGAAACTTTGCCTTGCTGCAGAAAGAACAGAAAACGTTACCTTTAACATTGTTCTGTAAGGTCTCTTCAGATCCATCATGTGGAGATTCCCAAGAAGTGGTAAAGGTGTAGGACCTGGTGGGAGATTTTTGGAGCTCTTATTCCAGAAACTGCCCCATTTCAAAATGAATATAATCGCAAGGATGAGCAGGAACAATGTTGGAATCTGTTCAGTCCAATCCATTTTTTTCAGCGATCAAATTTCTGAAGCTATTACTGTGAAAGTCACAACATAGTTTGATCAAGGACAATGTCTGCCGGCTGAAATGAGCAGCAAATTTATCATACTAGAAACTGTCTCTAGTGAATCATTTCATTCAATAGAATGCCTTCCACTTTCCCCCAGACTTTACTGCAATCTATGCTCGATGATATGGCTTTCCCTGTAAAGGTATGGTAAAGGACCCCTGGACGGTTATGTCCAGTCAAAGGTGACTATGGGGTTGCGGCACTCATCTCGCCTTCAGGCCAAGGAAGCCGGCGTTTGTCCACAGACAGTTTTCCAGGTCATGTGGCCAGCATGACTAAACTGCTACTGGCGCACGGAGGACCGTGACGAGTGCCAGAGCGCATGGAAATGCCGATTATATTCCCTCCGCAGCGGTACCTATTTATCCACTTGCACTGGCATGCTTTTGAGCTGCTAGGTTGGCAGGAGCTGGGATAGAGCAACGGGAGCTCACCCAGTTGCAGGGATTCGAACTGCCGGCCTTCCAGTCAGCAAGCCCAAGAGACTCAGTGGTTTAGACCACAGCACTCTTTATACTTCCTTGAGCAGGGGTGTTTTCTTCCTGAAATGCAAACATCGTTCAGCAGATTCAACCTCTTTTGAATTCTCAGGAGGTCCAAAGTTCAGGTTTAGAACAACATCATAGAATCACAGAAGGGACCCAAACAACTGTTAAGAAACCCTCTGGCGTAATATTTGAACTAGTGAGATATTTTTGAGATAGTCTCAGAATCTCCTGAACTCCTTCTTTACAAATATTCTGCTATTCGGCATGTGCGTGTAGCTAGTTTAGTTAATTAATATACTGGTACCAGCAACCTAGGGAGATGTTTGTGGGGAAATACTGCAAAAATATTTTGGGGGGTGTGTCCATGTGCGTACAATTTTCTGCACTATGCACCATGGTCCTCTTCTGTCAGACATCTCTGGAACTATTTGCTCCATAGACAAACTTGTGTTATATACTTACTCTTGGCTTTTGCAACGTAGTGGTTTAGCTGATGATGATGTCCTTTATTTATAGTTGCTCTTGATCCATAAGGTCCCCGGGCAGATTGCAGCCATTTTAAGCACTGTTGTAATTCTTCCATTCCACCTTAAGGGTTGGACATGTGACTTGGGCGTTTCAGTTGGAGTTAACTGCCACTGTGTGTACTTCTGATGATGATAACGTCTAATCCTTTACCTCAGGTTTTGTCCTGCTGTTTTGTTTAATAAAGATGCTTGTTTAAAACGTTCATACAAGCCTCTGTTATGCCAACTTCTGCTACGTAAAGAAATCTGAAGGTGTGCCTAGCTGTCTGAAGACTAGGCCCATGATTTCTGCTGCTCCAGGGACTGAAACTCAAACGCCAGTTGTTAGGTGTTACTGAGTGAGCTAACTGGGAGGGCATGCCAGTTGCTCTGGTCTACCTGGATTATCAATAACATAGGGTTATGGGGCCCAGATCCACGGCGCTTACACAGAGGTATATGGAGAAGTGAAGCAAGCATAAACCTGGCCTACTGCAAGAGGCTTTTAAAGTCTGAGGTAAAATATTTTTGAGTGAAGTGAAGCAGGCCGCACACCTGCTTGTAAAGCTGTAAAGAGCTGTGTTCAGCCAGGAACTGAGCTGAGCTGAGGTGAAAGAGCAGGAATGGATCTTTCTGAAACTGCAATGGGGGGAGGCCCCTGTCTGCGTTTGAATGGACAAAACTATCAGACCTGGTCAGTCTATTGTGAGGCTCAATTGAGACGGGCTGCAGTGTGGCACACTGTGATAGAAGCCCCACCTAATCCTCTCACAGAAGCATGGTCTAATGCTGACTCCAAGGCCATGGGAATTATAGTGCTATCAGTGTCTCCAGAGGAGCTTATCACACTGAATGGAAAAGTCAATGCCAGTCAAATGTGGAATGCATTGAGAGACACACATTTGAGACAAGAAGCAGGATCTGTTCTTCTATATTTCAGAAAGTTGCACACAAAGAAACTTGAGCCTGGAGGGAATTTCAGAGACCATGTTTTAGAATTATTAAGACTGAGACAGGAATTGGTCTACCGAGGTTTCAATGTGCCTGAAAATTTATTTTCTGTTTTAATTCTGGATTCTTTGGATGTTAGTTACAGTGCAATAGCCAGCCAGCTGGCAACTCTTCCAGCACAAGAATTAACTGCTTCCAAAGTCATGGCAGTTCTGCAAAATGAATATGATCGAAGGAATGCTACAACTCCCGATTGTCTACTTCAGGGGGAGCAGGCATCAGCGTCTTTTGGGACAGTGTTGCAGCCAACAGGGGGAGCTAAAGTATTATCAGCTGTCAAATGTTGGAAATGTGGAAACCCAGGCCATATCCAACGAAATTGTCCCAAGACAAAAGGCAGACAAAAGCAAATGTCTACAGATGGCAAGAAGAAAGGGGGCCAAAAGTCAAAGAATGTGCAAAACAAGGTTTTTGTTGCACATGCGACTTCAACAAAGGCTAAAGGAAGATTTATTGTGGACTCTGCAGCCACACGGCACATTTGCAAAGATAAACATTTGTTTATTTCCTTCAAGTCACAGGAGGGCCAGATTCATCAGGCTGATGGGACTTCGATCCAGATTGCAGGCGAAGGAGTGATCGAGCTTAAAAGTTTGAATTCCACTATTAACAAAGTTCTTTTTGTTCCAGAGTCAGCTGAGAACCTGCTGAGTGTTCCCCAGCTCACAGAGAAGAACTTTGATGTTTTCTTTTCAAAGGGCATCTGCATCATCAGCAAGGACGATGAGGAACTCTTACGTGCTGACTACGTGAACAGTTTATTTCAGTTTGCTTATGATGATATTGGTGTAAATGTGCAGAGTAATGATTCTTGTTGTATGGTGAAAACTAACAAAGTTCTCCATGCAGATTGTATTCATTCACACCACAGGAGGTTTGGTCATATGCCCTGGCAGATGCTAACCAAAATGCCAGAAGTAGTTAATGGTTTAACCATTAAACCATGCAAGTTCTACATGAAGTGCAAGTCATGTGCAGAGCACAAGGTGAGGGTGGCTTCAAAGGGTAAGGTATCTGGCAGACAAGTTTCAAAACCCTACCAGATTGTCCATGCAGACCTTGTTGGTCCATTGGCGCCCTCTCTTGGTGGAGCTAAATATTTCATGGTATTGATTGATGCTTTTTCCAGATACATTCATGTGTATTTGCTTAAGCAAAAATCAGATGCATTTTCTAAGTTCAAAGAATTCTATGCCTGGTTGAAAAATGCCCGTGGAAAGCAACTACAATGTCTTTTCACTGACCGTGGTGGAGAATTCACTTCTCAGCAATTTGAGGCTTTTCTAACTGAGAAGGGAATCCAGCATGACCTCGCTTGTCCACGATCTCCATGGGAGAATGGACTTTGTGAAAGAGCAAACCAGACATTGCTACAAGGTTTAAAAACTCAGTTAAGTGATGCCAATCTACCTGAATCTTATTGGGGGGAGAGTTTGAATCATTTTGTGCATACTTACAATAGGAGATTATCTACATCCATAGGTTGCACCCCTTATGAAAAGATGTTTGGCAAGAAGCCTTATGTCAAATACATGAGAATCTTTGGTTCTGACATGTGGGTACATACTCCACAGAGCAGCAAGCTCGGGAAGCGTGGTGTACTTGGGATTTTTGTAGGATATGAGAAAGGTGCATACAGAGTATACATGCCCGACACAAAGACAATAAGGTTCACCAAAAGTGTGGAGTATTGTGCAAAATGGGGTGAAAATGTGGGGATTTTCCAAAGTCATCCTGAAGCTGAGGAAGCAGAGGAAGCTAAGGATGATGATCAGGGTTCGGATTCCGATTCAGTGGGAGGTGCTGATGCTGCTGTCAGCGACAGCGAAACAATAAAATACCAGAGCGATAAAACTTCACTCAGACCATCTGATGGGTCTGAAACTGAATTGGATGAACCACAGTTCATCAATGGCCGCATTTCTCCAAACAAGGAGGAGATGAGCGTTAAAGACTCACGTCTGATACGCAAATCACAAAGGGCCACGAAGGGCAAACCACCCAAAAGGTTTGATGTTGAGTTTGCCAGCACAGCTACTGCTGTCGTTGGTAGCTCAATGAAGGTGTGGGAACCTTCAAGTTTTCAAGAAATTCGAGAACTGTCCTCAAAGGACGCTGAGCCATGGTTAAAGGCTATAAATGATGAACTTAGTTCCTTGGAAAGAAACAAGACCTGGGAGTTAGTTCCAGTAGTTCCAGGAATGAGACTGGTTGGGAGCAAATGGGTTTTTAAAGTCAAGACCGATCAGAATGGAAAAGTTGTCAGGCACAAAGCCAGATTAGTTGCCAGAGGTTTTTCCCAGATACCAGGTCAAGATTATAATGAAACCTATTCTCCCACCGTCAAATTTGAGAGCATTAGGCTTATGCTCAAGATTGCTGCAGAAGAAAAGCTTCACGTTTCCCATCATGACGTAAATACAGCTTTTTTGTATGGGATTTTAGAAGAGGAATTGTATATGCTTCCACCTGACGGAGTGCAAATACAGAAAGGGATGGTATGTAAACTAAAGAAATCCCTATATGGTCTTAAACAAAGTGCCAGGTGTTGGAATACCAAGCTTACTGAGACAATGCTATCTCTAGGTTTTCATCAAGGAAAGGCGGATCCATGTGTGTTTGTCAAAGAAGAAGGGCAACATAAACTGTATTGTGTTTGTTTTGTTGACGATCTTTTGTTGTTTTGGAAAGATCAAGATTTATACCAAAACACCCTAGCTCAATTAAAGGAGCACTTTGATATGAAGGATCTTGGCCAGGTATCCAACTATCTATCGCTGCAGGTAGAAAAAGACCAAACAGGTAATTTTCTGGTTCACCAAGCTCAGAAAATTGCTGATGTATTAGCCAGACTAAATTTGACTGATGCGAATCCTGTGGACACCCCGATGGTGACAGGTTATCAAATAGATGAAAAGGCTGAAGCATTTTCTGATATAACGTTGTATAGATGCATTCTGGGCAAACTAAATTTTATTGCCAGATGTTCAAGGCCTGACATAGCTGCTAGCACTAATCTGCTCAGCAGACACTCTAATAATCCTACTGTTCAGGATTGGAAATCATTAAAACGCATAGCTCGTTATTTGAAAGGGACTATGCACTATGGGCTGAGGTTCACCAGTCAGAAAACTGGAGGTCTGGAAATTTTTGCTGATGCAAGTTTTGGAAGTGATACCACAGACGGTACAAGTACTTCTGGAGTATGTTATATGTACAACCGTTGTCTGTTTGATTGGATGTGCAGAAAGCAAACGACAGTAAGTTTAAGTTCTTGTGAGGCTGAACTAAATGCATTGTCGTTATCGCTGATGGATTGCGATTGGTTGATACAACTGTTTCAGGATATCGGTATCAAAGTGATTTATCCTATACCGGTGTATCAAGACAACAGATCTTGTTTGGCTTTGCTTAATTCAGAGAGTTGCAAGCAAAGAACCAAGTATTTACAAATAAAATTACACCGTGCAAGGGAATGCATAAAGAAAGGTGTCATATATGGCAGGTAACGAGATTCCTGCAGATCTGTTGTCTAAAGTTGTTAACAAACAACAACTGCATGTGTATATGCATAAGCTACAGTTGGTTAGTAAAACCAGTGCTTAATGTTACATGGAAAGGGGGAGGTTGTTGTAATTCTTCCATTCCACCTTAAGGGTTGGACATGTGACTTGGGCGTTTCAGTTGGAGTTAACTGCCACTGTGTGTACTTCTGATGATGATAACGTCTAATCCTTTACCTCAGGTTTTGTCCTGCTGTTTTGTTTAATAAAGATGCTTGTTTAAAACGTTCATACAAGCCTCTGTTATGCCAACTTCTGCTGCGTAAAGAAATCTGAAGGTGTGCCTAGCTGTCTGAAGACTAGGCCCATGATTTCTGCTGCTCCAGGGACTGAAACTCAAACGCCAGTTATTAGGTGTTACTGAGTGAGCTAACTGGGAGGGCATGCCAGTTGCTCTGGTCTACCTGGATTATCAATAACACCAGCAACCTAGGGAGATGTTTGTGGGGAAATACTGCAAAAATATTTTGGGGTGTGTGTCCATGTGCGTACAGTTTTCTGCACTATGCACCATGGTCCTCTTCTGTCAGACATCTCTGGAACTATTTGCTCCATAGACAAACTTGTGTTATATACTTACTCTTGGCTTTTGCAACGTAGTGGTTTAGCTGATGATGATGTCCTTTATTTATAGTTGCTCTTGATCCATAAGGTCCCCGGGCAGATTGCAGCCATTTTAAGCACATGCTGTTCTGCATGTGGTGACAGGGAGCTCAGGTGTTGACAGGCAGTTACCACGGTATCAGAGCAGGTACTGGGACCCTGAAATTCTAGTGGGCCCAGGGAGGAATATATTTGTTAAGAGTCCAGTGAGGAATACTTTAGTAGAAATTTCAGAATTTGGACCTTTTTATTGAGTGTTTCTGACCACAGGATCTCACCCAGTAAGCATTTTGAAATCAGCGTTCTTAAAGCTAATAACTGTGAATAATTGTATGAGTGTACAACTTAGCTACTTGCGTACACAGATTGAACATTTGTTGAATGTAACATTTGAAGATTTGCAATATTTGCTACTTCCTCATATTAGAGTGAATGTTTGTGTCTCCCCTTTAAGGCGAAGAAGAACATGCTACGCTGTTTCAGATGTGGGCAGACGTGGATTCCCCACTGACAGGAATTGGTAGGGGAGTGCAAAGCATGGATTTGAAGAGCCCACTCGCTCCGCATGAGGGGGCTTCGCAGATAAGTCGCTTGTATAAAAAACTATTTTTAGGTCTCTGCAGCCTGTATAGTTCTTGTATTTTCTAAGTAAAACCATTATCACTAGCTGATATTTGGACATTTAACTGGGAATATGATGCTTCAAGATATTTGAAGGCATTTGTTAACGTGTGATTATAGGAAACCAGTTTCATTGGTTGATCTCTATGCCCGAAGCAGAGGCACCAACTTGCGCCCAAGATGTGACATCATGAGCACACAACATCACAATGTCGGGAGAGATATGACAAGAGACTGCAAAATGGACCCCAACCCTATTTATTTATTTCATAACATTTATCCACCACTTGGCTGTAAAAAACTAAAAGCTCAAAGTGGGTAGGTAGCTCAAACGAAGAAGGCTCCGAGCCAGGGGACTGGTGGGTGGGACGAGTGGTCAGTGGGAGAAGATGGAGGTGTTGGAAGCTGAAGAGGTAACAGGGTTTTGTGAGCAGGAAGAAACTGGAGCAGAGAACAGTTCAGACAGGAGAGGACGGGGGTCAGGAGACAAAGATGACGCAGCCTTCCTCATCCAGGGAGTCTCCCCCTCCTGCTGCGACCAGCTCCCTTCTCCCTGGACACCCAGAACATGGAGAGAAATGAAGACGGCAAAGTCATGAGATGCAAGGTGATGGAGCTGTAGGATGCTGGGGGAGGGGCCTCAGAGGGCAGTGGGAAGGTGGAGACCTTCAGTCCTCATAAGCTGGCAGGAGCTGGAGTCAGGAGTAGCTCAGCAATAAAAACACCACCAGTGCCGGGGAAGTTAACTCTTTATTCAAAGAAAGCAAAATAGGGCAGGCCTAGTGATCACAGCATCTCCCATCCAGTTTTTCCATAACCCTCCCCCAATTTTTAAAATAGGATTTCTACACAGGTAAGTTTTTAATGTTCTTAATCAGATTCCTGATGCAAATTTTTAAAACCAGTGGAATTTTTCATTGCTCTTTTCACATGGAATCACTTAATCTATTTTGTTACCTGTAGACTTGTTATACCTGCAGCCCTCAGTTAAAATCTGAGCCTCTTGATCAGAGTGGAGGGTAGCTGCTGCATTTGACTACTCCTTTTTGACCATCCATCGCTTAAATCTTTGTTTTTAAAAGTGCCCTTCACTTAGAACCACATGATGACGTAATGAAATACACAAGGAATGAGGTGGCTTGACGCAAAATATACAGATTTCAATGTTAGTAGGTAATTGTTTTCTGAACAGAATCAAAGAACTTTCAAAATTAAATTCCTAGGCTGAACTAAAGCACTACAATCAACACAAAATCATATTTACTACAAACATTAAGCCGAACATTCCGGTAGTGTGCAACACTTAAGTTTTGTGACACAGCATAGGCCAATCCGGCTGGAAGTCTACTGAACCAAAATGTCCATGGTTAATACGGGTGTTTAAAAAAAGGTTTGCATTGAACACACAGGAAGGCTAACCAACCCATGAACTTTGTGTCTTATGAACGTGGCAGAGCACAGAGTTGGTGGGGCATGGGTGGTGTTGCTAACCCAACAGCAGGCGTAAAATCCAGGTCATCTTCAGATGTTCCAGGAGGTAGCCGGAACGTGAATCTCTGCAGGAGACTTGTGAAGAAGAGGAAGAGCTCCATTTTGGCAAGAGTCTCACCTAAACATGCTCTCCGGCCTGTAAAGAAGCGCAAGCTGGATTGAAACTGGCTTAACTGCTTACTTAATAACATTTTATTAGTTTATCTATAATGGAATACTCATCTTGAACAAATGCATGCTCTCCAAGTGTCCCAATTCTCCATCCTGGCTTCTGATTTGATGCCAGAATGTCCCCATTTCCCTATTTTGTCAGTGGCTCTGCTGTTGAGCTTGGGGAGAAGGATGAGCCAGCGTTTGCCCCTTCATAGCGGCTCCTGGAGGAGAGGATGTGGCTGTCGAGGCCTAGAGTGATGATGCAGTGGCTCTGAGGGGGAGGCAGAGGGCAGAGCAGCCCTGAGTGGGATGAAATGGGGAGCGGAACGGAGCACAAGGAGTCTGGATTTATTTAAAAAATGCTTTGTGCATCCATGTCTAATCTTGACTCTTTCTAAAATGTATGTTTTTCAGGCAACGGTCTGAGAGTTTCATGTACCCTAATCCTCCAAACAGCCTGTATCCAGTCTCCATCACAGCAAGCAGGTTCAATGGCACATTCTGGCCAGGCCAAAGCACACGAGGGGAACACAGAGCAGGTCCACTGAAAGCTGAGGCCTGGGGAAAGTTCTGAGGGTGGTTAGAGAACCTTGAAGAGTCCCATTTGGCCCCTGGCCCAGAGGTTGCCCTACTGAAAACGAATAATGTTGTGTATCTTATTGCAGATATAAGTACTCCAAAGTTTGGGACTGGGTCCTCTATCCAAGTTTTATTTTATGTTAATATACTTAGGATGGCCTGTTCATTAAGTTCACATTGGATATGCATAAAGAGACCCAAAATAAGTTACCTGCAGAGAAAGGCAGGAATGCATCTCTCTTTATGAACTTTCCTTCAGAGTCAAGAAAGTGCTCAGGATAAAATTTGTATGGTTTTTCCCACTGAGATTCATCGTGCAGCACGGAGGTCAGTAGTGGCATGATGTGAGTCCCCTGCAAAGGAATAGCAAGAGTTAATTTAAAAATGGATGTGGCCCATCATGCAAATCGTTATGGTGTAGTCCTAAATGTCTTTTTTTTGAAAAGCAAGAAACGATCCGGAATATAAACCAGAGATTATATACTATTAGCTCCTTAAACAGTCATTGGACTGAGAGAATTGTTGACTGAGCCCCTTGGCCAACTTTTCTGGGATGACTCAATAAAGACCTGTATACAGAAAGGAAGGCAGAAGCAAGTAGGCCCAGACTAGGGAACTGGTGCACCAACTGGGGCCCCCAGGGGGCAATGGCCCCCAAATTTAAAGGGAGGTCAGTGGGGCCTGCTCCAGGGTTAGCCTTAAGTGTAATGTCCTAAGTAATAAAGAAATTGATAACAGTCAGCTGAGCAAAGAATGCAGTTTAATCAAAGTGATTACCTTTGGAATGAAGTAGCCTTTGAGGGTAACATCCACAGTGGTTGCATGGGGCAGATTTGTTGGGATAATGTCAGCAAATCTCTGGATCTCATGGATCACTGCATCTACATATGGCATTTTCGTTCGGTGCTCAATCCTTGGTTGGGACGATCCAACAACCTTCGCCATTTCTTCTTGGACCTTATCTGGAGGCAGCGGAGGGGGATTTTGTTTGTTTGTTTGTTAAAATAAACTCATTGGTGGTTCTCTTGTCCCTCCAAATGCTAAACTCAAAAGCATATGTTTGCCACCAACTCATATCTTCAGATTTCCTGGAGTAACTGACAGCTAAATATGCAATGGGACTGCCTGATCTATGAGCACAATCTCGCAACATAATGCGAAGTTGTGGAAGGTGCTATTCACCTGAGAATTTTAGTGGAAACTCACAATTTGCTTATAGTTATGCAGGAAGCGAATGTCAGAAACATTGGGGGGGGGCTGACATGTGTGATGTCACACAGTGAAACTAGGCCCAACAAGGCCCATCCGGTTGTGGAATATTGCGGGGGCCGCCCACCTCATTGAAACCCCCAGAGAGTTATGTATAACTGGAATCAAGATCTGCTAGATAGAGTAATGGGGGCCAACCCAATGAAAAGCACTCACTCTGAATTTCAGGATATTTCATCATTAGTAACAGTCCCCAGCGCAGTGTGGCAGCAATGGTGTCCGAGCCAGCAGCAAATAAGTTCCTCACTATAGCTTTTAGGTTTTCATTGTGGAAATATCCATTCGCTTTGTCCTTCTCCTGGGGTGTAAAAAGAAAGAACTGGCTATAATAAGGTGAATGAGCAAATATCCAAGTAGCTAGCCAAGGGCTGGGAGGGCACTCACTGGAATGGAAAGAGTGAAAAGATAATACACAGCAAGTACACTAAAATCACTTTTATCCCTAGACAAGGCTCCAGGACCAGATGGAATATCAGCAAAGTACTACAAAACTTTAAAAGAATGGATGATTCAACCTTTGATGGAAGTTTGCAATGACATTCTGAGGGGGAGCAAGGCACCCGAGTCGTGGAAGGAAGCTTATATTACACTGATACCAAAACCAGACTCAGATAAAACTCAAATGAAGAATTACAGACTTACTCAATGTGGATTACAAAATATTTGCAAATATAATGGCCACTAGACTCAAGAGTGTTTTGATGGAGGTTATCCACAAAGACCAAACCGGGTTTTTACCGGGAAGACCTATAAATGGAAATATTAGGGGACAAACAGAAGAAGACACCTTCATCCCGGTATGGCTCCCCTTCATCATACACACAGCCCAAATAGACAATGACAGAAATCCACCGGCAGCATACAAATCAATTTGGCTAACCTAACCAAAAACACTCACCCACCCCTCTCACACAGGAAACCAAAGATCACCACAGCCTACCACAAATGAACAATCACACCCTACACCAACCCTGACCTCTCTCACCACTAAAAGAGCACAAGCAAACAACAGAGAACATACACAAAAGACACTGACACTCAACTCTGCATATATTAAGTAAAATAGAAATACCGCCACCCCATCGTACCCATCTCCCCATCCTACCCACACCTCTCCCCCTTCTCTCCCTAATGTCTCAACAAACGAAACTGCTGTATAAAAATGTTACATGGAAAGAACAAGAAAGAAACAATGCATATACCTTTACAAATCAAGAATATCCTTAATTTAAAAAATAAATAAATGAATGAATGAATATATGGAAGATAACTATAAAGCTGAAAACACTGGCAGCACCATGATAATTTCAACAGAGTAAATAATTTTTGATGGCTGTAAAAGTGGAAAACTGATTTGCATGGAAAATATGCGGGAATGATATGTAACATGAAGGAGAAGTAGGGCAGTCATTGGTTATTTTAAAGTTTGTAAAATGTTTATTTTGAAATGTAAAATTGAAAAATTTAATAAAAAATTATTATAAAAAAATATGGAAATATTAGAAATATTGTGGATATCCTAGAAAGATTAGAAACTAAAAGGAACACTAAAGCAGTAATGATGTTTATTGATGCGGAGAAGGCTTTGATAATATTTCTTGGAGTTTTATGAAAGGGAACTTCAAAAAAATGGAGGTTCGAGTAAATTTCATGATTGGCTTAAATGCTGTTTATACTGAGCAGAGAGCCAAAATAATAGTAAATAATGTGGTATCAGAAGACATTAGAATTGAAAAGGGAACGAGACAGGGGTGCCCACTATCCCCATTACTATTTATAACGGTCCTGGAGGTCCTGTTGAACATGATTAGAAAAGACAATGAGATAAAAGGTGTAGGGGTGGGGGCCAAAGAATATAAATTAAAAGCCTTTGCAGATGACCTATTGTTGACCCTACAAGAACCTGAAACCAGTGCCACTAGAGCACTAGAGACTATACAAGAATTTGGGCAAGTAGCAGGCTTTAAACTGAATAAAGCCAAAACTAAGGTACTAGGCAAAAACCTGACACTGGAGGGAAAAAACAGAATAGAGGTTGGGACGGGGCTTAAATTTGTCAAGAGAGTTAAATATCTCGGTGTGAATGTGACTCCAAAAAACCTGAACTTATATAAAGACAATTATGAGAAAGTGTGGAATGAAATTAAGAGGGATTTGGAGACATGGGGTAATTTGAAACTGTCCCTGTTGGGCCGAATATCTGTGATTAAGATGAATGTATTGCCGGAAATGTTATATTTATTCCAAGCTTTACCGATTGTTGACAAAATGGAACCTTTTCAAAAATGGCAGAAGGATATATTGAGATTTGTCTGGCAAGGAAAAAAACCTAGAATTAAATACAAAATATTAACTGACGCTAAGGAAAGAGGGGGCTTTTCCTTGCCTGACTTTAGCATTTACTTTGAGGCTGCGGCCTTCTGCTGGTTGAAGGATTGGTTTATGTTAGAAAATACTGATGTATTAGACTTGGAAGGTTATGCATATCTATGGTATGACAAAATGAAGGCCCACAAGGGCTTTAAAACACACATAATCAGGAAAGCGCTGTTCAGGGTTTGGATGAAATATAAAGACTTGAAAGAGAGGAAAACACCCAGATGGATCTCACCAGTAGAAGCAAAAGCCCCCCAAAAACTGAATATGGGAGGTAACTGGCCAAAATACAGTGATATTTTGATACAAGAAGGAGGCAGTATCAGGTTGAAACCATATGAACAATTGAAAGGGAAAGTACCGGACTGGTTACATTATTATCAAATCAATGAAGCCTTTAAAATGGACAAAAAACTTGGCTTTCAGACTGAAAAGTCCAAGTTGGAAATGGAATTGTTAGAGCCTAAAATGAAAAACTTATCCAGAATGTACAATTTATTGCTAGAGTGGCATACACAAGATGAATTGGTTAAGTCTGCAATGATAGATTGGGCCAAAGACGTTGGGCATAACATAATGATGGTGGACTGGGAGAGACTGTGGAAGAAAGGAATTAAATTTACTGCATGTAATATGTTAAGAGAGAATATTATGAAAATGATTTACAGGTGGTATTTGACCCCAGTCAAACTTGCTAAAATCTATCATTTGCAAGACAACAAATGTTGGGAATGTGGAAGGAACATTTTACCATATGTGGTGGACCTGCCGAAAGATTAAGGCCTTCTCGGAAAAGATATATAATGAAATTTAAAAAGTGTTGAAGAACACGTTTATTAAAAAACCAGAGGCCTTTCTACTTGGAATGGTCAACCAAGAAATTCCTAAGGAAGATCACACCTTTTTTATGTATGCCACAACAGCAGCAAGAATTTTGATTGCAAAATACTGGAAGACACAGGATTTACCAACAATAGAAGAATGGCAGATGAAAATGATGGACTATATGGAACTCGCCGAACTGACAGGAAAACTCCGAGACCAGAGGGAGGAGACGGTGGAAAAAGACTGGAGGAAATTCAAGCTACATAAAGAACTATTGTAAGATTGAAAATTAGAGGAAAGTTGGAAGGAAAGTTAGCCTACAGAGTAGAATTATGACTAAGAAATGTTAAAAAATGAGTTATGGTTAAGAAAGCTATAAGATAAGAACATAAGTTAGATCAGCGTTTCCCAACCGGTGTGCCGCGGCACACTGGTGTGCCGCGAGCCACCGGCTGCTGTGCCGCGGGGAAAAGCCCTGCCAAAGCCGAAGCTCCGCCGGGCCTCTCCGACGCGGGGAAAAGCCCCGCCGGGCCTCCCCAGCGCGGGAAGAAGCCGCGCTGGGCCTCGGAGGCCCGAAAAAAAAAGTTGTGTCAGGGTCCTCCCGGCGTGAGCCGAAGCTCCGCCGGGCCTCTCCGACACGGGGAAAAGCCCCGCCGGGCCTCCCCAGCGCGGGAAGAAGCCGCGCTGGGCCTCGGAGGCCCGAAAAAAAACTGTGCCGGCCCCCCCCATAGAAAAAAAGCCGCGCGCTGTGGGTGCTGTGCCGCGAGATTTTTTCCCGAAGACAGGTGTTCCGTTGCCCAGAAGAGGGTGAAAAACACTGAGTTAGATAAGGGAAATTACGGAAAGATGAGAGGAAATTACTACAGATGATTAACATTGAAACGCAGCAGGGGAGACTGGAGGAAGTCATCCCACTATGATTAGGAAAGAGGAAGGGAAAAATATGATGTTTGTTTCTGTTGTTTCTGTATGTTGTGCTTTATATTGTGATTCTTTTGATTGTTAACTTTTGGTTATTGTTTGTGATGAAAAACCCAATAAAATTATTTCAAAAAATATATATCTCTTTTATCCATGAAAGCATGTCACAAGCAGAAGAAAGGAGCTTGCTGCAAAAGAAATACTGGGATGGGTGGGACATGACGTGTTGGACTAGTCATGGAATCATGGAATCATAGAGTTGGAAGAGATCCTGAAGATCACCTATTCCAAGCATCTGCAATGTAGGACTGCAGCTGTCCCTTACAGGGATCGAATCTGCAACCTTGGCATACGCAGCAATGCATTCCAACCAACTGAGCTACTGTATCTCAAAGGTTGTTTTTTTATTTTTATTTTGAGAGGAGCGGGCGTCCCACTGGGAAACAGCCCTGCAAACAATCAGGTCACAGACTCCGGATATCAGCCAAAGCTTTATAGAGCAAAACAAAAATAAAATGTGCAGACACCAGCACACATGGAAATGTATTTTTTAAAATGTGAAAATTTCAACTTTTGAAAATATCCAAATTTATTCTTGGCGGGCTTAAAAGACTCCATTACCTCTTGCTGTCTCAGAAGAAATGAATCAATGAAGCTCCTTTGGTCATTTTCATCCAGATCTCTGAGGTGTTTTATGAAGGTGGCATTTATGAAGGCATGCATCTCATCTCTGTTGTGAAGAAGAGTCTTATGACCTCCCAAGAGCGAGCCAAGAGCAGGAAACATGTTATACAGCTGTACGGATAAAATACGACAAAGAGAAAAGCCAATGCTTAATTCTCAGGTGGTACTCTAAACCAGCGTTTCCCAACCGGTGTGCCGCGGCACAGGAGTTTGCCGCAAGACACCGGCTCCTGTGCCGCGGGAAGACACCAGCTGCTGTGCCGCCCTGGGCCGCTTCCGCTTCCGGGGCGGTCCGGGCGGCTGGCGTCACCTCGGCTCCGCTTCCCACTCGCCGACCGCCGCCTTCGCCGGGGCTGCCGGGCGCTTCGCCCGCTGCCTCTGCCGCCCCGGTCGCGGTCGGGGACGGGCGGGAGGTGCCGGTGCCACCGGGCTCGCTCGGGGCTGGGTGGAGGTGCTGCCGGGGGGCTGGGTGCGGGAGGGGGGGCGGGCGCCTGGCCCGCCGATCTCCCGCTCCGTTTTCGCCCGCCTGGGTCCTTCCCCTCCCTCCCGCCTGGGCGCGCGGACACCCCGCCCCCCGGGTCGGGGGGGTCGGGGTGCATGTGGTGGTGGTGTGCCGCGAGATTTTTTTCGTGGGACAGGTGTGCCGTTGCCCCGAGGAGGTTGGGAAACACTGCTCTAAACATGTTTGCTCATCTTCCACAGAGGAATAAACAAGGACACAGAACAAGAATGTTTTCGGTTTGGAGCAACGTTGAATAAAAATCTCTTAGAGGCCAAGGCTGTAATAGAGCTGGCTGGAGGGCCATTTTCTTATGTGCTGTTGTAGTTATCAAGCCCCCTTGTATTTGTGGATTAGCAGTTTGCTCAGATGTGCACAAGCCCCTAGACAGGGGTCAACACTGTATACTTAGACCAGTAGTGGCCAGGGGCATCAATATATAAAAAGTCAATCATGGTTTTAGTTATCTAGCTATTATATTTTAAGCAGAATATCCAATTATATGAATGAAAATAATAAATGGGGGGAAGACTGCTTTTTTAAAATGTTCTGAAAACGACTCATATTTCTCAAAATGTGTTTTGCAGTGAATCCCGAACGATATGGAATTGCACACACCTTGAGTTCTCTGTGAATACAACCAACTATTTCTTTTCCATTTGAAAAAGCTTAGATTACCATGACAGAGGGGCTTCCAAAAAGCTGGGTATTTTCATCGATCAACTTCAGAAGTTTTCTAAATGTGGAATCTTCGTATTCAAATCGCTTGTTTAGTAGGAGGGACACTATGATATTGGCAACAGCGGCATTCATAATTGTGGCGGTTTCAAATGGTTGTCCTATACACAAATATTAAACCATGTTCAGATAAAATACCAAGTATAAATTGTTCTTCACTACCTTAAGCTGCCCCACAAGGGCCTAGGAAGAGGATGCCCCAGCCATAGCGGCCTGACGGAGACTGGACAAAGGTGAACATGAAGCCAGCACCTTACTTGCCTTGGGAGGCAGCAGAGGCAGCAGTGGGCGCCACCAGGCCTGCATGGTGAAAAGGCTCCCCTCCGGTACTGTACACTCAGCTCCCAGGCAGGCCTTGCACACAACAAGCACAATAAAGGCCAGTGCGGTGCCTGCCTGCCCAGCCTTCCACTTGTCTGTCCATTCCCCAGGGGCGTAACAAGGGGGGGCAGTCTGCCCTGGGTGCCACCCTTGGGAAGGGTGACAAATTGGGCGTTTAAAAAAACTTTTATTTTTTATTTTTTTTTAAGGTTATTTTTGGCAATGCCAGGGTGGAGCGGCAGGGGCGGCCAGCGAGGAGCGCTGTCACCCCCCCTCGCTGGCCGCCCCTGTGGCTCCGCCCTGGCAGCGCCAAAAATAGCCCCCCCTTCCAGCGGCTTTTCCCGCTTCTGGCTTGCAGAGCCGGGGAATGGAGAGGGGCGGGCCAGCGAGGAGGGGTGGCACCTCTCCCTCCTGCCCCTCTCCCTGTCCTGACTTGCGTTCCGGGCCGAAGCCGCCGCCCGTTCGGCACCCGGTGCAACCTTGGTGCGTCGGCACGAGCACTGCCGCCCGGCATCCCTGGGGGCAGGGCATTGCACCGGTGCACTGCCGGACGGGCGGTGACTTCGGGAGGCTCTGCAGGTTGCAGAGCCTCCCGAAGTCGTCGCCCGTTCGGCACCCCTTGGTGCGCCGCTGCTCGTGCCGGCGCACCAAGGGGGTGCCGCCGGGCAGGCTGCCCGGCACCCCCTTGGTGTGTCGGCACGAGTAGCCGCCGCCCGGCAACCCCGGGGGTGGGGCATCGCGCTGTGCGTGTGCGTCATGACGTCACGACGCACGCACATGCCACGACGCCCCGCCCCCGGGGGTGCATCTTGGCTTCCTGCCCCGGGTAGCCAAGGGGCTAGGAACGCCCCTGAATTCCCAACATCAAGGACTGGTGGACTGGCTGAACCACCTCAGCTACTGGCAACCAGCACCCCCTAGCTAGCCCCAAAGGCACCGTTCACCTGGGGACCTTGTAGCCAGGGCTGCTGCAACAAACAGCTGTGCAAGCCTTTGGGAGGCAGAGTTGCGAGAGGGCATCCGTGGAGGGAGGGAAGGAAAGAGGGACAGAGGCCAGCAATATCTCACACTGACCTGAACACTGCAGATTGGTTACTTCTTCACCGGGAATCCTGGTTACTATAGTTCTGAGAATTAGCAATATGTAGATAGGACAACATTCTGGGCATCTAAGGAATAAGTAACCCACCTTGGTAAGATTCAAATCTCTTAATCAGGACACTGCATTCTTCCACAATTCTGTCCTCTATGGACCTTTTCCCCATGCCATGGTCCCGTAATGTGCTTAGTGCAAAGCGCCTCATCACTTTCCAGTTTTCACCATGTGAAAAAACAACACCTGAAGAGAAGAGATCCAGTTTCAAGTTACCATGGCCATATGATAATATGTTTTGGCTTATATCTCACCCTTCTTCTGTGGAACTGAGGATGCCTCTCAGCTGGTCCCTCATCCGGTCTCTAATAAGACACACATGCTGCAGAACTTCAGCAATATCCCTATGGGTTGTACCCGCAGAACACGATTGCACAAGGGGTTCTCTAGTGTACGGCCCTTCAGATGTAATGGTACATTATCTTATGACCAGATTCTCCTATTCCCTCAACGCTACTCTTTTGCTGGCAGTGACAAAGACATTTGACATTATCCATCAAATGACTACAGCTACACTGGTGGATTGAAAAATGAGCAGGCTGTCCTCAAAGCTATAATATAAACTAATAATCAGTTCTATGAACCTTTTGGCACAGATTCTATATTGCTATGATAACTAAATTTCACAAACAGTACAAGCTATTATGCAGAAGGAATGGTCTCACCAAAGCCCCTTGCAAACTCCTCAAAAATTGGGATGATGGGTCTCTCTGCAAATGCGTCCGCCTGATTCACCAGAGCCTCCTTGACTGTCTCGTACCCTGTCAGCACCACCATTTTCTGGAATCCCATTTGGATGTGGAAGATGGGGCCATGTTCTTTTGACAACTGGAGAGAAACATCAAATAAATTCCCCTATGCTAAGCAAAGGGTAACTAAACATACATAATCTCTCACAGATCTGAAATCAAAACTGCTTTCATTTACATGGTTTCATGGTATATTTGTGACTGAATTATCAACTGTAAATGTCTAAGCACATGGGCGCCTTTAGGAAGAGGAGTAACATCAAATTGTTAAGAAGAAAGTGCAGCAGGATGGCAATTTCTGCAGGTCTTTTATTTTATTTGGTGGACATTGTGAGCAAATAAAGTTGAAAACTGATGTGAATTTTCCTCCCTTAACAAAATGAAAGTTAGAATCATAGAACTGTAGAGTTGGAAGGGAACACAAGGATCATCTAGTCCAACCCCCTGAAATGCAGGAATCTTTTTACCCAATGAGGGATCGAACCCACGACCCTGTGATTAAGATTCTCATGCTCAATCAACTGAGCTATAAGTTCTGGCTGCTCATAATTAGGCTCCTGTGTTTCACCCATGGAGTGCCAGTGCTTTCCAATATTGCCTAAAATTACCTTGGAGACTTAATCTGGATTTACTCTAATGCAAATTTTTACACCTGCCCAAAGAATCCTGGGAACTGTGGGTGTTATGAAGAGATGAACATTCTCAATAAGAACATAATTTCAGACATGGGCGCACTTAAAAGCCCACATTCAGCAATATAGTGGATTCTAGGAGTCTATTTATTTATTTATTTATTTATTTATTTATTATTAAGGATTTTCTTGATTTACAAAGGTATATGCATTGTCTCTTTCTTGTTCTTTCCATGTAACATTTTTATACAGCAATTTCGTTTGTTGAGACATTAGGGAGAGAAGGGGGAGAGGTGTGGGTAGGATGGGGAGATGGGTAGGATGGGATGGCGGTATTTCTATTTTACTTAAAATATGCAGGGTTAGGTGTCAGCTAATTTTTGCAGATAAGGCTGGTAATGGCATTCCTATTACCCTCCTCCAGTGACCCAGTCCCTCCACTGCACAGATCAGCTATCAGCCTAAACCATAACAGCGATCACACACAAAAAGGATGAAAAAAGGAATAAGCGATACTTGACAGAGTTTTGTCATTTTTGCATATTTGCATATGTGAGATGGAACACTGACATCTACCTGGGCTAAAACATCCACAGAAACTTTGCCTTGCTGCAGAAGGAACAGAAAACGTTACCTTTAACATTGTTCTGTAAGGTCTCTTCAGATCCATCATGTGGAGATTCCCAAGAAGTGGTAAAGGTGTCGGACCTGGTGGGAGATTTTTGGAGCTCCTATTCCAGAAACTGCCCCATTTCAAAATGAATATAATCGCAAGGATGAGCAGGAACAATGTTGGAATCTGTTCAGTCCAATCCATTTCTTTTCAGCGATCAAATTTCTGAAGCGATTACTGTGAAAGTCACAACATAGTTTGATCAAGAACAATGTCTGCTGGCTGAAATGAGCAGCAACTTTATCATACTAGGAACTGTTTCTAGTGAATCATTTCATTCAATAGAATGCCTTCCACTTCCCCCCAGACTTTACTGCAATCTATGCTTGATGATTTGGCTTTCCCTGTAAAGGTATGGTAAAGGACCCCTGGACGGTTAAGTCCAGTCAAAGGTGACTATGGGGTTGCGGCGCTCATCTCGCTTTCAGGCCAAGGGAGCCGGCGTTTGTCCACAGACAGTTTTCCAGGTCATGTGGCCAGCAGGACTAAACCGCTACTGGCGCACGGAGGACCGTGATGAGTGCCAGAGCGCATGGAAATGCCGTTTATCTTCCCTCCGCAGCGGTACCTATTTATCTACTTGCACTGGCATGCTTTTGAGCTGCTAGGTTGGCAGGAGCTGGGACAGAGCAACGGGAGCTCACCCAGTCGCAGGGATTCGAACCACCCACCTTCCAGTCAGCAAGCCCAAGAGACTCAGTGGTTTAGACCACAGCACCACCCGCATCCCCTTATACTTCCTTGAGCAGGGGTGTTTTCTTCCTGAAATGCAAACATCGTTCAGCAGATTCAACCTCTTTTGAATTCTCAGGAGGTCCAATGTTCAGGTTTAGAACAACATCATAGAATCACAGAAGGGACCCAAACAACTGTTAAGAAACCCTCTGGCGTAATATTTGAACTAGTGAGATATTTTTGAGATAGTCTCAGAACCTCCTGAACTCCTTCTTTACAAATATTCTGCTATTCGGCATGTGCGTGTAGCTAGTTTAGTTAATTAATATACCGCTGCCAGCAACCTAGGGAGATGTTTGTGGGGAAATACTGCAAAAATATTTTGGGGTGTGTGTCCATGTGCGTGCAATTTTCTGCACTATGCAGCATGGCCCTCTTCTGCCAGTCATCTCTGGAACTATTTGCTCCATAGAGAAACTTGTGTTATATACAGGTAGGTAGCCATGTTGGTCTGCCATAGTAAAAAAAAAAGCACAAAAAACAAACAACTTAGTTGGTCTCAAAGGTGCTGCTGGAAGGATTTTTTTTTAAAATTTTTTTGTTTTGTGTTATATACCTATATACTCGAGTATAAGCCGACCCGAATATAAGCCGAGGCACCCAATTTTACCACAAAAAACCTGGGAAAGCTTCATAGGAGCCACTGCCTGCCTCACTCGAGTATAAGCCGAGGGCGGCTTTTTCAGCACAAAAAATGTGCTGAAAAACTAGGCTTATACTCGAGTATATAGGGTACTTCCTCTTGGCTTTTGCAACATCGTGGTTTAGCTGATGACGATGTCTTTTATTTATAGTTTCTCTTGACTCATAAGGTCCCAGGGCAGATTACAGCCATATTAAGCATATTCTGTTCTGCATGTGGTAACAGGGGGCTCAGGTGTTGACAGGCGGTTGACAGGCGGTTACCACGGTATCAGAGCAAGTACTGGGACCCTGAAATTCTAGTGGGCCCAGGGAGGAATATATTTGTTAAGAGTCCAGTGAGGAAGAGTTTAGTAGAAATTTCAGCATTTGGACCTTCTTATTGAGTGTTTCTGACCACAGGATCTCACCCAGTAAGCATTTTGAAATCAGCCTTCTTAAAGTGAATAACTGTGAATAATTGTATGAATGTACAACTTCGCTACTTGCGTACACAGATTGAACATTTGTTGAATGTAACATGTGAAGATTTGCAATACTTGCTACTTCCTCATATGAGAGTAAATGTTTGTGTCTCCCCTTTAAGGTGAAGAACAACATGGTATGCTGTTTCAGATGTGGGCAGACGTGGATTCCCCACTGACAGGAATTGGTAGGGGAGTGCAAAGCATGGATTTGAAGAGCCCACTCGCTCCGCATGAGGGGGCTTCGCAGATAAGTCGCTTGTATAAAAAACTATTTTTAGGTCTCTGCAGCCTGTATAGTTCTTGTATTTTCTAAGTAAAACCATTATCACTAGCTGATATTTGGACATTTAACTGGGAATATGATGCTTCAAGATATTTGAAGGCATTTGTTAACGTGTGAATATAGGAAACCAGTTTCATTGGTTGATCTCTATGCCCGAAGCAGAGGCACCAACTTGCGCCCAAGATGTGACACCATGAGCGCACAACATCACAATGTCGGGAGAGATATGACAAGAGACTGCAAAATGGACCCCAACCCTATTTATTTATTTCATAACATTTATCCACCACTTGGCTGTAAAAAAAGAAATGTCTCAAAGTGGGTAGATGTCATGGACTGGCTGCGATGGGAGGCAGCAGCTGGGAAACCCGCAAGGGAGAAGGCTCCGAGCCAGGGGACTGGTGGGTGGGATGAGTGGTCAGTGGGAGAAGAGGGAGGTGTTGGAAGCTGAAGAGGTAACAGGGTTTCGTGAGCAGGAAGAAACTGGAGCAGAGAACAGTTCAGACAGGAGAGGAAGGGGGCCAGGAAAGAAAGATGACGCAGCCTTCTTCATCCGGGGAGTCTCCCCCTCCTACTGCGACTAGCTCCCTTCTCCCTGGACACCCAGAGAAATGAAGGCGGCAAAGTCATGAGATGCAAGGTGATGAACCCCTGTAGGCTGCTGGGGGGGGCCCTCAGAGGGCAGTGGGAAGGTGGAGACCTTCAGTCCTCATAAGCTGGCAGGAGCTGGAGTCAGGAGTAGGTCAGCAATAAAAACACCACCAGTGCCAGGGAAGTTAACTCTTTATTCAAAGAAAGCAAAATAGGGCAGGCCTAGTGATCACAGCATCTCCCACCCAGTTTTCCCATATTAACACCCCCTTTTAAAATAGGATTTCTCCACAAAGTTTCTAATGTTCTTAATCAGATTCCTGATGTAAATTTTTAAAACCAGTGGAATTTATCATTGCTCTTTTCACATGGAAAGACTTAATCTATTTTGTTACCTGTAGACTTGTTATACCTGCAGCCCTCAGTTAAAATCTGAGCCTCTTGATCAGAGTGGAGGGAAGCAGCTGCATTTGACTACCCCTTTTTGACCATCCATCGCTTAAATCTTTGTTTTTAAAAGTGCCCTTCACTTAGAACCACATGATGATGCAATGAAATACACAAGGAATGAAGTGGCTTGACACAAAATATACAGATTTCAATGTTAGTAGATAATTGTTTTCTGAACAGAATCAAAGAACTTTCAAAATTAAATTCCTAGGCTGAACTAAAGCACTACAATCAACACAAAATCATATTTACTACAAACATTAAGCAGAACATAGTGTGCAACACTTAAGTTTTGTGACACAGCATATTTTTTTTTTCCAAATAATATTTATTCAACTTTTTTAAACATAAAAAATAATAACACATACACATACACATAAACTAACTAACTAACTAACAAACTACACCAAAATACACTTATCCTATATTTCTTTTACTAATTCCTTAACATTTTAGAATTGACTTCCTCCTGTCTATCCTTCTGTATTCCTTTATTTTCACTTATTCAATGGGAAATTTCAATTTCTATTTCAACCTTATATTTTAATAATCTTAAATATTTTTTATCTTAAAATAATGCATTCATAATTTAACTTTCCAACTTTTTAATAATATTCTTTCGTTAAACTTATTCTTGATCTTCCTAAAATGATTAACATATTTCACTTCTCTTGATACTTCTTATTTAATTCCACTAGCTCTTATATATCTTCTATACATCATACAATTTCTAACTTAACATCTCTAATCTAGACTTAATATGTAAACTACTTTAACTTCGACATTCTCGCTTTTATATTTTACAATATTTTTTCAGATATTCTTTGAATTTCCTCCAATCTTCTTCCACTGCTTCTTCCCTCTGGTCGCAGATTCTCCCGGTCAGTTCGGCGAGTTCCATATAGTCCATTAATTTCATCTGCCATTCTCCTAAGGTCGGTAAGTCCTTTGTCTTCCAGTATTTTGCGATCAATATTCTTGCTGCTGTCGTGGCATACATAAAAAAAGTGTGATCTTCTTTTGGTAGCTCTTGGTTGACCATTCCAAGCAAGAAGGCCTCTGGTTTCTTTGCAAATGTGTTTTTAAACACTCTTTTTAGTTCATTATATATCATTTCCCAGAAGGCCTTCAACCTTGGGCAGGTCCACCACATATGATAGAAAGTTCCTTCCGTCTTCTCACACTTCCAACATTTGTTGTCCTGCAAATGATAGATTTTGGCAAGCTTGACTGGGGTCAGATACCACCTGTATATCATTTTCATGATGTTTTCTCTTAACAAATTGCATGCAGTAAATTTTATTCCTGTCCTCCAGAGTCTTTCCCAGTCCGCCATCATAATGTTATGTCCGACATCTTTAGCCCAGTCTATCATTGCAGATTTCACAAGTTCGTCCTGTGTATGCCATTCCAGCAGCAGATTGTACATTCTTGACAAATTTCTTGCTTTTGGTTCCAGAAGCTCCATCTCCAATTTGGATTTTTCTAATTGAAAGCCAATCTTTTTATCAATCTTGTAGAGTTCATTTACTTGATGGTATTGTAACCAGTTCTTGACTTTTTCTCTTAGTTGCTCATAGGGTTTCAACCTGACTTGATCACCTTCTTGTATTAAGATTTCGGAGTATTTCGGCCAATTAACTTCCATATTTGTCCTTTTTTGGGCCTTAGCTTCCAATGGGGAGATCCATCTGGGTGTCTTCTTTTCTACTAGATCCTTGTATTTCATCCAGACTCTAAATAGAGCCTTTCTAATTATGTGAAACTTGAATCCTGAATGGGCTTTCACCCTGTCGTACCATAAATATTCATGCCATCCAAACCTATTGTCATGTCCTTCCAAGTCTAGCACATCTGCGTTCTCCAATAGGAACCAGTCTTTCAGCCAACAGAAGGCCGCTGCTTCAAAATATATGCTTAATTCCGGCAGGGAAAATCCCCCTCTTTTCTTATCATCTGTTAAAAACTTATACTTGATTCTGGGTTTTTTCCCCTGCCAGACAAATCTTGATATATCCTTCTGCCACTTCCTGAATGGTTCCATCTTATCTACAATTGGTATCGCTTGGAAGAGAAACAGCATTTTTGGCAGCACATTCATTTTTATAACTGCTATTCGGCCCATCAGGGACAGCTTCAAGTTGTTCCAGATCTCTAAATCTTTTTTGACTTCATTCCAAACTTTCTCGTAATTATCTTTAAACAAATTCTGATTTTTAGTAGTCATGTTAATTCCCAGATATTTCACTTTTTTTGCAAATTGTAGGCCCATCTTCATCTCTAATTCCTCCTTCTCTTCATTCGTCAGGTTTTTCCCTAAAACTTTAGTTTTGGCTTTATTCAGTTTGAATCCTGCTACTTGCCCAAATTCTTGTATTATCTCCAGTGCATTAACTGCACTGGACTCCGGATTCTGTAAAGTTAATACCAAATCATCCGCAAAGGCTTTTAACTTGTATTCTTTGGCCCCCACCTCCACCCCTTTGATATCTAAGTTGCTTCTTATCATGTTCAATAGTACCTCCAGGACCGTTATAAAAAGTAAAGGGGAAAGTGGGCAACCTTGTCTTGTTCCTTTCTCTATTTTTATGTTGTCTGATACCACATTATTAATGATGATCTTTGCTTTTTGTTCTGAGTAGATCGCTTCCAAACCATTCATGAAACCCTCTCCCACCTCCATTTGTTGCAGATTGCTTTTCATAAAGTTCCAAGATACATTATCGAATGCTTTTTCGGCGTCCACAAACATCAGGATTGCTTTACAGTCCTTCTTTTGTTCCAACCTTTCAAGGATATCCACAATATTCCTTATGTTGCTGTTTAGATGTCTTTCCGGTAAAAAACCGGCTTGATCCTTGTGGATAACCTCTTTCAGGACCTTCCTGAGTCTGCTAGCCATTATACTTGCAAAAATTTTGTAATCCACATTGAGGAGGGAGATTGGTCTGTAGTTCCTCATCTGTGTCCGATCTACATCTGTCTTAGGTATCAGAGTAATATATGCGTCCTTCCAAGACTCCGGTGCCCTACTTCCCTTTAATGTTTCATTGCAAACTTCCGTTAGTGGTTGGATCAACCAATCTTTCAGTGTTTTGTAATATTTTGCTGTTAGTCCATCTGGTCCTGGGGCCTTTTCCAATTTCATATTGTTTATTGCTGTGTCTACTTCTATTGGTGTTATGGGGTGGTTTAGGGGGCTCTTCATATTTTCTGGGATTTTCTGTAGGCCGTTATCCTTTAGGAATTGCTCGATCTTTCCTTTTCCTTGTTCCTTTTTTTTTGTACAATTGTTTGTAGAATTTTTCAAAAAATTTTCTAATTTCCACTGGGTTCTCAATGTTCTTTCCATTTACTTCAATGCTGGTAATAGTATTGGATTTTTGTCTCTGTTTCAATTGCCAAGCCAACAGTCTGCCACACTTAAGTTTTGTGACACAGCATAGGCCAATCCGGCTGGAAGTCTACTGAAACAAAATGCCCATGGTTAATAAGGGTGTTTAAAAAAAGGTTTGCATTGAACACACAGGAAGGCTAACCAACCCATGTACTTTGTGTCTTATGAACATGGCAGAGCACAGAGTTGGTGGGGCATGGGCGCTGTTGTTAACCCAACAGAAGGCGTAAAATCCAGGTCATCTTCAGATGTTCCAGGAGGTAGCCGGAACGTGAATCTCTGCAGGAGGCTTGTGAAGAAGAGGAAGAGCTCCATTTTGGCAAGAGTCTCACCTAAACATGCTCTCCGGCCTGTAAGGAAGCGCAAGCAGGATTGAAACTGGGTTTATTGCTTATTTAATAACATTTTATTGGTTTATCTATAATGGAATGCATCAAACCACTTACTGTTAAAAATTTCATAATGACACCATTCAAAAATGCAACAAGAATGAATACACATCTTGAACAAATGCATGCTCTCCAAGTGTCCCAATTCTCCATCCTGGCTTCTGATTTGATGCCAGAATGTCCCCATTTCCCTATTTTGCCAGTGGCTCTGCTGCTGAGCTTGGAGAGAAGGATGGGCCAGCGTTTGCCCCTTCATAGCGGCTGCTGGAGGAGAGGATGTGGTTGTGTGATGATGCAGTGGCTCTGAGGGGGAGGCAGAGGGCAGAGAAGCCCTGAGTGGGACACAATGGGGAGCGGAACGGAGCACAAGTAGTCTCGATTTATTTAAAACATGCTTTGTGCATCAATGTCTAATCTTGACTCTTTCTAAAATGTATGTTTTTCAGGCAACGGTCTGAGAGTTTTATGTACCCTAATCCTCCAAACAGCCTGTATCCATTCTCCATCACAGCAAGCAGGTTCAATGGCACATTCTGGCCAGGCCAAAGCACACGAGGGGAACTCAGAGCAGGTCCACTGAAAGCTGAGGCCTGGGGGAAGTTCTGAGGGTGGTTAGAGAGCCTTGAAGAGTCCCATTTGGCCCCTGGCCCAGAGGTTGCCCTACTGAAAACGAATAATGTTGTTTATCTTATTGCAGTTCTACATGACAGATATAAGTACTCCAAAGTCTGCTCACATTGAGCTCACATTGGATATGCATAAAGAGATATAAAATAAGTTACCTGCAGAGAAAGGCAGGAATGCATCTCTCTTTATGAACTTTCCTTCAGAGTCAAGAAAGTGCTCAGGATAAAATTTGTATGGTTTTTCCCACTGAGATTCATCATGCAGCACGGAGGTCAGTAGTGGCATGATGTGAGTCCCCTACAAAGGAAAAGCAAGAGTTATTTAAAAATGGATGTGGCCCATCAAGCAAATCACTATGGTATAGTGTCTTTAAAAAAAAAAAAGCAAAAAAAAGAAGAAGAAGAAGAAGAAGAAGAAGAAGAAGAAGAAGAAGAAGAAGAAGCAAGAAACGATCTGGAATATAAACCTGAGATTATATACCATTAGCTCCTTAAACAGTCATCATTGGGCTGAGAGAATTGTTGACTGAGCCCCTTGGCCAACTTTTCTGAGATGACTCAATAAAGACCTGTATACAGAAAGGAAGACAGAAGCAAGTAGCCCCAGACTAGGGAACTGGGGCAGCAACTGGGCCCCCCGGGGGGCAATGGCCCCCAAATTTAAAGGGAGGTCAGTGGGGCCTGCTCCTAGGGTTGGCCTAGCCCTAAAGTGTAATGTCCTAATTAATAAAGAAATTGATAACAGTCAGCTGAGCAAAGAATGCAGTTTAATCAAAGTGTTTACCTTCGGAATGAAGTAGCCTTTGAGGGTAACATCCACAGTGGTTGCATGGGGCAGATTTGTTGGGACAATGTCAGCAAATCTCTGGATCTCATGGATCACTGCATCTACATATGGCATTTTCGTTCGGTGCTCAATCCTTGGTTGGGAAGATCCAACAACCTTCACAATTTCTTCTTGGACCTTATCTGGAGGCAGCAGGGCGGGGGTTGTTAAAATAAACTCATTGGTGGTTTTCTTGTCCCCCCAAATGCTAAACTCAAAAGCATATGTTTGCCACCAATTCATATCTTCAGATTTCCTGGAGTAACTGACAGCTAATTATGCAATGGGACTGCCTGATCTATGAGCACAATCTCACAACATAATGCAAAGTTGTGGAAGACGCTATTCACCTGAGAATTTTAGTGGAAACTCACAATTTGCTTATAGTTATGCAGGAAGTGAAAGTCAGAAACAATGGGGGGGGGGCTGACATGAGTGACGTCACACAGTGACACTAGGCCCAACAAGGTGCACCCGGTTGTGGAATATTGAGGGGGGCCACCCACCTAAGCGAAAATTGTGGAGCTCACCCCCCAGCCCCCCAGAGAGTTATGTATAACTGGAATCAAGATATGCTAGCTACCCCAATGAAAAGCACTCACTCTGAATTTCAGGATATTTCATCATTAGTAACAGTCCCCAGCGCAGTGTGGAGGAAGTGGTCTCCGTGCCAGCAACAAATAAGTTACCCACAATGGCTTTTAGGTTTTCATTGTGGAAATATCCGTTTGGCTTGTCCTTCTCCTGGGGTGTAAAAAGAAAGCACTGGCTATAATAAGGTGAATGAGCAAATTCCATGTGCAGATATCCAAGTAGCTTGGATATCCAAGGCCTTCACTGGAATGGAAAGAGTGAAAAGATAATACACAGCAAGCACACTAAAATCTCTTTTATCCATGAAAGCATGTCACAGGCAGAAGAAAGGAGTTGCTACAAAAGAAATACTGGTGTCAGGTGGGTGGGACATGACGTGTTGGACTATACATGGAATCATGGAATCATAGAGTTGGAAGAGATCCTGAAGATCACCTATTCCAAGCATCTGCAATATAGGACTGCAGCTGTCCCTTACAGGGATCGAATCTGCAACCTTGGCATACGCAGCAATGCATTCCAACCAACTGAGCTACTGTATCTCAAAGGTTGTTTTTTTATTTTTCTTTTGAGAGGAGCGGGCGTCCCACTGGGAAACAGTCCTGCAAGCAGTCAGGTCACAGACTCCGGATATCAGCCAAAGCTTTATAGAACAAAACTAAAATAAAAAGTGCAGAGTATATTAGACACCAGCTCACATGGAAATGTATTTTTTAAAATGTGAAAATTTCAACTTTTGAAAATATCCAAATTTATTCTTGGCGGGCTTAAAAGACTCCATTACCTCTTGCTGTCTCAGAAGAAATGAATCAATGAAGCTCCTTTGGTCATTTTCATCCAGATCTCTGAGGTGTTTTATGAAGGTGGCATTTATGAAGGCATGCATCTCATCTCTGTTGTGAAGAATAGTCTTACGAGCTCCCAAAAGCGAGCCAAGAGCAGGAAACATGTTATACAGCTGTAAGGATAAAATACGACAAAGAGAAAAGCCCAGTGCTTAATTCTCAGGTGGTACTCCAAACATGTTTGCTCATCTTCCACAGAGGAATAGACAATGACAGAGAACAGTAAATCAATAATGTATTCGGGTTGGAGCAATGTTGAGTAAATATCCCTTAGAGGCCAAGGCTGCAATAGAGCTGGCTGGAGGGCCATTTTCTTATGTGCTGTTGTAGTTATCAAGCCCCCTTGTATTTGTGGATTAGAAGTTTGCTCAGATGTGCACAAGCCCCTAGACAGGGGTCAACACTGTATACTTAGACCAGTAGTGGCCAGGGGCATCAATATATAAAAAGTCAATCATGGTTTAAGTTATCTAGTTATTATATTTTAAGCAGAATATCCAATTATATGAATGAAAATAATAAATGGGGGGAAGACTGCTGTCTTAAAATTCTCTGAAAGCGACTCATATTTCTCAAAATGTCTTTTGCAGTGAATCCCGAACAATATGGAATTGCACACACCCTGAGTTTTCTGTGAATACAACCAACTATTTCTTTTCCATTTGAAAAAGCTTAGGTTACCAGGACAGAGGGGCTTCCAAAAAGCTGGATATTTTCATTGACCAACTTCACAAGTTTTCTAAATGTGGAATCTTCGTATTCAAATCGCTTGTTTAGTAGGATGGACGCTATGATATTGGCAACAGCGGCATTCATAATTGTAGCGGTTTCAAATGGTCGTCCTATACATAAATATTAAACCATGTTCAGATAAAATAGCAAGTATAATTGCTCTTCACTGCCTTAAGTTCCCAGTGTCAGCCTACTGATGTATAGAGTACATTTATCTTAGAAACTGATCCTAGTTTCTGGTGTACTTGAAGATATCTGGGTTAAGAAATGCTAAAAAGAGTCACGGGCGCTGTTGCAGTATATTCCTAACCAGAGGTCTTCAACCTTTTTGAGTCCATGACTCCCCTGTCCAGCTACATTCTTTCTGTGGTTCCCCTGTGGGGCAAATGCACTCCAAGCCTCAGGAGCCAGTTATGTCACCCCTTGTCTGCAGAGCCAGCAGCCTCTCACCCTTTTTGAAACACCCTCCCTTATGAAGTGTTCCCTCAGCCTCCTCTTCTCTCCCCTCTCCTTGGGAGTCCTCTGGGCAGCCGCCACAGCCACCCCTGGCCTCTGAGCCACCCCCTGCCCCAAAGAGAGGTGCCTCCTCATGCTGCCCCACAAGGGCCTAGGAAGAGGATGCCCCGGCCTTAGCAGCCTGACGGAGACTGGACGAAGGTGAACGTGAAACCAGCACCTTACTTGCGTTGGGAGGCAGCAGAGGCAGCAGCGGGCGCCACCAGGCCTGCATGGTTAGAAGGGAAGGCTAGTGCGGTGTCTTCCTGCCAAGCCTCCCACTTGTCTGTCCATTCCCAACATCAAGTACTGGTGGACTGGCTGAACCACCTCAGCTCCTGGCAACCAGCACTCCCTGGCCAGCCCCAAAGGCATCGTTTACCTGTGGAGCTTGTAGTCAGGGCTGCTGCAACAAACAGCTGTGCAAGCCTTTGGGAGGCAGAGATGCAAGAGGGCATCCGTGGAGGGAGGGAAGGAAAGGGGGACAGAGGCCAGCATTATCTCACACTGACCTGAACACTGCAGATTGGTTACTTCTTCAACGGGAATCCTGGTTACTATAGTTCTGAGAATTAGCAATATGTAGATAAGACAATATCCTGGGCATCCAATGTAGTGCTGTTTTGCCCTGGAGCACCAGAAGGAATCACTAACCCACCTTGGTAAGATTCAAATCTCTTAATCAGGACACTGCATTCTTCCACAATTCTGTCCTCTATGGACCTTTTCCCCATTCCATAGTCCCGTAATGTGCTTAGTGCAAAGCGCCTCATCACTTTCCAGTTTTCACCATGTGAAAAAACAACACCTGAAGAGAAGAGATCCAGTTTCAAGTTACCATGGCCATATGATAATATGTTTTGGCTCATCTCACCCTTCTTCTGTGGAACTGAGGATGCCTCTCAGCGGGTCCTTCATCCGGTCTCTAATAAGACACACACTCCCCAGAACTTCAGCAATATCCCTATGGGTTGTACCCACAGAACACAATTGCACAAGGGGTTCTCCAGTTTACGGCCTTTCAGATGTAATGGTACATTATCTTATGACCAGATTCTCCTATTCCCTCAACGCTACTCTTTTGCTGGCAGTGACAAAGACATTTGACATTATCCATCAAATGACTACAGCTACACTGGCGGATTGAAAAATGGGCAGGCTGTCCTCAAAGCTATAATATAAACTAATAATCAGTTCTATGAACCTTTTGGCACAGATTCTATATTGCTATGATAACGAAATTTCACAAACAGTACAAACTATTAGGCAGAAGGAAAGGCCTCACCAAAGCCCCTTGTATAGTCCTCAAAAATGGGGACGATGGGTCTCTCTGCAAATGCGTCCGCCTGATTCACCAGAGCCTCCTTGACTGTCTCGTACCCTGTCAGCACCACCATTTTCTGGAATCCCATTTGGATGTGGAAGATGGGGCCATGTTCTTTTGACAACTGGAGAGAAACATCAAATAAATTCCCCTATGCTAAGCAAAGGGTAACTAAACATACATAATCTCTCACAGATCTGAAATCAAAACTGCTTTCATTTACATGGTTTCATGGTATATTTGTGACTGATTTATCAACTTTAAATGTCTAAGCACATGGGCGCATTTAGGAAGAGGAGTAACATCAAATTGTTAAGAAGAAAGTGCAGCAGGATGGCAATTTCTGGAGGTCTTTTATTTTATTTGGTGGAAATTGTGAGCAAATAAAGTTGAAAACTGATGTGAATTTCCCTTCCTTAACAAAATGAAAGTTAGAATCATAGAACTGTGGAGTTGCAAGGGAACACAAGGATCATCTAGTCCAACCCCCTGAAATGCAGGAATCCTTTGCCCAACGTGGGATCGAACCCACGACCCTGTGATTAAGAGTCTCATGCTCAATCAACTGAGCTATTAGTTCTGGCTGCTCATAATTAGGCTCCTGTGTTTCACCCATGGAGTGCCAGTGCTTTCCAATATTGCCTAAAATTACCTTGGAGACTTAATCTGGATTTACTCTAATGCAAATTTTTACACCTGCCCAAAGAATCCTGGGAACTGTGGGTGTTATGAAGAGATGAACATTCTCAATAAGAACATAATTTCAGACATGGGCGCACTTAAAAGCCCACATTCAGCAATATAGTGGATTCTAGGAGTCTATTTATTTATTTATTATTAAGGATTTTCTTGATTTACAAAGGTATATGCATTGTCTCTTTCTTGTTCTTTCCATGTAACATTTTTATACAGCAATTTCGTTTGTTGAGACATTAGGGAGAGAAGGGGGAGAGGTGTGGGTAGGATGGGGAGATGGGTAGGATGGGGTGGCGGTATTTCTATTTTACTTAAAATATGCAGGGTTAGGTGTCAGCTATTTTTTGCAGATAAGGCTGGTAATGGCATTCCTATTACCCTCCTCCAGTGACCCAGTCCCTTCACTGCACAGATCAGCTATCAGCCTAAACCATAACAGCAATCACACACAAAAAGGAATAAGCGATACTTGACAGAGTTTTGTCATTTTTGCATATTTGCATATATGAGATGGAACACTGGCATCTACCTGGCCTAAAACATCCACAGAAACTTTGCCTTGCTGCAGAAAGAACAGAAAACGTTACCTTTAACATTGTTCTGTAAGGTCTCTTCAGATCCATCATGTGGAGATTCCCAAGAAGTGGTAAAGGCGTCGGACCTGGTGGGAGATTTTTGGAGCTCCTATTCCAGAAACTGCCCCATTTCAAAATGAATATAATTGCAAGGATGAGCAGGAACAATGTTGGAATCTGTTCAGTCCAATCCATTTCTTTTCAGCGATCAAATTTCTGAAGCGATTACTGTGAAAGTCACAACATAGTTTGATCAAGAACAACGTCTGCCGGCTGAAATGAGCAGCAAATTTATCATACTAGGAACTGTCTCTAGTGAATCATTTCATTCAATAGAATGCCTTCCACTTTCCCCCAGACTTTACTGCAATCTATGCTCGATGATATGGCTTTCCCTGTAAAGGTATGGTAAAGGACCCCTGGACGGTTATGTCCAGTCAAAGGTGACTATGGGGTTGCGGCACTCATCTCGCCTTCAGGCCAAGGAAGCCGGCGTTTGTCCACAGACAGTTTTCCAGGTCATGTGGCCAGCAGGACTAAACCGCTACTGGCGTACGGAGGACCGTGATGAGTGCCAGAGCGCATGGAAATGCCGTTTATCTTCCCTCCGCAGCGGTACCTATTTATCCACTTGCACTGGCATGCTTTTGAGCTGCTAGGTTGGCAGGAGCTGGGACAGAGCAACGGGAGCTCACCCAGTTGCAGGGATTCGAACTGCCGGCCTTCCAGTCAGCAAGCCCAAGAGACTCAGTGGTTTAGACCACAGCACCACCCGCATCCCCTTATACTTCCTTGAGCAGGGGTGTTTTCTTCCTGAAATGCAAACATCGTTCAGCAGATTCAACCTCTTTTGAATTCTCAGGAGGTCCAATGTTCAGGTTTAGAACAACATCATAGAATCACAGAAGGGACCCAAACAACTGTTAAGAAACCCTCTGGCGTAATATTTGAACTAGTGAGATATTTTTGAGATAGTCTCAGAACCTCCTGAACTCCTTCTTTACAAATATTCTGCTATTCGGCATGTGCGTGTAGCTAGTTTAGTTAATTAATATACCGCTGCCAGCAACCTAGGGAGATGTTTGTGGGGAAATACTGCAAAAATATTTTGGGGTGTGTGTCCATGTGCGTGCAATTTTCTGCACTATGCAGCATGGCCCTCTTCTGCCAGTCATCTCTGGAACTATTTGCTCCATAGAGAAACTTGTGTTATATACAGGTAGGTAGCCATGTTGGTCTGCCATAGTAAAAAAAAAAGCACAAAAAACAAACAACTTAGTTGGTCTCAAAGGTGCTGCTGGAAGGATTTTTTTTTAAAATTTTTTTGTTTTGTGTTATATACCTATATACTCGAGTATAAGCCGACCCGAATATAAGCCGAGGCACCCAATTTTACCACAAAAAACCTGGGAAAGCTTCATAGGAGCCACTGCCTGCCTCACTCGAGTATAAGCCGAGGGCGGCTTTTTCAGCACAAAAAATGTGCTGAAAAACTAGGCTTATACTCGAGTATATAGGGTACTTCCTCTTGGCTTTTGCAACATCGTGGTTTAGCTGATGACGATGTCTTTTATTTATAGTTTCTCTTGACTCATAAGGTCCCAGGGCAGATTACAGCCATATTAAGCATATTCTGTTCTGCATGTGGTAACAGGGGGCTCAGGTGTTGACAGGCGGTTGACAGGCGGTTACCACGGTATCAGAGCAAGTACTGGGACCCTGAAATTCTAGTGGGCCCAGGGAGGAATATATTTGTTAAGAGTCCAGTGAGGAAGAGTTTAGTAGAAATTTCAGCATTTGGACCTTTTTATTGAGTGTTTCTGACCACAGGATCTCACCCAGTAAGCATTTTGAAATCAGCCTTCTTAAAGTGAATAACTGTGAATAATTGTATGAATGTACAAGTTCGCTACTTGCGTACACAGATTGAACATTTGTTGAATGTGAAGATTTGCAATACTTGCTACTTCCTCATATTAGAGTGAATGTTTGTGTCTCCCCTTTAAGGCGAAGAACAACATGGTATGCTGTTTCAGATGTGGGCAGACGTGGATTCCCCACTGACAGGAATTGGTAGGGGAGTGCAAAGCATGGATTTGAAGAGCCCACTCGCTCCGTATGAGGGGGCTTCGCAGATAAGTCGCTTGTATAAAAAACTATTTTTAGGTCTCTGCAGCCTGTATAGTTCTTGTATTTTCTAAGTAAAACCATTATCACTAGCTGATATTTGGACATTTAACTGGGAATATGATGCTTTGAGATATTTGAAGGCATTTGTTAACGTGTAAATATAGGAAACCAGTTTCATTGGTTGATCTCTATGCCCGAAGCAGAGGCACCAACTTGCGCCCAAGATGTGACACCATGAGAGCACAACATCACAATGTCGGGAGAGTTATGACAAGAGACTGCAAAATGGACCCCAACCCTATTTATTTATTTCATAACATTTATCCACCACTTGGATGTAAAAAAAAAAAAAAAAAGCTCAAAGTGGGTAGGTGTCATGGACTGGCTGCGATGGGAGGCTGCAGCTGGGAAACCCCCAAGGAAGAAGGCTCCGAGCCAGGGGACTGGTGGGTGGGACGAGTGGTCAGTGGGAGAAGAGGGAGCAGACTGGGAGGAGGAGGTGATGTAAGCTGAAGAGGTAACAGGGTTTCATGAGAAGGAAGAACAGTTCCTTCTCAGTTCAGTTCTCGTGGGGTAGAGAACAGTTCAGACAGGAGAGGAAGGGGGTCAGGAGACAAAGATGATGCAGCCTTCCGCTTTCTGGGAAATGATATATAATGAAATGAAAAGAGCGTTGAAAAACACATTTGTGAAAAAACCAGAGGCCTTCTTACTTGGAATGGTCAACCAGGAGATACCAAAGGAAGATCACACCTTTTTATGTATGCCACAACAGCAGCAAGGATTTTGATTGCAAAATATTGGAAGACAAAGGATTTACCAACAATAGAAGAATGGCAGATGAAGATGTTGGACTATATGGAACTCGCCGAGCTGACTGCGAGACTCCGCGACCAGAGGGAAGAAGCGGTAGGAAAAGAATGGAATAAATTTAGGGAATACCTTAAAAATTATTGCAAGATTTAGAGATAAGACAATGCTGGAAGAAAAGTAATTTACAGAATTGTATATAGAATGATTAAGTGAAAATATGATGCATGATTAGATAAGTTTAGGATAGAACTTGAGTAAGAGAATTAAGTGTGATAAGGTTTGATAAGAAAATAAGGAGATATGAAAATTGATTAAGATCAGAAAATAGAATAGAATATTAGAAATATAATATTAATGATGAGAAGAAATTGCTAAAGATGATATACAATGAAACGCAGAGGGAAAGATAGGAGGAAGTCAAACTAAAATGTTAAGGAAATAAGAAGGGAAATTAAGATTTTTGTGTGCGTGTATTTGTAGTGTTGTATTTTTTTGTTATTGTGATAAGTGGTATGTTATGTGTGTAAAACCCAATAAATATGATTTAAAACAACAACAACAACAACAACGATGACACAGCCTTCCTCATCCGGGGAGTCTCCCCCTCCTGCTGAGACCAGCTCCCTTCTCCCTGGTCACTCAGAACATGGAGAGAAATGAAGACGGCAAAGTCATGAGATGCAAGGTGATGGAGCTGTAGGCTGCTGGGGGAGGGGCCTCAGAGGGCAGTGGGAAGGTGGAGACCTTCAGTCCTCATAAGCTGGCAGGAGCTGGAGTCAGGAGTAGCTCAGCAATAAAAACACCACCAGTGCCGGGGAAGTTAACTCTTTATTCAAAGAAAGCAAAATAGGGCAGGCCTAGTGATCACAGCATCTCCCATCCAGTTTTTCCATATCCCTCCCCCAATTTTTAAAATAGGATTTCTACACAGAGTAAGTTTTTAATGTTCTTAATCAGATTCCTGATGCAAATTTTTAAAACCAGTGGAATTTTAAAACCCTAAATGGCTTCGGTCCTGTATACCTGAAGGAGCGTCTCCACCCCCATCGGTCAGCCCGGACACTGAGGTCCAGTGCCGAGGGCCTTCTGGCGGTTCCCTCGCTGCGTGAAGCCAAGTTACAGGGAACCAGGCAGAGGGCCTTCTCGGTAGTGGCGCCCGCCCTGTGGAATGCCCTCCCTTCAGATGTCAAAGAAAACAACAACTACCAGACCTTTAGAAGACATCTGAAGGCAGCCCTGTTTAGGGAGGCTTTTAATGTTTTATAGATTATTGTATTTTAATGCTCTGTTGAAAGCCGCCCAGAGTGGCTGGGGAAACCAAGCCAGATGGGCGGGGTATAAATAATAAATTATTATTATTATTATTATTATTATTATTATTATTTTTCATTGCTCTTTTCACATGGAATCACTTAATCTATTTTGTTACCTGTAGACTTGTTATACCTGCAGCCCTCAGTTAAAATCTGAGCCTCTTGATCAGAGTGGAGGGTAGCTGCTGCATTTGACTACTCCTTTTTGACCATCCATCGCTTAAATCTTTGTTTTTAAAAGTGCCCTTCACTTAGAACCACATGATGACGCAATGAAATACACAAGGAATGAAGTAGCTTGACACAAAATACAGGTATAAAGATTATAGTAGGCAATTGTTTTCTGAACAGAATCAAAGAACTTTCAAAATTAAATTCCTAGACTGAACTAAAGCACTACAATTAACACAAAATCATTTTTTTTACTATAAACAGTAAGTAGAACACAGTGTGCAACACTTAAGTTTTGTGACACATCATGGGACAATCTGACTGGAAGTCTATTGAACCAAAATGTCCATGGTTAATAAGGGTGTTTAAAAAAGGGGTTGCATTGAACACACAGGAAGGCTAACCAACCCATGAACTTTGCGTCTTATAATAATAATAATAATAATAATAATAATAATAATAATAAGCTTTTATTTATATCCCACCCTTCCCAGCCAGGACCGGGCTCAGGGCGGCTAACAATTATAAAACCACACAACCAAAGGACAAACAGTTAAAAATACAAATCTAAAATACAGTTTAAAGCTTAAAAGTTTAAAAATTTAAAAGATTTAAAAGCCACTTCATTATAAGTAGCTCACCAATCACCACGAAATAGAAACGTCAGGGGTTACCCTCAAGTTAACCCAAACGTTATGAACGTGACAGAGCACAGAGTTGGTGGGGCATGGGTGGTGTTGCTAACCCAACAGCAGGCGTAAAATCCAGGTCATCTTCAGATGTTCCAGGAGGTAGCCGGAACGTGAATCTCTGCAGGAGGCTTGTGAAGAAGAGGAAGAGCTCCATTTTGGCAAGAGTCTCACCTAAACATGCTCTCCGTCCTGTAAGGAAGCGCAAGCAGGATTGAAACTGGGTTTATTGCTTACTTAATAACATTTTATTGGTTTATCTATAATGGAATGCATCAAAGCACTTACTGTTAAAAATTTCATAATGATACCATTCTAAAATGCAACAAGAATGAATACACATCTTGAACAAATGCATGTTCTCCAAGTGTCCCAATTCTCCATCCTGGCTTCTGATTTGATGCCAGAATGTCCCCATTTCCCTATTTTGCCAGTGGCTCTTCTGCTGAGCTTGGAGAGAAGGATGAGCCAGCGCTTGCCCCTTCATAGCAGCTGCTGGAGGAGAGGATGTTGCTGTCGACTCCTAAATTTTTGCCTAAATTTTAACTTTAAAATTCCTTTGAGATATGTTTTTACGGAAATGCTAATATTGACCCTTGTGAGTTGTGTTATCTTACTTGCGGCTTGTACGTCACCGTTGTTTTATTTGGATCTTGTTTGTTTGTTTGTTTTCTATTGTATGATGGGCTCAAATGCCGGAATAAATGACTCTCTCTCTCTCATGGGCAAGCACACGAGGGGAACACAGAGCAGGTCCACTGAAAGCTGAGGCCTGGGGGAAGTTCTGAGGGTGGTTAGAGAGCCTTGAAGAGTCCCATTTGGCCCCTGGCCCAGAAGTTGCCCTACTGAAAATGAATGATGTTGTGTATCTTATTGCAGATATAAGTATTCCAAAGTTTGGGACTGGCCCTCTGTCCAAGTTTTATTTTATGTTAATATACTTAGGATGGCCTGTTCATTAAGCTCACATTGTATATGCATAAAGAGACACAAAATAAGTTACCTGCAGAGAAAGGCAGGAATGCATCTCTCTTTATGAACTTTCCTTCAGAGTCAAGAAAGTGCTCAGGATAAAATTTGTATGGTTTTTCCCACTGAGATTCATCATGCAGCACGGAGGTCAGTAGTGGCATGATGTGAGTCCCCTGCAAAGGAAAAGCAAGAGTTGTTTAAAAATTGGATATGGCCCGTCAAGCAAATCGTTACGATATGGTCCTCAATGTCTTTTTTTTTTTTTAAAGCAAGAAACGATCCGGAATATAAACCAGAGATTATATACCATTAGCTCCTTAAACAGTCATCATTGGGCTGAGAGAATTGTTGACTGAGCCCATTGGCCAACTTTTCTGGGATGACTCAATAAAGACCTGTATGCAGAAAGGAAGGCAGAAGCAAGTAGGCCCAGACTAGGGAACTGGGGCACCAACTGGGACCCCCAGGGGGGCAATGGCCCCCAAATTTAAAGGGAGGTCAGTGGGGCCTGTTCCAGGGTTAGCCTAAAGTGTAATGTCCTAATTAATGAAGAAATCAATCACAGTCAGCTGAGCAAAGAATGCAGTTTAATCAAAGTGATTACCTTTGGAATGAAGTAGCCTTTGAGGGTAACATCCACAGTGGTTGCATGGGGCAGATTTGTTGGGGCAACGTCAGCAAATCTCTGGATCTCGTGGATCACTGCATCTACATATGGCATTTTCGTTCGGTGCTCAATCCTTGGTTGGGACGATCCAACAACCTTCGCCATTTCTTCTTGGACCTTATCTGGAGGCAGCGGAGGGGGATTTTGTTTGTTTGTTTGTTAAAATAAACTCATTGGTGGTTCTCTTGTCCCCCCAAATGCTAAACTCAAAAGCATATGTTTGCCACCAACTCATATCTTCAGATTTCCTGGAGTAACTGACAGCTAAATATGCAATGGGACTGCCTGATCTATGAGCACAATCTCGCAACATAATGCGAAGTTGTGGAAGGTGCTATTCACCTGAGAATTTTAGTGGAAACTCACAATTTGCTTATAGTTATGCAGGAAGCGAATGTCAGAAACATTGGGGGGGGGGCTGACATGTGTGATGTCACACAGTGAAACTAGGCCCAACAAGGCCCATCCGGTTGTGGAATATTGAGGGGGCCGCCTACCTCAGCGAAAATTGTGGAGCTCACCCCCCAGCCCCCCAGAGAGTTATGTATAACTGGAATCAAGATATGCTAGCTACCCCAATGAAAAGCACTCACTCTGAATTTCAGGATATTTCATCATTAGTAACAGCCCCCAGCGCAGTGTGGTAGCAGTGGTCTCCATGCCAGCACCAAATAAGTTACCCACAACGGCTTTTAGGTTTTCATTGTGGAAATATCCATTCACTTTGTCCTTCTCCTGGGGAGTAAAAAGAAAGAACTGGCTATAACAAGGTGAATGAGCAAATATCCAAGTAGCTAGCCAAGGGCTGGGAGGGCACTCACTGGAATGGAAAGAGTGAAAAGATAATACACAGCAAGCACACTAAAATCTCTTTTATCCATGAAAGCATGTCACAGGTAGAAGAAAGGAGCTTGCTACAAAAGAAATACTGGGGTCAGGTGGGTGGGACATGACGTGTTGGACTAGTCATGGAATCATGGAATCATAGAGTTGGAAGAGATCCTGAAGATCACCTATTCCAAGCATCTGCAATATAGGACTGCAGCTGTCCCTTACAGGGATCGAATCTGCAACCTTGGCATACGCAGCAATGCATTCCAACCAACTGAGCTACTGTATCTCAAAGGTTTTCTTTTCTTTTCTTTTGAGAGGAGCGGGCGTCCCACTGGGAAACAGTCCTGCAAACAATCAGGTCACAGACTCCGGATATCAGCCAAAGCTTTATAAAGCAAAAATAAAATAAAATGAGCCGAGTATATTAGACACCAGCACACATGGAAATGTATTTTTTAAAATGTGAAAATTTCAACTTTTGAAAATATCCAAATTTATTCTTGGCGGGCTTAAAAGACTCCATTACCTCTTGCTGTCTCAGAAGAAATGAATCAATGAAGCTCCTTTGGTCGTTTTCATCCAGATCTCTGAGGTGTTTTATGAAGGTGGCATTTATGAAGGCATGCATCTCATCTCTGTTGTGAAGAACAGTCTTACGACCTCCCAAAAGCGAGCCAAGAGCAGGAAACATGTTATACAGCTGTAAGGATAAAATACGACAAAGAGAAAAGCCCAGTGCTTAATTCTCAGGTGGTACTCCAAACATGTTTGCTCATCTTCCACAGAGGAATAAACAAGGACACAGAACAAGAATGTTTTCGGGTTGGAGCAACCTTGAGTAAATATCTCTTAGAGGCCAAGGCTGTAATAGAGCTGGCTGGAGGGCCATTATCTTATGTGCTGCTGTAGTTATCAAGCCCCCTTGTATTTGTGGATTAGCAGTTTGCTCAGATGTGCACAAGCCCCTAGACAGGGGTCAACACTGTATACTTAGACCAGTAGTGGCCAGGGGCATCAATATATAGAAAGTCGATCATGGTTTAACTAGTTATTATTTTTTAAGCAGAATATCCAATTATATGAAGGAAAATAATAAATGGGGGGAAGACTTCTTTTTTAAAATGTTCTGAAAACGACTCATATTTCTCAAAATGTGTTTTGCAGTGAATCCCGAACGATATGGAATTGCACACACCATGAGTTTTCTGTGAATAGGTAAAGGTAAAGGGACCCATGACCATTAGGTCCAGTCGTGTCCGACTCTGGGGTTGCGGCGCTCATCTCACTTTATTGGCCGAGAGCTGGTGTACAGCTTCCGGGTCATGTGGCCAGCATGACAAAGCCGCTTCTGGTGAACCAGAGCAGCGCATGGAAACGCCGTTTACCTTCCCGCCAGAGCAATTCCTATTTATCTACTTGCATTTTGACGTGCTTTCGAACTGCTAGGTGGGCAAGAGCTGGGACCGAGCAACGGGAGCTCACCCTGTTGCAGGGATTCAAACCGCCGACCTTCTGATCAGCAAGCCCTAGGCTCTGTGGTTTAACCCACAGCGCCACCTGGATCCTGTTTCTGTGAATACAACCAACTATTTCTTTTCCATTTGAAAAAGCTTAGATTACCATGACAGAGGGGCTTCCAAAAAGCTGGATATTTTCATTGACCAACTTCACAAGTTTTCTAAATGTGGAATCTTCGTATTCAAATCGCTTGTTTAGTAGGATGGACGCTATGATATTGGCAACAGCGGCATTCATAATTGTAGCGGTTTCAAATGGTCGTCCTATACATAAATATTAAACCATGTTCAGATAAAATAGCAAGTATAATTGCTCTTCACTGCCTTAAGTTCCCAGTGTCAGCCTACTGATGTATAGAGTACATTTATCTTAGAAACTAATCCTAAGTTCTCGTGTACTTGGAGATATCTGAGTTAAGAAATGCTAAAAAGAGTCACGGGCGCTATTGCAGTATATACCTAACCAGAGGTCTTCAACCTTTTTGAGTCCATGACTCCCCTGTCCAGTGATATTCTTTCTCTGGTTCCCCTGTGGGGCAAATGCACTCCAAGCCTCAGGAGCCAGTTATGTCACCCCTTGCCTGCAGAGCCAGCAGCCTTTCACCCTTTTTGAAACACCCTCCCTTATGAAGTGTTCCCTCAGCCTCCTCTACTCTCCCCTCTCCTTGGGAGTCCTCTGGGCAGCCGCCACAGCCACCCCTGGCCTCTGAGCCACCCCCTGTCCCAAAGAGAGGAGCCGCCTCATGTTGCCCCACAAGGGCCTAGGAAGAGGATGCCCCGGCCTTAGCAGCCTGACGGAGACTGGACGAAGGTGAACGTGAAACCAGCACCTTACTTGCCTTCGGAGGCAGCAGAGGCTGCAGCGGGCGCCACCAGGCCTGAAAGGTTAGAAGGGAAGACTAGTGCGGTGTCTTCCTGCCAAGCCTCCCACTTGTCTGTCCATTCCCAACATCAAGTACTGGTGGACTGGCTGAACCACCTCATCTCCTGGCAACCAGCACCCCCTAGCTAGCCCCAAAGGCACCGTTCACCTGGGGAGCTTGTAGCCAGGGCTGCTGCAACAAACAGCTGTGCAAGCCTTTGGGAGGCAGAGATGCAAGAGGGCATCCGTGGAGGGAGGGAAGGAAAGAGGGACAGAGGCCAGCATTATCTCACACTGACCTGAACACTGCAGATTGGTTACTTCTTCAACGGGAATCCTGGTTACTATAGTTCTGAATTAGCAATATGTAGATAAGACAATATCCTGGGCATCTAATGTAGTGCTGTTTTGCCCTGGAGCACCAGAAGGAATCATTAACCCACCTTGGTAAGATTCAAATCTCTTAATCAGGACACTGCATTCTTCCACAATTCTGTCCTCTATGGACCTTTTCCCCATGCCATGGTCCCGTAATGTGCTTAGTGCAAACCGCCTCATCACTTTCCAGTTTTCACCATGTGAAAAAAGAACACCTGAAGAGAAGACATCCAGTTTCAAGTTAGCATGGCCATATGATAATATGTTTTGGCTCATCTCACCCTTCTTCTGTGGAACTGAGGATGCCTCTCAGCGGGTCCCTCATCTGATAAGACACACACTCTCCAGAACTTCAGCAATATCCCTATGGGTTGTACCCACAGAACACGATTGCACAAGGGGTTTTCCAGTGTACGGCCCTTCAGATGTAATGGTACATTATCTTATGACCAGATTCTCCTATTCCCTCAACGCTACTCTTTTGCTGGCAGTGACAAAGACATTTGACATTATCCATCAAATGGCTGCAGCTACACTGGTGGATTGAAAAATGGGCAGTTTGTACTCAAAGCTATAATATAAACTAATAATCAGTTCTATGAACCTTTTGGCACAGATTCTATATTGCTATGATAACTAAATTTCACAAACAGTACAAGCTATTAGGCAGAAGGAAAGGCCTCACCAAAGCCCCTTGCAAACTCCTCAAAAATTGGGACGATGGGTCTCTCTGCAAATGCGTCCGCCTGATTCACCAGAGCCTCCTTGACTGTCTCGTACCCTGTCAACACCACCATTTTCTGGAATCCCATTTGGATGTGGAAGATGGGGCCATATTCTTTTGACAACTGGAGTTCAATGACCAAAAGAGAGAAACATCAAATAAATTCCCCTATACTAAGCAAAGGGTAACTAAACATACATAATCTCTCACAGATCTGAAATCAAAACTGCTTTCATTTACATGGTTTCATGGTATATTTGTGACTGAATCATCAACTTTAAATGTCTAAGCACATGGACGCCTTTAGGAAGAGGAGTAACATCAAATTGTTAAGAAGAAAGTGCAGTAGGATGGCAATTTCTGCAGGTCTTTTATTTTATTTGGTGGACATTGTGAGCAAATAAAGTTGAAAACTGATGTGAATTTTCCTTCCTTAACAAAATGAAAGTTAGAATCATAGAATTGTAGAGTTGGAAGGGAACACAAGGATCATCTAGTCCAACCCCCTGAAATGCAGGAATCTCTTTGTCCAACGTGGGATCGAACCCACGGCCCTGTGATTAAGAGTCTCATGCTCCACAAACTGAGCTATCAGTTCTGGCTGCTCATAATTAGGCTCCTGTGTTTCACCCATGGAGTGCCAGTGCTTTCCAATATTGCCTTTTGCTAAAATTACCCTGGAGACTTAATCTAGATTTACTCTAATGCAAATTTTTACACCTGCCCAAAGAACCCTGGGAACTGTAGGTGTTGTGAAGAGATGAACATTCTCAATAAGAATATAATTTCAGACATGGGCACATTCAGCAATATAAATGCTGTGTTTTGTTTCACGTAAGATGATTGTGAATACTTGAATGGATTCTAGGAGTGTATTTAGAAGCGCTGGCTTCACATTGAAAAGTTCATTAATTTTGCAGCTAATTTTTGCAGATAAGGCTGGTAATGGCATTCCTATTACCCTCCTCCAGTGACTCAGTCCCTCCACTGCACAGATCAGCTATCATCCTAAACCATAATAGCGATCACACACAAAAAGGATGAAAAAAGGAATAAGCGATACTTGACAGAGATTTGTCATTTTTGCATATTTGCATATATGAGATGGAACACTGACATCTACCTGGGCTAAAATATTCACAGAATCTTTGCCTTGCTGCAGAAGGAACAGAAAACGTTACCTCTAACATTGTTCTGTAAGGTCTCTTCAGATCCATCATGTGGAGATTCCCAAGAAGTGGTAAAGGTGTAGGACCTGGTGGGAGATTTTTGGAGCTCCTATTCCAGAAACTGTCCCATTTCAAAATGAATATAATCGCAAGGATGAGCAGGAACAAAGTAGGAATCTGTTCAGTCCAATCCATTTCTTTTCAGTGAGCAAATTTCTGAAGCAATTACTGTGAAAGTCCCAACATAGTTTGATCAAGAACAATGTCTGCCGGCTGAAATGAGCAGCAACTTTATCATACTAGGAACTGTAGTGAATCATTTCATTCAATGGAATGCCTTCCACTTTCCCCCAGACTTTACTGATTTAGCTTTCCCTTTATAGGTATGGTAAAGGACCCCTGGATGGTTAAGTCCAGTCAAAGGTGACTATGGGGTTGCGGCGCTCATCTTGCTTTCAGGCCAAGGACGCCGGCGTTTGTCCACAGACAGTTTTCCAGGTCATGTGGTCAGCAGGACTAAACCTCTACTGGCGCACAGAGGACCGTGATGAGTGCCAGAGCGCACGGAAATGCCGTTTATCTTCCCTCCGCAGCGGTACCTATTTATCTACTTGCACTGGCATGCTTTTGAGCTGCTAGGTTGGCAGGAGCTGGGACAGAGCAACGGGAGATCACCCAGTCGCAGGGATTCGAACCACCCACCTTCCAATCAGCAAGCCCAAGAGCCTCAATGGTTTAGACCACAGCACCACCCGCATCCCCTTATACTTCCTTGAGCAGGGGTGTTTTCTTCCTGAAATGCAAACATCTTTCAGCAGGTTCAACCTCTTTTGAATTCTCAGGAGGTCCAAAGTTCAGGTTTAGAACAACATCATAGAATCACAGAAGGGACCCAAACAACTGTTAAGAAACCCTCTTGCGTAATATTTGAACTAGTGAGATATTTTTGAGATAGTCTCAGAACCTCCTGAACTCCTTCTTTACAGATATTCTGCTATTCGGCATGTGCGTGTAGCTAGTTTAGTTAATTAATATACCGGTGCCAGCAACCTAGGGAGATGTTCTTGGGGAAATACTGCACAAATATTTTGGGGTGTGTGCGTGCAATTTTCTGCACTATGCAGCATGGCCCTCTTCTGCCAGTCATCTCTGGAACTATTTGCTCCATAGACACACTTGTGTTATATACTTACTCTTGGCTTTTGCAACATAGTGGTTTAGCTGATGATGATGTCTTTTATTTATATTTGCTCTTGACTCATAAGGTCCCAGGGCAGATTACAGCCATTTTAAGCACATGCTGTTCTGCATGTCGTTACAAATCGAAAAACCCTTGTGTCGCAAAACAGTAAACACCAGCAATCAGGGCAACACAATGACCAATAATGAAACAATCACTTCAAAAAATGAACAAAATCTTTATCAGGAGATAACAAAGTAACAAAGTACGAAATGTAGTCAGACAGTGGCTGAAACACAGTTCCAGTAATAAATGTAGTCAGTCAATGACTGTAATAAGTAGTTCCAGTTGTACAGTAAGTAGTAGAGTGCACAGCATTTCCGGATAATTCTTGCTGTATCGTAGAATCCTTCTTCAGCACAACTACAAAAATAATAATGTCATAATAATATCAAAGCGATGACCCCGTAGGCTAATACAAATACAAGGTAATAAAAATAAATTATCAACAGAACATCATACATACCAATTTAAATTGTAGAATATGTAGTCGTATAATAAAGATATAAATGTAGATCCTTCTACGGAGAAGTGGTCAAAAACTATTGTAACCACTCCTACTAGCTGAATGAACCCCCAGGTTTAAGAAGCCATACAATCAGAAACAGGTGGTATTCATGATCAGAAAATGGTGGATTTAAAGAAACAGTACCTATATTTGGCATTCTCACATTAAATGAAACAGTTCAGATCCAGTTCAGAATTAAGACCCCCAGGATGCATAGACTTAAACATAAAGATAAACTGGGATTCTTTCTGTCGCAACCTCCTAGCATAATTTTGTCTATTATTAGCCACTTTACGATTCACCCACAGTACCGTGAATAACAAGTCTGTATCAGAATGGTTTTTAGACAAAAAGTGTTCCACCAGGGGTGCCTCCAGAACGGCATTATTGATGCGGGAGCGATGTTCCCCTATCCGTACTCCTACTGCACGAGTAGTAGAACCAATGTATAACATGTTACATGGACACCGAATTAGGTATACAACATCTTTAGTCTGGCACGTGCTGAATTGGTTAATAGAAAACCTAAAATGAGTCTTCTCATTATAAATCTCCTTAGTTTGTAAAGAAAACGGGCAAGAAGAACATCTGCCACATCTATAATGTCCAATTGGACCTGAAGGAGCAGCAGAATTGGTGGTATTTGAAGGATTTGTGTAAGAATACATCCTTGAAAGATCTAGTTCGCCTGAGACCAATTAACGGGAATTCTAAACATCCTGGTACATTCCAAAGTACATGCCAATGTTTTCATATAAGCCTAATTACTCTGTCCGCGTGGGAGGTATACTCTAGGGAACCCGTGATACGGTTGAGAGTACGGGAGGTGGAGATTGAATTCAGGAGAGTGGAACGGTCCTTGGTGGATGATTTGATTTTAGATTTATTAATTACATCAACTGGATAGCCTCTAGCCTGTAATGAATCAGCTAACACGTTCGCACTCCTGTGAAAGTCCTCATTCAGGGAAGAATTCCTCTTGAGCCGTAAAAATTGTCCATAAGGTAGATTGTTCCTTAAACGTTTAGGATGAAATGAGGAATAATGTAATAAAGAGTTGCAGTCAGTAGGTTTCTTATGTGGTTTTACAGCTAGAAAACCATTGTGTTTTATAACCTCTACATCCAGGAACACACAAGAAGTGGTACTATGATGTCCCATAAAAGACAGAGATGGATGTAAGGTATTGAGCCAAGTAGAAAAACGTACAAATTCTCCCTCATTGCTGAACAAACAAAATAAATCGTCAATAAATCTGTAATAAAGTAATAAAGCGGATGCGAATGGATTATTATTGAGAATATGAGATTTTTCAAATTCACCCATAAAAATATTCGCTACTGCAGGAGCAATGGGCGAGCCCATAGCCACCCCATTCACCTGAAAATAAAATTGATCCATGAACCGGAAATAATTTTTTTCAAAAATAATGTCCAATATATCCAAAAGGAAATCGGAAGGGGGAGAAGGATCGGCTCGGGACCGTAATAACCGGCAAATTATAGCACGCGCCTCATCAAGCGGAATGTTGGTATACAAGGAGGAAACATCTAAGGAGGCCATTACCATGGTCTCAGTGACCTCAGTATGTTCAATGACACGGATAAAGTGGGCCGTGTCATGTAAGTATGCTGGCGAGTTCTTAGCAAAAGGTTGCAGAAACGAATCCAAATATTTCGCTGCAGGTTCCAGAATAGAGCCGGAGCCCGAAACTATAGGTCTGCCAGGGGGGAGTTAACATCTTTGTGAATTTTGGGGAGGCAGTAAAAAATTGGGATGCGTGGGAAAGGAGGTAACAAGTATTCGTAAGTGTGCTTATCAATATATCCAATACTGTATGCTTGTTGTAAGATGGTTTTCAAGATCATGCTAATAGAGTCAGTGGGATCCCGGGGTTTTTTTTTATAGAACCTTTCGTCAGATAACAATCTTCTGGCCTCAGCGATGTATCATTGCGTATCTTGAATTACAATGCCACCCCCTTTGTCTGCTGGTTTAATGACGATATTAGGATCCTGTGACAAAGTCTTAAGACAATCACGTTGGAGATTGGACAAGTTGTCTTTAATTCTGGGTCCTCTCTTTTCCAATTTCTCCAGGTCACGTAAAACTAGTTGATGAAATAGCGTGATAGACGGGTTGGTATTAGACAGGATATAAGTAGATTTAGGTCTAAATGGACGTGCCAAGCCAACATGCGTACCAAACATATCCCGTAATTTAATATTGTGGACGAGTTTAAATATATCAACTCTAGTTCTAAAAGTGTTGTAGGCAGGTTTCGGAACAAAGCCAAGCCCCAATTGTAATGTCTGTAACTCATTAGCAGATAACGTCCTTGAAGAATTATTGACAATTAAAATCTCCTTCTTGTCCTTGAACGCCTGCCCCGTCGAAAATCCCCTCTGTTGGCAGCTGTGTCCTGTCTATGTGGGAGAGGTCGTAAAGAAGCTTGTAATTCACCGGAGTCTGACTGGGAAGATAAGCTAGAATGACTAATAGATCCATTGCTAGAAGAAGGCTGCGGCTAACGAGTAGCTGTAACATTATCAAACCACGGGTATACCCGATCATTGTCATAGTCCTGCATATCTCTTGTAAATTTACGAGTCTTCCAAGTTAAAATGGAATCAGAATATTCCTTTAATTGAGATTGCATAGTCTCAATTTGTTTATTGATTACGGAGCTATCAAAAGAAGAATTAATTTGTTCTTTAATCTTTGAGATCTCGTTAAGTGTAGTAGCAACCTCAGCCTTCGATCTTTGAACCAAAAGTAGCATCAGATCGAATGAGCACTTGTTAAGGATGGCAATCCATTTAGTTTAGACCACAGGATCTCACCCAGTAAGCATTTTGAAATCAGCCTTCTTAAAGCTAATAACTGTGAATAATTGTATGAGTGTACAACTTAGCTACTTGCGTACACAGATTGAACATTTGTTGAATGTAACATGTGAAGATTTGCAATACTTGCTACTTCCTCATATTAGAGTGAATGTTTGTGTCTCCCCTTTAAGGCAAAGAACAACATGCTACACTGTTTCAGATGTGGGCAGACGTGGATTCCCCACTGACAGGAATTGGTAGGGGAGTGCAAACCATGGATTTGAAGAGCCCACTCGCTCCGCATGAGGGGGCTTCGCAGATAAGTCGCTTGTATAAAAAACTATTTTTAGGTCTCTGCAGCTTGTACAGTTGTTGTATTTTCCAAGTAAAACCATTATCACTAGCTGATATTTGTACATTTAACTGGGAATATGATGCTTCGAGATATTTGAAGGCATTTGTTAACGTGTGAATATAGGAAACCAGTTTCATTGGTTGATCTCTATGCCCGAAGCAGAGGCACCAACTTGCGCCCAAGATGTGACACCATGAGCGCACAACATCACAATGTCGGGAGAGATATGACAAGAGACTGCAAAATGGACCCCAACCCTATTTATTTATTTCATAACATTTATCCACCACTTGGATGTAAAAAAAAAAATGGCTCAAAGTGGGTAGATGTCATGGACTGGCTGCGATGGGAGGCAGCAGCTGGGAAACCCGCAAGGGAGAAGGCTCCGAGCCAGGGGACTGGTGGGTGGGATGAGTGGTCTGTGGGAGAAGAGGGAGGTGTTGGAAGCTGAAGAGGTAACAGGGTTTCGTGAGCAGGAAGAAACTGGAGCAGAGAACAGTTCAGACAGGAGAGGAAGGGGGCCAGGAAAGACACAGCCTTCCTCATCCGGGGAGTTTCCCCCTCCTACTGCGACCAGCTCCCTTCTCCCTGGACACCCAGAGAAATGAAGGCGGCAAAGTCATGAGATGCAAGGTGATGAACCCCTGTAGGCTGCTGGGGGAGGGGCCTCAGAGGGCAGTGGGAAGGTGGAGACCTTCAGTCCTCATAAGCTGGCAGGAGCTGGAGTCAGGAGTAGGTCAGCAATAAAAACACCACCAGTGCCGGGGAAGTTAACTCTTTATTCAAAGAAAGCAAAATAGGGCAGGTCTAGTGATCACAGCATCTCCCATCCAGTTTTCCCATATTAAGACCCCCTTTTAAAACAGGATTTCTCCACAAAGTTTTTAATGTTCTTAATCAGATTCCTGATGTAAATTTTTAAAACCGAAGGAATTTATCATTGCTCTTTTCACATGGAAAGCCTTAATATATTTTGTTACCTGTAGACTTGTTATACCTGCAGCCCTCAGTTAAAATCTGAGCCTCTTGATCAGAGTGGAGGGAAGCAGCTGCATTTGACTACTCCTTTTTGACCATCCATCGCTTAAATCTTTGTTTTTAAAAGTGCCCTTCACTTAGAACCACATGATGATGCAATGAAATACACAAGGAATGAAGTGGCTTGACACAAAATATACAGATTTCAATGTTAGTAGGTAATTGTTTTCTGAACAAAATCAAAGAACTTTCAAAATTAAATTCCTAGGCTGAACTAATGGTAAAGGTAAAGGGACCCCTGACCATTAGGTCCAGTTGCGGACGACTCTGGGGTTGCAGTGCTCATCTCGCTTTACTGGCTGAGGGAGCCGGCGTACAGCTTCCAGGTCCTGTGGCCAGCATGACTAAGCCGCTTCTGGCGAACCAGAGCAGCGCACGGAAACGACGTTTACCTTCTCGCTGCAGCGGTACCTATTTATCTACTTGCACTTTGACGTGCCAGGTTGGCAGGAGCAGGGACCGAGCAACGGGAGCTCACCCCGTCGTGGGGATTCGAACCGTCGACCTTCTGATCAGCAAGCCCTGGTCTCTGTGGTTTAACCCACAGCGCCACCCGCGTCCCTAGGCTGAACTAAAGCACTACAATGAACACAAAATCATATTTACTACAAACATTAAGCAGACCATAGTGTGCAACACTCAAGTTTTGTGACACAGCATAGGCCAATCCTACTGGAAGTCTACTGAACCCAAATGTCCATGATTAATAAGGGTGTTAAAAAAGGGTTTGCATTGAACACATAGGAAAGCTAACCAACCCATGAATTTTGTGTCTTATGAACGTGGCAGAGCACAGAGTTGGTGGGGCATGGGCGGTGTTGTGAACCCAACAGCAGGCGTAAAATCCAGGTCATCTTCAGATGTTCCAGGAGGTAGCCGGAACGTGAATCTCTGCAGGAGGCTTGTAAAGAAGAGGAAGAGCTCCATTTTGGCAAGAGTCTCACCTAAACATGCTCTCCGGCCTGTAAAGAAGCGCAAGCAGGAATTGAAACTGGCTTTATTGCTTACTTAATAACGTTTTATTGGTTTATCTATAATGGAATGCATCAAACCACTTACTGTTAAAAATTTCATAATGATACCATTCTAAAATGCAACAAGAATGAATCCTCATCTTGAACAAATGCATGCTCTCCAAGTGTCCCAATTCTCCATCCTGGCTTCTGATTTGATGCCAGAATGTCCCCATTTCCCTATTTTGCCAGTGGCTCTGCTGCTGAGCTTGGGGAGAAGGATGAGCCAGTGCTTGCCCCTTCATAGCGGCTGCTGGAGGAGAGGATGTTGCTGTCGAGGCCTAGCGTGATGATGCAGTGGCTCTGAGGGGGAGGCAGAGGGCAGAGCAGCCCTGAGTGGGACACAATGGGGAGTGGAACGGAGCACAAGGAGTCTCGATTTATTTAAAACATGCTTTGTGCATCCATGTCTAATCTTGCCTCTTTCTAAAATGTATTTATTGGTGTGTGTTTTTCCTTTGTAAATCTACCAAAAGAATAAAACCATATTGGGGCTAAGGGGTTTTCTCAGGACAGTGGAGGGTGAGTGTACTTAGTCCCATTGGTGTAGGGGTGGCACTACCCTTCTTCTGAAATGGGGTGGGGGGACACACCACAAATGGGCTGTCGAGGAGGGTGAGTTGGATGGGTATGAAAAATATCCTGATTTTCATCTGAGGGATATTGGGAAGTATGCAAAAGATGAACTCCCAGCAAGAAGCATTCTACAGAGCTGAAAACCAAGGCGAGCGGATGTTTTTCAGGCAATGGTCTGAGATTTTTCTGTACCCTAATCCTCCAAACAGCCTGTATCCATTCTCCATCACAGCAAGCAGGTGCCAAGATCAATGGCACATTCTGGCCAGGCCAAAGCACACAGAGCAGGTCCACTGAAAGCCAAGGCCTGGGGGAAGTTCTGAGGGTGGTTAGAGAGCCTTGAAGAGTCCCATTTGGCCCCTGGCACAGAGGTTGCCCTACTGAAAACGAATAATGCTGTGTATCTTATTGCAGATATAAGTACTCCAAAGTTTGGGACTGGGTCCTCTATCCAAGTTTTATTTTATGTTAATATACTTAGGATGGCCTGTTCATTAAGCTCACATTGGATATGCATAAAGAGACCCAAAATAACTTACCTGCAGAGAAAGGCAGGAATGCATCTCTCTTTATGAACTTTCCTTCAGAGTCAAGAAAGTGCTCAGGATAAAATTTGTATGGTTTTTCCCACTGAGATTCATCGTGCAGCACGGAGGTCAGTAGTGGCATGATGTGAGTCCCCTGCAAAGGAAAAGCAAGAGTTAATTTAAAAATGGATATGACCCATCACGCAAATCGTTATGGTGTAGTCCTAAATGTCTTTTTTTTTTAAAGCAAGAAACGATCCGGAATATAAACCAGAGATTATATACCATTAGCTCCTTAAACAGTCATCATTGGGCTGTGAGAATTGTTGACTGAGCCCCTTGGCCAACTTTTCTGGGATGACTCAATAAAGACCTGTATACAGAAAGGAAGGCAGAAGCAAGTAGGCCCAGACTAGGGAACTGGGGCACCAACTGGGCAATGGCCCCCAAATTTAAAGGGAGGTCAGTGGGGCCTGCTCCTAGGGTTAGCCTAAAGTGTAATGTCCTAATTAATAAAGAAATTGATCACAGTCAGCTGAGCAAAGATTGCAGTTTAATCAAAGTGATTACCTTTGGAATGAAGTAGCCTTTGAGGGTAACATCCACAGTGGTTGCATGGGGCAGATTTGTTGGGACAATGTCAGCAAATCTCTGGATCTCATGGATCACTGCATCTACATATGGCATTTTCGTTCGGTGCTCAATCCTTGGTTGGGACGATCCAACAACCTTCGCAATTTCTTCTTGGACCTTATCTGGAGGCAGCAGGGCGGGGGTTGTTAAAATAAACTCATTGGTGGTTTTCTTGTCCCCCCAAATGCTAAACTCAAAAGCATATGTTTGTCACCAACTCATATCTTCAGATTTCCTGGAGTAACTGACAGTTAATTATGCAATGGGACTGCCTGATCTATGAGCACAATCTCGCAACATAATGCAAAGTTGTGGAAGGTGCTATTCCCCTGAGAATTTTAGTGGAAACCACAATTTGCTTGGGACATGGGTTGCACTGTGGGTTAAACCACAGAGCCTAGGACTTGCCAATCAGAAGGTCGGCAGTTTGAATCCCCACAACGGGGTGAGCTCCCGTTGCTCAGTCCCTGCTCCCGCCAACCTAGTAGTTCGAAAGCACATCAAAGTGCAAGTAGATAAATAGGTACCGCTGCAGCGAGAAGGTAAACAGCATTTCCGTGCGCTGCTCTGGTTCGCCAGAAGTGGCTTAGTCATGCTGGCCACATGACCCGGAAGCTCCCTCAGCCAATAAAGCGAGATGAGCGCCACAACCCCAGAGTCGGTCTCAACTGGACCTAACGGTCAGGGGTCCCTTTACCTTTTTATGCAAGAAGCGAAAGTCAGAAACATGCGTACTTGGTTACACGTAACATTTTGGGTGGGGGGCTGACATGCGTAATGTCACATAGTGAAACTAGGCCCACCCGGTTGTGGAATAGCGAGGGGGGCCACCCACCTCAGCGAAAACTGTGGAGCTCACCCCCCGGCCCCCCAGAGAGTTATGTATGACTGGAATCAAGATATGCTAGATAGAGTAATGGGGGCCAACCCAATGAAAAGCACTCACTCTGAATTTCAGGATATTTCATCATTAGTAACAGCCCCCAGCGCAGTGTCGTAGAAGTGGTCTCCATTCCAGCAGCAAATAAGTTACCCACAACGGCTTTTAGGTTTTCATTGTGGAAATATCCGTTTGGCTTGTCCTTCTCCTGGGGTGTAAAAAAGAAAGAACTGGCTATAATAAGGCGAATGAGCAAATTCCATGTGCGGATATCCAAGTAGCTTGGATATCCAAGGCCTTCACTGGAATGGAAAGAGTGAAAAGATAATACACAGCAAGCACACTAAAATCTCTTTTATCCATGAAAGCATGACACAGGCAGAAGAAAGGAGTTGCTACAAAAGAAATACTGGGGTCAGGTTGGTGGGACATGACGTGTTGGACTATACATGGAATCATGGAATCATAGAGTTGGAAGAGATCCTGAAGATCACCTATTCCAAGCATCTGCAATGTAGGACTGCAGCTGTCCCTTACAGGGATCGAATCTGGAACCTTGGCATACGCAGCAACGTGTTCCAACCAACTGAGCTACTGTATCTCAAAGGGTTTCTTTTCTTTTTCTTTTGAGAGGAGCGGGCGTCCCACTGGGGAACAGCCCTGCGAACAATCAGGTCACAGACTCCGGATATTAGCCAAAGCTTTATAAAGCAAAAAATAGTATATTAGACACCAGCACACATGGATATGTATTTTTAAAATGTGAAAATTCCAACTTTTGAAAATATCTAAAAAAAATCTTGGCGGTCTTAAAAGATTCCATTACCTCTTGCTGTCTCAGAAGAAATGAATCAATTAAGCTCCTTTGGTCATTTTCATCCAGATCTCTGAGGTGTTTTATGAAGGTGGCATTTATGAAGGCATGCATCTCATCTCTGTTGTGAAGAACAGTCTTACGACCTCCCAAGAGCGAGCCAAGAGCAGGAAACATGTTATACAGCTGTAAGGATAAAACACGACAAAGAGAAAAGCCCAGTGCTTAATTCTCAGGTGGTACTCCAAACATGTCTGCTCATCTTCCACAAAGGAATAGACAATGACAGAGAACAGTAAATCAATAATGTATTCGGGTTGGAGCAATGTTGAGTAAATATCCCTTAGAGACCAAGGCTGGGGGGCCATTTTCTTATGTGCTGTTGTAGTTATCAAGCCCCCTTGTACTTGTGGATTAGCGGTTTGCTCAGATGTGGGCAAGCCCCTAGACAGAGGTCAACCAGTAGTGGCCAGGGGCGGCAAAATGCCCCCCTGACACAGCCCCCCCACAGATCCAGGCCCCCTCCCTGCCCCCACCATTGTTGCAGCCAGGCCTTCCACTACCACTGCAGCCATGGTGTCACCCATAGCGCTGCCACAATACAGCAGCAAATGTTATTATATTAGTGGTGTGGGTAAGGGCACTGTTGGCAGCAGCCATGGTCGCATGGGAAAACCTGAGACATGGCTGGCAGTCGTGGAACAGCAGGGACAGGGAAGCTGTTGGATCTGCCACCTGAGGCAAATTGCTTCACCTCGCCTCATGTCAGCATCAGTCTTGCCGGTGGGGCATTTTTAGCCCTGCCCCAATGTTGCTTCTATTCTCCCTGGCCATTAGCCATTCTGGCTGGAGAGCCAAAGGTTCCCCACACCTGACTTAGACTTTCAAAAAAGCTTGCACAACAAAGACTCCTGAGTAAGAAAAGCAGGCGTTGGAATAAGGGTGAGAGGTCCTCTAGTGGGTCAGGAAGTAGGACATAGGAATAGACAGACGTTCTCCCAATAGAAGGGTGTAGAAAGTAGAGTCCCCAAAGGATAGTTATGGGGTTCATTTAAGAAAGAAAAAAAACTATTGAAAAAAAAGATGAAATTACGAAAGAAAATATTTCAACTATATATAATTTCATAAGATTTCATGCATCAACATACAAAAAGTCAATTATGGTTTAAGTTATCTAACTATTATATTTTAAGCAGAATATCCAATTATATGAATGAAAATAATAAATGGGGTGAACATTGCCTTGAGATTTTATATTTGGTTTTTTAAAATAAATTTGCTTTGGGCCCTTCTTTATTTATTATCCATTTGAAAAACTTAGATTACCATGACAGAGGGGCTTCCAAAAAGCCGGATATTTTCATTGACCAACTTCAGAAGTTTTCTAAATGTGGAATCTTCGTATTCAAATCGCTTGTTTAGTAGGATGGACACTATGATATTGGCAACAGCGGCATTCATAATTGTGGCGGTTTCAAATGGTTGTCCTATACATAAATATTAAACCATGTTCAGATAAAATAGCAAGTATAATTGCTCTTCACTGCCTTAAGTTCCCAGTGTCAGCCTACTGATGTATAGAGTACATTTATCTTAGAAACTAATCCTAAGTTCTGGTGTACTTGGAGATATCTGAGTTAAGAAATGCTAAAAAGAGTCACGGGCGCTATTGCAGTATATACCTAACCAGAGGTCTTCAACCTTTTTGAGTCCATGACTCCCCTGTCCAGTGATATTCTTTCTCTGGTTCCCCTGTGGGGCAAATGCACTCCAAGCCTCAGGAGCCAGTTATGTCACCCCTTGCCTGCAGAGCCAGCAGCCTTTCACCCTTTTTGAAACACCCTCCCTTATGAAGTGTTCCCTCAGCCTCCTCTACTCTCCCCTCTCCTTGGGAGTCCTCTGGGCAGCCGCCACAGCCACCCCTGGCCTCTGAGCCACCCCCTGTCCCAAAGAGAGGAGCCGCCTCATGTTGCCCCACAAGGGCCTAGGAAGAGGATGCCCCAGCCATAGTGGCCTGAAGGAGACTGGACGAAGGTGAACGTGAAGCCAGCACCTTACTTGGCATGGGAGGCAGCAGTGGCAGCAGCGGGCGCCACCAGGCCTGAATGGTGAAAAGGCTCCGCTCCGGCACTGTACACTGTAGCACAATAAAGGCCAGTGAGGTGCCTGCCTGCCCAGCCTCGCACTTGTCTGTCCATTCCCAACATCCAGGACTGGCTGGCTGGGCTCCCTCATCCGCTTGCTTGCTTACTCCAAGGCCACCTCAGCTCCTGGCAACAAGCACCCCCTAGCTAGCCCCAAAGGCACCATTCACCTGGGGAGCTTGTAGCCAGGGCTTCTGCAACAAACAGCTGTGCAAGCCTTTGGGAGGCAGAGATGCGAGAGGGCATCCGTGGAGGGAGGGAAGGAAAGAGGGACAGAGTCCAGAGTTGCCCATGGCACTCCAGACCATCATTCAAGGCACCCCAGGGTGCCATGGCACACGAGTTGAAAAACACTGACCTGAACACTGCAGATTGGTTACTTCTTCACCAGGAATCCTGGTTACTATAGTTTTGAGAATTAGCAGTATGTAGATAAGACAATATCCTGGGCATCTAATGTAGTGCTGTTTTGCCCTGGAGCACCAGAAGGAAACACTAACCCACCTTGGTAAGATTCAAATTTCTTAATCAGGACACTGCATTCTTCCACAATTCTGTCCTCTATGGACCTTTTCCCCATGCCATAGTCCCGTAATGTGCTTAGTGCAAAGCGCCTCATCACTTTCCAGTTTTCACCATGTGAAAAAAGAACACCTGAAGAGAAGAGATCCAGTTTCAAGTTAGCATGGCCATATGATAATATGTTTTGGCTTATCTCACCCTTCTTCTGTGGAACTGAGGATGCCTCTCAGCTGGTCCCTCATCTGGTCTCTGATAAGACACACATGCTGCAGAACTTCACCAATATCCCTATGGGTTGTACCCTCAGAACACAATTGCACAAGGGGTTCTCCAGTTTACGGCCCTTCAGATGTAATGGTACATTATCTTATGACCAGATTCTCCTATTCCCTCAACGCTACTCTTTTGCTGGCAGTGACAAAGACATTTGACATCAAATGGCTGTATCTACACTGGTGGGTTGAAAAATGGGCAGGCTGAAATTTACTGCATGTACTACTTTGAAAGAAAACATGATGAAAATGATGTATAGATGGTATCTAACACCTGTTAAACTAGCTAAGATGTATCATATAGTAGATAACAAATGTTGGAAATGTAAAGAAAAGGAAGGAACCTTTTACCACATGTGGTGGACATGCCCCAAAGTAAAAGGCTTCTGGGATATGATTTATAATGAAATTAAGAAAGTGTTGAAAAACACGTTTGTTAAAAAACCAGAAGCCTTTCTACTTGGAATAGTAGGGGGAGAAATCCCCCCAAAAGACACAACATTCTTTTTGTATGCCACAACGGGTGCTAGAATATTTCTTGCCAAGAATTGGAAGACTCCAGTAGACAAATGGCAGATGAAGATGATGGACTTTATGGAACTTGCTGAACTGACAGGGAGACTCCACGACCAGAGAGAAGACACGGTGGAGGAAGATTGGCAAAAATTCAAAATTTATTTGAAGAAATATTATGGAATACAAAATTGAAAAACTCTTAGAGGAGGAGCTATAGGCTTTCACTGCAAAATGATAGTGTTTTTTTTAAGGAATTGTTATTTAGTAAATTTAAGAAATTGTAATAGAGGAATGATAAGTATTATATAGATGCTAAAAATATGAATATGAAACTGTTAAGGATGATATAGGATGAAACTTAGATGAAAGAAACCGAGGGAAGTCACCTAACTTTGTTAAAGAAAGATGGTTGAAAAACAAAAAATGTTTTTTTTCTTTTTGTGTGTGTTATTGTTTACTTGTATTTTTGTTTGTTAAAACCGAATAAAAATTATTTACCGTATATATAAAAAAAGAAAAATTGGCAGGCTGCCCTCAAAGCTATAATTTAAACTAATAATCAGTTCTATGAACCTTTTGGCACAGATTCTATATTGCTATGATAACTAAATTTCACAAACAGTACAAGCTATTAGGCAGAAGGAAAGGCCTCACCAAAGCCCCTTGCAAACTCCTCAAAAATTGGGATGATGGGTCTCTCTGCAAATGCGTCCGCCTGATTCACCAGAGCCTCCTTGACTGTCTCGTACCCTGTCAGCACCACCATTTTCTGGAATCCCATTTGGATGTGGAAGATGGGGCCATATTCTTTTGACAACTGGAGTTCATTAACCAAAAGAGAGAAACATCAGATGAATACTCCTATGGTAAGCAAAGGGTAACTAAACATACATAATATCTCAAAGATCTGAAATAAAAACTGATTTCATTTACATGGTTTCATGGTATATTTGTGACTGAATCATCAACTTTAAATGTCTAAGCAAATGGACGCCTTTAGGAAGAGGAGTAACACCAAATTGTTAAGAAGAAAGCGCAGTAGGATAGCAAATTCTGCAGGTCTTTTATTTTATTTGGAGGAAATTGTGAGCAAATAAAGTTGAAAACTGATGTGAACTTTCCTTCCTTAACAAAATGAAAGTTAGAATCATAGAATTGTAGAGTTGGAAGGGAACACAAGGATCATCTAGTCCAACCCCCAGAAATGCAGGAATCCTTTGCCCAACGTGGGATCGAACCCACGACCCTGTGATTAAGAGTCTCATGCTCCACAAACTGAACTATCAGTTCTGGCTGCTCATAATTAGGCTCCTCTGTTTCACCCGTGGAGTGCCAGTGCTTTCCAATATTGCCTTTAGCTAAAATTACCCTGGAGACTTAATCTAGATTTACTCTAATGCAAATTTTTACACCTGCCCAAAGAATCCTGGGAACTGTGGGTGTCATGAAGAGATGAACATTCTCAATAAGAACATAATTTCAGACATGGGCGCACTTAAAAGCCCACATTCAGTAATATAAATCCTGTGTTTTGTTTCACATACGATGATTGTGAAAACTTGAGGGGATTCTAGGGGTGTATTTAGAAGTGCTGGCTTCACAATGAAAAGTTCGATAATTTTGCAGCTATTTTTTGCAGATAAGGCTGGTTATGGCATTCCTATTACCCTCCTCCAGTGACTCAGTCCCTCCACAGCACAGATCAGCTATCAGCCTAAACCATAACAGCAATCACACACAAAAAGGAATAAGCGATACTTGACAGAGTTTTGTCATTTTTGCATATTTGCATATATGAGATGGAACACTGGCATCTACCTGGGCTAAAATAGTCACAGAATCTTTGCCTTGCTGCAGAAGGAACAGAAAACGTTACCTTTAACATTGTTCTGTAAGGTCTCTTCAGATCCATCATGTGGAGATTCCCAAGAAGTGGTAAAGGTGTCGGACCTGGTGGGAGATTTTTGGAGCTCCTATTCCAGAAACTGCCCCATTTCAAAATGAATATAATCGCAAGGATGAGCAGGAACAATGTTGGAATCTGTTCAGTCCAATCCATTTCTTTTCAGCGAGCAAATTTCTGAAGCGATTACTGTGAAAGTCCCAACATAGTTTGATCAAGGACAATGTCTGCCAGCTGAAATGAGCAGCAAATTTATCATACTAGGAACTGTCTCTAGTGAATCATTTCATTCAATGGAATGCCTTCCACTTTCCCCCAGACTACTGCAATCTACGCTTGATGATTTAGCTTTCCCTTTATACTTACTTGGGTGGAGGTGTTTTCTTCCATAAATGAAAACATCGTTCAGCAGGTTTAACCTCTTTTGAATTCTTGGGAGGTCCAACGTTCAGGCTTAGAACAGAATAACAGAACTGGAGAGTTGGAAGGAACCCAAACGACTGTTGTGAAATCCTTTTGCGCAATTATTGAACTAGTGAGAGTTTTTTGAGATAGTCTCAGAACCTCCTGAACTTCTTCTTTATAAATATTCTGCTATTCGGCATGTGTGTGTAACTAGTTTAGTTAATTAATATACCGGTTCCAGCAACATTGGGAGATGTTCTTGAGGAAATACTGCACAAATATTTTGGTGTGTGTGTGTGTGTGTGTGCAATTTCCTGCACTATGCAGCATGGCCCTCTTCCGTCAGTCATCTCTGGAACTATTTGCTCTGTTATATACTTCCTCTTGGCTTGTGCAACATTGTGGTTTAGCTGATGATGATGTCTTTTATTTATAGTTGCTCTTGACTCAAAAGGTCTCAGGGCAGATTACAACCATTTTAAGCACATGCTGTTCTGCATCTAGTGGCAGGGGGCTCAGGCTTTGACAGGTGGATACCACAGTATTAGAGCAGGTACTGGCTTATTTTGTGTCTTAGGACTTATCTGTGTGAGAAAACCAGGCTCATATAACCGGCATGCTAATACACGAATGGGTTAAAACCATAGAGTAAGCTGTCCTGCCAGGTTTAGTTAGGTCACTTCCCCTCACCTTGGAATATATTCAAGCCTGTTGTTGTACCTCAGTCTGCCTGAGGAGCTCAGTATGTAAAAGAAGTTGGAGCTGGTTGCTCACAAAGCCATTCTTGAGTTCCTATACCAATAATTTAGAAACGTTCACCACTTTGAAACTTAGCCAGGTTTTACTGCCTGTGTCTTTTCTGACTGATGTATGGAAAAGCACATGAACCTGACCTTTGTAAGTAAACTAGTTTTTAACTTACCAAACTTGTGGTCTTTTCTTATTCAGAGGGAAGAAGAAAGTTTTGGAATGCACAGGGATATATTTTAAAGGTCTAACGGCCTATATTTCCACACTTTACTTTGCTGCGTATTTTGTGATTTTAAGTGTCTGCTGGAGTTCTCTCATCAAAGATTACTTGCCCCAAACTCAGATCTTGATACCCAGGAATTCTAGTGGGCCCAGAGTGGAATATATTTGTTAAGAGTCCAGTGAGGAATACTTTAGTAGAGATTTCAGCATTTTAAATGATTTTTTAAAACTTGACTTTAAAAACAGAGAAAGATTGCCCTTCTCCATGGTTTCACTCAGCCATGAGACTCCATGTTCTATTTTTGTTTTTGTTCTTTTGTTATTCTGAGGTTTTCCCCCACATTGTAGAGTTTTTTGCATTGTTCCTGACATAATTTTAGATTCTTTTGGGGTTTTCCCCCTTGTTAGAATGGATATCCACAATCTCATTGCTGTGCATACTGCTTAGGTGCATAGAGAGTAACTTTATCCAATGGAAGAGAAGATTGGATGTCATTCTCAGAATGAGAGGGTCATTTCTTGCATCTAACAAGAGAAACCTAGAAATGATGCAGCCTTAATAAGCAGATGGGAACAGCAGGATTATGTAACAGAGACTATTGCTATGGATATTCTTTCAGACTCCAAGCTACTTCGCACCAACAATGATGATTGGCAGATGATTGGCAGTTTACAGAAAGCCATTGGAGTTACAAGCAAGCATGGGCTTTGAGCTTGAATGAGGGAACTATTCAAATTAAACCTTGAGTCCAAGAAGAACTGTAACAGTCATGTGACACAGCTCTTAGCTGTTGTTGAGAAGCTGGAACGAGCAAATTTTAAATTACATGATGAACTGAAAGTTTGTTCCCCACATCAGTCATGACATGACACGGCACACACACACCATTTGAATGGAAATGCCCATTACCGGGGGGGGGGGGGGCAGCCCCTTGATATATTTTTTTGGCAGGGCCAAAGGGACCTTGGCCCCTAGGAGTTTGCTTCTATGTTTCCTGGTATCAACATCAGACTGACCGGTTGGTAGTTACCTGGGTAGCTACCCACTTTTAAAGATGGAAACAACATTAGCCCTCCTCCAGTCTGCAGGGACCTAACCTGTTCTCCAGGAATTCTCAAAGACACTGCCCGGACACTGAGATCCAGCGCCGAGGGCCTTCTGGCAGTTCCCTCATTACGAGAAGCAAAGCTACAGGGAACCAGGCAGAGGGCCTTCTTGGTAGTGGCGCCCGCCCTGTGGAACGCCCTCCCTTCAGAAGTCAAAGGTGCTAACAACTATCTGACATTTAGAAAATGCCTGAAGACAGCCCTGTTCAGGGAAGTTTTTATTGTGTGACATGTGTACGTATTTTAATATTTGCTGGAAGCCGCCTAGAGTGGCTGGGGAGACCCGGCCAGATGGGCGGGGTATAAATAATAAATTTATTATTATTATTATTATTATTATTATTATTATTATTATTATAGACAGAGGCTCTGAGACATCTGCAAGCTCCTTTAGTACCCTTGAGTGCAGCTCAGCATGCCCCCGAGATTTGATTTAAAGTAGCTAGGTGTTTCCTTACCTCCTCTTTTCCTATCTTAGACTGCAGCTCCCTCCTTGCACTGTTTATTCTGTTATCACCAGGTCTGGCACTGCTTTCATTTTGGGTGAAGACACAGGAAAAGCAGGTGTTGAGCAGTTTTATCTTCTCTCTGATACCCTAGCATTTTCCCATTTTTCTCCATGCAGAGGACCTGTTATTTGCTTATTCTTCTTACTTCAAACATAGCTGAAAAAACCTCTCTTGAAGCCTGAGTTCATTCTGAGTTTTGGCCCACCTGACCTTTTCCATGCAACTGTTTGCTACTCATGTATATTCCTCCTTTGTGATTTCCCCCATTTTTCATTTCTTATACATGTCCTTCTTAAATCTCAGCTCCTCTGTGAACTCCTCATGCAACCGCACTAGTTTATTTAGATGCCTCCCACTTTTCTTTCCTGCTGGAATTGTCTGCATTTGGACCTTCAATATTTCACCTTTAAGAAAGGTGGACTCCCTTCTTATTGAGTATTTCTGGCCATGGGATCTCACCCAGTAGTTCCTTAAGCTTTTTGAAATCAGCCTTCTTAAAGTGAATAACTGTGAATGATTATATGAGTGTACAACTTAGCTACTTGCATACACAGATTGTACATTTGTTGAATGTAACGTGTGAAGATTGCTACTTTCTCATATTAGAGTGAATGTTTGTGTGTGCCCTTTAAGGTCTCTGCAGCTTGTACAGTTGTTGTATTTTCCAAGTAAAACCATTATCACTAGCTCATATTTGGACATTTAACTGGGAATATGATGCTTTGAGATATTTGAAGGCATTTGTTAACATACATACATCAACCTTTTATTGGCATCATACGAACATCGAAAACAAATCAATACAGAATTACCACTTCCCCAGTGGCACAAAACTTTGATAAAAGAAAGGAGGCACAGCAGTCTATCGTCACATCTCTAGGTCTCCAGGGAGATCAGACGTCTGCAGTGTATTTCGATGACAAAAAACCAAATGGAGATATCTAGCCACTAACTTGGTGAGCTCTTGATCTTTCCCCAGTAATAGGAAATGTATGACCTCCAACTCTGGTTTCCATTTGGGGATGCAGAGTTGATCTAGAAATTGCTGACGGAGATCATCATATAGTTTACAATTAAGAACCATATGTATAAGGCTTTCCATCAGGTGGTCTTCACATGGGCAAGTTCTTTCTCCTTCCACCCTGCCTGAGAACCTTCCCCAAAGCAGGTTTGATGGATTTGCATTAATGCATTTAATGCATTAATGCATTTAATGCATTTGTGAATACAAGAAACCAGTTTCATTGGTTGATCTCTATGCCCGAAGCAGAGTACCAACTTGCGCCCAAGATGTGACGTCATGAGAACACAACATCACATCGTCAGGGGAGACCAAGCATGGAGTCCAGCATGGCGTGGCTTCAATGGACGGTGGTTCCTCCCCTCCTGTGTTCAGGAGGAACTGGTCACTAGAGCTGCACTGCTCTGCACTGCGCTCAGCTCTGCGGATGGGGGGGGGAGAGGCTAAGACACCTCAGCCCCATAGAGTTGGCGCCCCTGGCCCCAAGTATCATAATAATTCAGGTCTAGATGCTTCAACGCTAGCTTTATGGGATTCAGCAGCATGGCAGGTAAAGGGGAGCACTTCAGGTTTGTGACAAAGCATGGGCCAATTCTACCTTTTTCGTCTTGGTCACAATTCTCTGCACATCTACTGTACTTGGGAATAAGATGCTTCAATATATTTGAAGGTATATGTTAAGATGGGAATACATGAAACCAGCTTTGTTGGTTGATCTCTATGCCTCAAGTGTCATAAGAACTCAGGGCCAGGTTATAAGTCAGAGATGCTCCAATGCTAGTTTCATGGGATTCGGCAGTATGGCAGGTAAAGGGGAACAGTTAAGATTTGTGACAAAGCATGTAGCAATCCACCAGTAGGCTACTCAACCCAAATACCCTTGTAGAACAGGGGTGTTTTAAGAAAGGTTAGCATTGCACACACAGGTAGGCTAAGCAATCCAGGAACTTGTGAGTCTTAGAAACGTGGCAGAGCACAGAGCTGGTGGGGCACGGGTGATGTTGTAAGCCCAACAGCAGGAGTAAGGTCCAGGTCTTCTTGAGATGTTCCCGGGGGTGGCTGGAAGGTGAATCTCTGCAGGAGACTTGTGAAGAAGAGGAAGAGCTCCATTTTGGCAAGAGTCTCACCTAAACATGCTCTCCGACCTGTAAGGAAGCACAGGCAGCAGAGAAACCAGGTTTATCGGTTGCTTAATGCCATTTTATATAGACACATTGCTGCAAATAGGAGAAAATATCCCAAATATTTTAAAGCGGACTAAAATGCAGTGATAAAGTAACAGCTAATGGTGCCCATCTTAAAAGAATCACATACCCCCAATACTATCGCCCCTACAATGCTGAAAACCAGTGGTGGGAAACCTTTTTCAGCCAGAGGGCCACATTCCCTGGTGAGCAACATTCATGGTGACCAGATCTGGTGGCAGAAATGGCCATAGCAACTGATGTGATCCTTACCTTTGCACAGTATTCTACATTCCAGGCATGTAAAAATCCCATTGATTAAGCACAAACTATACAGGTATACACAAAAGTTTTTTTTAAAAAAAGTTACCTGCGGAGAAAGGCATGAAAGCATCTCTCTTTACGAATTTTCCTTCAGAGTTGAGAAAATGCTCAGGATAGAATTTATGTGGTTTCTCCCATTGAGATTCATCGTGCAGCACAGAGGACAGCAATGCTATGATGTGAGTCCCCTGCAAAAGCAAAGCAAGAGTTATTTTAAAATAAAGCATATGTCTCTGATACAATAAATATTGAGTGCAGGAGAAATGAGATTTGAGTTCATCTGAGAAATGTCTTTCGTTTGAAAAACCTTAACGCATAAACCATGATCTCCCACCAGAAATGGTTTGTTTTCCAACGTTGCGCTCCATCCCATTGAGATCTTTTTAATGGGTTGAAACGGATGCCTGACAGCTTCCAAAGGGTAGATTGCATGCTTACAGTGCAATGCTATACAAGTCTGCACAGATGTCACCCACACTGAAGTCCATGGGGCTTACTCCCAGGAAAACCTTAAAATATATTGTGATTAGTAGGCAGCAGTTCAATCAAATGGATCACCTTTGGAATGAAGTAACCATTGAGGGTAACATCTGTAGTCGTGGCATGTGGCAGGTTGGTTGGGATGATATCGGCAAATCTCTGGATCTCATGGACCACGGCATCTGTATAAGGCATTTTTGTCCGGTGTTCTATCCTTGGCTGAGAAGATCCAACAACCTTTGCAATTTCTTCTTGGACCTTTACTGGGGGAAACAAAAAGAAAAACATTAAATTTTCTGCTAAGATTATCACTTTGACTTCGGCTTTTGTTTCTCAAAATATTAATCTCTGAAGCATAAAACTGCCACAAACTGGTTCTCCGATTCCCTGGACTCACAAATCTAATCGACACAGGTATTTTTAAACAGCACAAACATTTAAGGCAGTGGTTCTCAATGAAGGGTTCAGGGACCGCTGCGGGTCTGCAGAACCATCGCCTGTTGGGGGACTCACATATTTTGTTAATTGCTCAGTGAAAGCCTTTCAGGCATCATCCAGCCTCTGCTCAGGACCAGCAGGGGGGAAACTTGTGGAAGAGTTCCTGGATGGGAAGTGAGCTGGGATTGGGCAAAAACCTCTGACACAATTTCTTAGGGCTCTTGGAATTGGAGCAGGGAATAGAGAGAGGGAGAGAGAACAGCTTGCTCCATGGGGTGGGTTTACATGGGACGCGGATGGCGCTGTGGTCTAAACCACTGAGCCTCTTGGGCTTGCTGATTGGAAGGTCAGCAGTTTGAATCCCGGCGACAGGGTGAGCTCCCATTGTTTTGTTCCAGTTTCTGCCAACCTAGCAGTTCGAAAGCACACCAGTGAAAGTAGATAAATAGGTAATGCTGCAGTGGGAAGGTAAACAGCGTTTACGTGTGCTCTGGTTTCCATCACGGTGTTACGTTGTGCCAGAAGAGGTTTAGTCCTGCTGGCCACATAACCCAGAAAGCTGTCTGTGGACAAACGCCGGCTCCCTCGGCCTGAAAGCGAGATGAGTGCCGCAACCCCTTAGTCACCTTTGACTGGACTTAATCGTCCAGGGGTTCTTTACCTTTTACCTTACGTGCTTATCATTTAAAAAAAAGTAAGAGATCCCTTTCCTTTGCTCTCTATTTTTTAACTGAAAAGAACTTCTAATTGCTTTCAGCGACTCTCAAGTTTATAGGACTCTCCCACTACTTGTAGGTAGGGTTTTCAGTGAATCTTGCCTTATGTGTTTGGGATTCATGTGTCATCTTGGAAGTCCAACAGGGGAAATAGCTAAGCAAATTGCCACAATGATTAGCACAACAGCTCGCCCTCTGATGATTTAAAATTTTGACAGATTCAAAATTTCCATGTGATCAGTTGAACAACTTTGCATGGTTGTGTAGGATAGACATTTTCACATACATTCTCAACGCAAGCCTTCAAGGTAGTGATGTTAATATTTTTTACGTTGACGATAAGATTGAGGCAGTTTTTAAAAAATTTTGGGCAAGCCGAGTAGAAGGATTTAGCCTCACTAACATCCCAACAATGGAGACATTTCTGGAGGCCACTGATGAAGAATTGATACCAGAAGTAAAACATTACATCACTGTAATTTAACGACTATCTTCTGGGATTACTTTCCTGTAACGAATCCTGAAAACTCATGGATAAGGAATCCTTTTGAATGTGGTGATGTACAACTAACAACGCTATTTGCGGAAGAGCAAGATGCATTTGCTGATGTAACTTGTGGTGGTTTATTGAAGTCATTTTTCAAAGAATGTAGACTGGACCAATTCTGGGTGAAGGTTTTTGCTGATTATAAGAAGTTGGGTGAAAAAACTTTGAAAAATCTAGTTCTCTTTTAGTCCACATATCTATGTGAACAAACATTTTCAACATTTTGTTATATGAAGAACAAGCATAGAAATCGGTTTGATGTTGAACCAAATTTGAGAATAAAAGTAGGAAATATTGAACCAAATGTGGAAGGGATTGTTCGAAACAAAAAGAGGCATGATTTCTCCCATCACATTTAGGTTTAGTGTGTTTTTAACATTTTGTTGGGAGCTGCCCAGAGTGGCTGGGGCAACTCAGTCAGATGGGTGGCATGTAAATCAATCAATAAGTAAATTATTATTATTATTTAGGTTCAGTAGCTGTTGCCATGTCATAATTTGTTCACTTGTACTACCGGTAGATGTTAATAAAATTAAATTTGTCTCTCCCCCAACTAAATCTTTGTCATTTTGTGTGGAAATATCACAAATTTTATAGTCTTTTTAGTATACCTAAAATCCTTTTCTTATTAGAGGCTTTCCCACATTTTTTTAATAACTTGCACAGGTAACTGCCATAGAGTTATCAAAATTTTCAAAAGTAGGAGTTCTGTGGCTTGGCTTTTGAGAAATAGGGGGAACCACTGATTTAAGCCAATGCCTGATATACTGATGGAGACAAATGCATCCAGGATGGCTATTTAAATATCACATGGAAAAATGGCTGTAGCTCTCATAAGGTGGCCACTTCCATGGAGATTCCTGACCAAGCAGGGCTCTACAATATGCGTGTCCAATGTTTTCATATTCATAATCACCTTACATAATCCCGCCGCCCCCGGTTGATCAATTAATTCACACCAATCTTCACAATAAAAGGCAGGGCAATGTACTCATCCCCTCCTGCTGCCGTTTCAGGTAACATCCAAATCTGCCCCAAGTTTTCTTTCAGCTCTTGCTCTAAGTTATGTATAACTGGAATTAAGATATCTCAGAATAATGGGAGCCAACGCAATGAAAAGCACTCACTCTGAATTTCAGGATATTTCATCATTAGTAACAGCCCCCAGCGCAGTGTGGTAGAAGTGGTCTCCATGCCAGCAGCAAATAAGTTGGCCACAACAGCTTTTAAGTTTTCGTTGTGGAAATATCCATTCATCTTATTATTCTTCTCCTCCTGAGTTGCAAAGAGTTTAAACGAATGGAGTGAGAAAATTTCATGTGCAGGACCCGATGATCCAAAGTATCATTGCACATCACCCCAATCGCTGAGCAGCGAGAGATTCCAGGTTTTCCAGACTATGCCATCACGATGATATAGAATTTATTTACACATATATACAACCCAAGCATAAGATAGAGGGGCTCAATGCCCCAAAGTGTCTTGCTTCTCCATTAGTCACAGCCTTGGAGTCAAGCAAACACCAAGCATGGCTCTCTCCCTATTGTTCTCTGTTTACCAGCTAAGTGAGGAGGTGGTTGTAGCTTGGCAATCCAGCTCCTTCTTCTCTAATGCTAATCATGGCGCTTAACTGCTCAGCCAACATCCTTGGTTTAGACAAAGGAACTAATGGCATTATTTAGGTGGCAAGTGTGTGGTCCTCATCCCACAAATAAACTTGTCAGACTGGTTCAACAATAGAATCCTCCATTAGAGTTAACCAGTGCTTTTCTTCTAGAACTCATCATGAAGTTATTACAGTAAGTGCTACACTTTTAACAAGTGCTTTTCTTCTAGAAAAAAAAAGAAGATTCTGGAACTGCATACCCCAGGGGTCCCCAGACTAAGGTCAGCGGGTCGGATACGGCCCGCACAATCCAATTATCCAGCCCCCGATGACCCCCCGCCGCCCGCTCTTACCGGCGCAGCGCGGTGTGGCGCGGCTGCCTATCTCCGGGTTGGCGTGGCACCGGAAATAGCTTGTGCGCATGCATAATTTCCGGCGCACTTCTGGGTCTGCAGAGGCCCGTGCACACACGCACAAGCTATTTCTGGCGCCGCGCCAGAAGTGCACCGAAAAAAGTGAGTGTGCGTGTGTATGGGCGTTCGCTCCTCCGCCCTCCAGCCCGCCGCGTGATCGGCGCTGGAGGAACCGGCCCAAAGCCGAGTAAGTTTGGGGTCCCCTGGCATATCCTTTAGCATCCCCAGGGGGGAAAAGCACTGGTTAACCCTTACTGGGTGCAAGACCCCATGAGTTAGAACATACTCAGGCATCATGCAGACTTAATATGAATCCATACATGGAAGGCAGCATTTCTGGTGAACACTTGGTTAGTGGCCATTTTGCATAAAGTGCTATTTTCAGCTGACATACAAAGTTTCTCATCTCGTAACATCTTTGATGTATTTACTCATAGTCCAAAAGGAAAGAATGACACAGAAATAGCACATGTTAGTCTGGAACTATATTTGGTTAACCTTCTTTAAATTGAGGTGAGCAACATGGTGCCCCCTAGATGTTGCAGATCAAAGCTCCCACCAGCCCCAGCCAACATGTGACAGTATAGTAGGGACAAACTCTGTGTCCTTCTTGTTACTGGTTGTACAAGTGAATGTATGCCTGGCTTTTGCAGTGGAAAAGAGAAATTTAACCCACCATTTGTTCTCAAAAAGGAATCTCAGAGCAGAGTTTCTGTGTAGAGTACGTGTGGGTGAATGTGTTACTGCATCTGATATAATGGATTGGCTCATGAAACCTTATACAAAGAGAGATTCCTAATCTCCATGAGAAGAGGTGAGCACAGTGGTTACTGTTGCAAGCACCCGGTTAGATTTGTATCTGCCCTCATCCAGCTTTAAACAAACACAAACCATTAAAGCACTTAGGCTGGAATAAATCACAGAATTTAGCTTTGCAAATAAGTGAGTATTTTACTCACAGAGTTTCCTGCAGTTACATCAAACAAGTCTCCGTCTGCTGGCAGTAAAACAAAGATGAAAGAAGGTTCTAAGCAGCTTAAAAAGAAAAGGACTTGGTTTTCTTACAAAAAGGATCATGCAATCTTTGGATTAGCAAAAGTGCAGGCTATAAAATCTCCAATTTGAAGAGATTCAGTTCACTTGCATGGCTCCTTCTTTGCTTGTTCCAGGAAGCACAAAGAGCAGCAGACTGATAAGCAGGGGGACAGAGCCTGCTAAGAGTCACACACACTCAGGTAACTTGAGCTGAGGTTAACCCTTTATATGCACACAAGTGTGAATCAGTAACTGTATACAGGTGGTTCTCAATTTACACAAGAGTTATGTTCCAAGTAAAGCCAAAATTGTTTATAGTCAGAGCGGATTGGGTTCAATGGTGGGTAGGATTGCCAAGACTTTTTTGTTGGATGCCCGTTGCTTTTTTGATTTTGTAAAAAGAATGCCAAGTGCATAAGGCAAGTTAAATGTGCCTATGTTGTGAGTTACCTTTATTTCAATAGCATCAGGAGCAGCAGCACGGATAATAGCTGCCTGTCCTGCCAGGAACCAGAGGGGAGTGAGCAGAGGAAGGAAGAAAAGGGAGGAGTCAGAACTGTGGAGGTTAAGCAGAAGGAGGAGAAATGCAAAGAGCAAATCCATCCCTACTCCCCCAAATGGCTACCCCTGCCTGTCCAAACGTGGCCATCCTCAGAATGCAATGAATTTCTAGCAGGACAAACTAGCCACTATGCCCCCTTTGTACTATTTGCACAAAACCTAGCATCATTGGCAGCCTTGGCTATACAATCTTCTCTTCAGCCTCTGCTGTGTCTACAAAAAGGAATGTGATAGCAAGAAACAACTGACTAACAATTGCACAATTGCACTTGATCAAGGTAGATTTTCAGAAATGCTGATAAGCATGCAACCTTTGGCCCTGCAGAGACTGCTTCTGTAACACATTAATGATGGTGGAATAGTTAGAAATGGCAGAAAGTGTGCTTCTGAAGTGATGCTTCCTGGCTGCTCCTTATGCAATCACTTGCAAACATACACACTTAAAGCATGAATTGAAAATTTCTCCTGGGCAAACTTAAAATATTCTGTTACCTCTTGCTGTCGAATAAGAAAAGAATCAATAAAGCTCCTTCGGTCATTTTCATCCAAATCTTGGAGGTGTTTTATAAACGTGGCATTTATGAAGTCATATAAGTCATCTCTGTTGCGAAGGACAGTCTTAGGACCCCCCAAAAGAAAACCAAGAGCAGGAAACATGTTATACAGCTGAAAGGATAAAATGTGAAAAAAAGAAGAAGAAAACATTAGGAAAGCCCAGTACTGTACTCTCAGCTGGGTCTCTCAAAGCATGGCTGCCCATATACAATACAAAACAATAATGTATTCAGGTTGAATTAATGTTTAGTAAGGTAAAGGAACCCCTGACCATTAGGTGCAGTCGTGACCGACTCTGGGGTTGCAGCGCTCATCTCGCTTTACTGGCCGAGGGAGCCGGCGTACAGCTTCCAGGTCATGTGGCCAGCATGACTAAGTCGCTTCTGGCGAACCACAGCAGCACACGGAAACGCCATTTACCTTCCTGCTGGAGCGGTACCTATTTATCTACTTGCACTTTGACATGCTTTCGAACTGCTAGGTTGGCAGGAGCAGGGACCGATCAACGGGAGCTCACCCCGTCGCAGGGATTTGAACCGCCAACCTTCTGATCGGCAAGCCCTAGGCTCAGTGGTTTAACCCACAGCGCCAACCATGTCCCTTTGTTTAGTAATGACACCTTAAAGACTTCTTAAACTTGCTCTGGCAAAAAGGGTGGCATCAGTCAAATTGCCCCATAGCAGTCAGCAGTGTCTGCCGGAGGCTCTGGAATGGCGTTTGGAATGGGGGACGGGGTCCCTCAGGATAGCATAATTTATGTGCAATCCCAGGATAATAGGCTATTGTGATTCTCCTCTGGAGGTTCACCTTCAGAGAGGGAGATCTGCCCTTGGAGGCCCCTTCTGAGCTTTCAGGGAACCAGCTATCACTGGTTCTTCCTTGTCCTTGGAATCCCAATGGCAATGAGGCCAGAAAGACTTCGTTTTAGTTATGGGATAACTGTGCCATCTGTTTGAGTTTTCTAAATATTTCAAATCACCACCAAGTTTCTCAAGATACCAAGATTCTGTGTTTTATAGTGAATCCTGAACAGTATACAATAAACAGGTTGCCCTGCCCACATTGCATACACTGTTATTACAACCAACTGTTTATTTTTGTTTTTCATTGGAAAAAGTAGATTACCAAGACTGAGAAGTTTCCAAAAAGCCGGGCATTTTCATTGACCAACTTCAGAAGTCTTATGTATGTGGGATCTTCATAATCAAATCGCTTGTCTAGTAGTATGGCCACTATAATATTGGCAACAGCTGCATTCATAATTGTGGTGGTGTCAAATGGGTTTCCTATAAATAAATATGACAGTTAAACAAAAATATGGAGAGGGCATTGTTTTTAAGTCTGCTCTTTGTTGCCTTAAGTCCCCACTGGCAGCTGACCTATGTGTAGACCTCATTTATCAAATAAACTGATCCTAAGTGTTGCTGGATGTGGCCATAGCTGGGCTAAGAAATGCTTAAAAGGGCGTGGAAGTCACAGGAGCTGTGGCCATAGCTGGGCTAAGAAATGCTTAAAAGGGCGTGGAAGTCACAGGAGCTATTGGAGTATAATCTACACACTACAGAAACAGACCGATTATGTCTCCACAGGGAACCTTGGGAACTGTAGTTCTGGAGTTAGCGATAAGTATGGGCTCATCCCCACTTCCACTTCAAACACGCTTTCTAGACATGGTTGAAGCAGTTTCTCCCTTTCCCCACTCCTTTCCAAGGGGAAACCCACTGTTTAGCAGTAGATCAGAACTAATGGCAATCTGGGGAAATCCCAAATTGCTCCAGAGCGCGGTTTTTCCCAAGGGAGAAGAGGATGATTCCCTATAGAAAACAACACTCCAGGCACCTTTAAACTGCTGTACTTATGCAGTGGTTTGACTTCACCCTTGGAGGCACACTCCATTGTCTCTCGAGGCAGACAGATGCCAACAACAAGAGCACCAGAGAGAAATACCAACCCACCTTGGTAAGATTCAAATTTCTTAACCAGGACACTGCACTCTTCCACAATTCTATCCTCTATGGTCCTCTTTCCCATTCCGTAATCCCGTAATGTGGTTAGCGCAAACCGTCGCATCACTTTCCAGTTTTCACCATGAGAAAAAGCTACACCTGAAGAGAGAAAAAAGCGGGGCAAGTTCAAAGTCATTCTGGCCATAGTAATATGTACTTGCTATTTAATATATCATCCTTTAACTACAGAATTGAGACAGGCACAGATGAAACCCCCAACTGTCAGGGACTGGCTAGATGAGGAGGAGTGGTGGAAACCGCCTGACCAAGAGCCTCCCATGGAAGTGCAGAGGAAGAAGACTTGGAGTCGGCCTCTTGGTGGTGGACAACCGGACGCACCTCAGAGGAGGAGGAGGAGAAGAGTTTGGATTTGATATCCTGCTTTATCACTACCCAAAGGAGTCTCAAAGTGGTTAACATTCTCCTTTTCCCTTCCTCCCCCACAACAAACACTCTGTGAGGTGAGTGGGGCTGAGAGACTTCAGAGAAGTGTGACTAGCCCAAGGTCACCCAGCAGCTGTATGTGGAGGAGAGGAGACGCGAACCCGGTTCACCAGATTATGGGACTACCGCTCTTATCCACTACACCACACTGGCTCTCGAGGAGAAGAACTGGGAGGTACTGGAGGCTGGGAGCTTAGAGGGTGAGGAAAAGGGGATAACAAGCAGGTGCCCCAGCACGGAGCAAATGCAGGAATCAGACTTAGCAGCTTCACCACAAGCCCCTCACCCCCTTGACAGTGTGTCTGTTGACAGGCTGCCAGCTCTTCCTCCCACTCCCAGAACAAGGCAATTACTTCACATAACAGAACACAGGGCAAAGCAGAGAAGGAGAGGGTCCCTTGGGACTCGCCAGAGACAGAGGGAGGGGCCTGACTCTGAATAGAATAGAATGAATAGAATAGAATGAAGTGGGAGGTACCAGGCAGTCTCAGCAATGGCTCACTATAAGGGAGCATATCTCATGGGTTTCTGCATGGATCGTGCTTTGATTCCTTAATAAAACTATTAACTTCAAGGTTTTTTTGTGCCATGTGTCAGTGCACCCATGATAACAACCTTTTAAAGGTTCCTTCAGACAATGATTTTCATGATTTTGTTATTACCACGGAATAGAAATTTAACAAATGAGTAAATGAGACAGTGCATAGAAATCCTTTATACACGTATGCAGTATTTTATATACATATACAGGAACTGAAGCTGAGGCTCCAATACTTTGGCCACCTCATGAGAAGAGAAGACTCCCTGGAAAAGACCCTGATGTTGGGAAAGATGGAGGGCACAAGGAGAAGGGGACGACAGAGGACGAGATGGTTGGACAGTGTTCTCGAAGCTACTAACATGAGTCTGACCAAACTGCGGGAGGCAGTGGAAGACAGGAGTGCCTGGCATGCTCTGGTCCATGGGGTCACGAAGAGTCAGACATGACTAAACGACTAAACAACAACATACACTCATTTATTCATTTTTGCTTATTCAATAGCACCTTACTGAACTCTGACCTACTCTTAAAGAAAACCAAAAACTTCATTTGATCTACAGAAATCCACAGATGAAGCTTCATATTACATGGGGTGTGGTGGGACCTAGTATCAGCTTAATGTCTGCAGATCCTGTGTTCCTGTGAAAGGAACACAGGTTGGTAGAAAAATTCAAAAGCTATTCCCAAGTTATAGAGCGGTGTTTCCCACAGTGGGCGATACCACCCCCTGGGGGATGCTAGTAGCCTCAGGTGCAATTGGGGGGCATTGAATAAAAATAAAGGGGCGGTGGAAGCATAAAGGAAGAAGAGAAGAAAAAATTGAAAAATCGTTCGTACGTGTTTCATCTGTTGAGTAATGAGCCTTACCGCCATGTCGGGCGCCATTAAAGGATGGCAACAACTCCTCCCCTGGATCTTGTAGTTGTGCTGGAGGTGTGGGGTTTTCCCGGTTTTGGGTGAACCCTTTTCGGCTTCACCCAGGCCTGGGAATTGGATTGCAGCTTGCCTGCCCATTTGGCCAATGGCAGGTGGGTTGTAGCGCCGGCCCTGTCCCTGGGGCAGATCGGACTGTTTGTTCGCATAAAGAAGGTAGATTTCCAGGGGGGCATTGAGTATTCCCCCCCCCTGAAAAAGGGGCAATAGGCCAAATAAGTTTGGGAACCTCTGTTATAGAGCAAGTCAGAGAGGGGAAAGTATACTTTGCATTTCTCCCATGATAACTTTTGGATTAGACTCTTTTGGCATTGTTACCCTGTTTCCCCTTTTTTAATACATAGTCATAAAGTAAGCCATGGCAGGTTTTTTTTAACCTTTGTGAGAAGTAAGACATACCCCAAAAGTAAGCCATGGTGCCGCCATTGTTCCCATCGCCTCCTCAGCCCCTCCTGCGTGAGCAGGGAGCCAGTGAACCAGTGAGAGGCACGGGGGGGGGGAAACGGGCCTCTTCCTGCCCCTCCTGTTCCCCGTGCACAGGGAGCCAGCGAACCAGCGAGAGGCGCGGAGGGAACGCGCCTCTTGCTGAGTTCTGCCCCGCCTGCTCAGCGTGCAGGGGGAGGCTGTAGTGTACTATACTGACGTAATAAAAATAAGACATCCCTCCGAAAATAAGCCACCCTGTGCTTTTTTGAGGAAAAAAATTATAAGACGGTGTCTTAAAAAGGGGGAAAGACGGTACTCTATTTACAAGCGTACCAGATACTACTACCAGATAAGGAACAGACTCACCAAAGCCCTTTGTGACCTCTTCCAAAATTGGGGTGATGGGCCTCTCTGCAAATGCATCGGCCTGATTCACCAGGGCCTCCTTTACCGTCTCATATCCTGTCAGCACCACCATTTTCTCGGGACCCATTTGGATGCTGAAGACAGAGCCATACTCTTTTGACCACTGAAATTCAATAGAACAAACACAGTGTGGTCACCAAATAAAGCCCTTCTCACTATACAAGGGTACTCAAATAATATATTAATGTAAAGCAACTCTCATGGATCCAAAACTGAAGTAGCTTGCACGCTCAGAGTAAGGGCTATTTTATGCATTCTACAGAATCAAGTGGTAAAGTTTTCAAGTAAGATTATTTTCAGTTTTATTCAATAAATGCCACTAGGTCAGCCGGGGGGGGGGTATGGCCACTGCCTTTTAAATCACAGTGCAGCTGAGGGGGTGGCCTCATTTTTGCCTCCTCGTCGGATCACCCAGCCCACCCGCCCTCTTTTATGTGTTGCTTGACTTTGGTCTTGCTATGGACTAAGGTCGGTCGCTTTATTGTTGGGGCGGGGCGTCATGACGTTGTGTCGTGACGTCACGATGCAACGTCACGACGGAGTGTGCATGCACGAAATCCGCGTGTGCGCATTCCGTTGCTGGGCTACTGCTGCTCCCGCGGCGCCCTTGCGAGGCGCTATGCCAAAAGCAGCAGCGGGGGCACCCCCACGAGCCGCCGCACATGATCGGCAGCTCGGGGGGGTGTGCCGCTGCTGCTGCTTTTGGCACGGCGCCTCCGAAGGGCGCTGTGGAAGCAGCGGTGCCGGTTTGGATGGAGTGCGCACGCGCGAATTCCGCACGTGCGCACTCCATCCAAACCAGCACCGCTGCTTCCGCGGCGCCCTTGGGAGGCGCTGCGCCAAAAGCAACGGCGGCAGCACCCCCACAAGCCGGCCCACGTGATTGGCGGCTGGGGTGGGGGTGCCCCGCCGCTGCTACTTTTGGCATGGCGGCTCGCAAGGGGGCTGCGGGAGCAGCGGCTGCGCTGGCGGGCCCCGCACAGGGCGGGGCCAGCCCAAGTGTCACCCCCTCCTCCCTGGAACCCGGGGCATACCGCCCCCTCCATCCCCTACTTGTGACGCCAGTGGGGCCAGGTAGGCATTTTTCCACTTGGCAAATTGCCACCAGCCATTTGGTTTTCACATACCTTGTAGCAATCACCACAACTTTGTAAGGTCAGGCGGTTAGGCATTGGGTAAGCCTTGCTCATGGGAGGAGGTTGTTGCCTCCGCCTGCCCCTCCTTGTTAAGGGTATCCCGTTAAAGGGATCCAGGAGTGGGAATCCTGTCTGAAGCCTGGGTGTGGGCTAGGGCCATGCCACAACCCCATTGGGGACCCTGGGGGAGCTCTTAATTGATGTATATAATAGGGCTCTCCCTACCAGTGGTTGACCCTTAAGAGACTTCCTGCGAACGCGCAGGAATCAGGATATAGTCTGGTTTCACCCAATGCCTAAGCCAAACCACTCACATCTGTAACCAATAAAGTTGTGGCCTTATTTGTCCCATTAACTGAAAATATTTGTGTCCATGTGTTTATTATCTAAGGGGAACTGGGGCCTCATGCAACAGAGGAGAGGTGCAGCAGATCCAAGGAGCCTAAACCCACCCACCAAGACTCTCCTCCTTTGTGTCTCTGTAGCTCGAAGGTCCCCAAGGGGCATGCTGCTCACTGCCACCTGGGGAAGAGTTGGGGCTTCAGCTGCTCTTTTTGCTCCCACCCCCCACTGCCTTGAGTGCACCAGGACTTAACCAGGCTGCTTCCAGTTGCATCAGGAGGTGGAGGAGAAGGTGTTGGTGGGGTGGTGGTGTCATTTTATATTTTGCTTTGAGCGACAAAATGTGGCTGGTGGGCCCTGAGGTTTAATGTTGTAAAAACTGGGCAGTGAAATCCAGACCATTCTGCACCCTTTGACAAAGAGCCTAGACGCTGAATGAAGGAGCACTGATAAAATCTACAGGTAACAAGACAAGTAACTTCTTTCCATGTGAAAAGAACAAAGAGCGGTGCATTCCACAACAGTTGAAATCCTCACTTGACTAACCTGGGAGTAAGCCTCGCTGGTTTCAGAGGGATTTACTTATGAGTAGATTGCCAAAGGGATATGGGTTGCCTTGTGGGGCAACTTAGGGCCGCCTTTTTGGCTAATTTGTCTTAGCACCAGTTCCAGCTACTTCCCGTCTTAAACAACACAGACCTGCCCTGCCCCCGTTTTACCATATCTGTATCGTTCATATGATTTTATACCCACTGTTTTATATGTACCAGCAACGTACAATTTCTATCTGTTATATTTTATGTATTTCCTTATTAGGCACCTGTCTGGTTTTTACTATGTGCTATGGCCAGAGGGCTAATGCAATAAATATATTGATTGCCTTGTGGGGGAGGAACCAACACTTCAGAAATAAGTGCACCTGTACACACTAATGATTTTTCACACCTTGGCACCCCCTTTCTCAATCAACAACAAATTCACATGTTATTCACCTCCATCAATTGGCTCATCAAGTGGCCTTTGGAGAAAGGGCAGGAAATAAATCGAGTCATCATCATCAATAAACCATCTCCCCCAGTGAAGTTCCAAGCCTCTCTTGAGCTTCATGTGGACAGAGTTAGGAAACATTAAAGCAAGCAACATACCAAATAAGACGGCAGTAAGTATGTGGCCAGGTGGCACTGTGGGTTAAACCACTGAGCCTAGGGCTTGCTGATCAGAAGGTCGGCGGTTTGAATCCCCGCGACGGGGTGAGCTCCCGTTGCTCGGTCCCAGCTCCTGCCCACCTAGCAGTTCGAAAGCACGTCAAAGTGCAAGTAGATAAATAGGAACTGCTCCGGCGGGAAGGTAAACGCCGTTTCCATGCGCTGCTCTGGTTCGCCAGAAGCGGCTTTGTCATGCTGGCCACATGACCTGGAAGCTGTACGCCGGCTCCCTCAGCCAATAAAGCAAGATGAGCGCGCAACCCTATAGTCGGACACGACTGGACCTAATGGTCAGAGGTCCCTTTACCTTCACCTTTTTACGTATGTGTAATCTGCAGACTTAAGGTAAACAAAAACACTCGCTGTGAATGAATGGCTGCATGCCAGGGTGCTGTAAACAGTAAGGCAGAGCCAGAAAAGAAGCATGCAGACATACACCAATCCTTTGAATCACCTTGGCAGCATATTAGAAAATGCTAAAAGTTCACAGGTGGTCTGTGGTATCCTTCCCCAACCCCTCTCTTTAGTTACCATTTTCCATAAGAAGATAATGAAGGGGAGATTAAATGTATGCAATACCTATTTCAAAAATCAAACTTGGACTTTATTTATTTAGAAGGAGGCCAAAATCTTTCTGCAAAACTTATTTTTCTTTCTCTTTGTTTCATGTGCAGTGCCCTCCTTGGACACAGGTGGTACTGTGGTCTAAACCACAGAGCCTAGGGCTTGCTGATCAGAAGGTCGGCGGTTCGAATCCCCGCGACAGGGTGAGCTCCTGTTGCTCAGCCCCTGCTCCTGCCACCCTAGCAGTTTGAAAGCACGTCAAAGTGCAAGTAGATAAATAGGTACCGCTCCGGCGGGAAGGTAAACGGCGTTTCCGTGCGCTGCTCTGGTTCGCCAGAAGCGGCTTAGTCATGCTGGCCACATGACCCGGAAGCTGTCAGCGGACGAACGGCGGCTCTATCAGCTAGTAAAGCGAGATGAGTGCCGCAACCCCAGAGTCGTCCGCAACTGGACCTAACGGTCAGGGGTCCCTTTACCTTTTACCTTGGACTTGAAAGTTTTATTGGTAAAATAAGTACAAGCATCCCAAAATGGGTTTCCATGGTACAAACTGGTGGTGCATACAAGAGTATAACAAGACGGGGATAGACTTAGCTAAGACATTGATCAAACCCTTGACACACCCCTAGCACTCTTCTTTTTTGGGGGGGGCACCTCTACTTGCATGGCTTATGTCCTGAGCTTTGGGACTGGGCAAGCAAGGGTCTTCCTCCTCAGGTCTGGCTGCTGGTAAGGTTTGCTCTGGCACTTTTGCATCCTTGAAAATGGAGACAGAGTTAAACGTGATTTGACACTAGGCACCCCCAGACACCTTGTTCAAATTACCAGTTATAAATTGCAACTGGGTCCTATGACTACTGGTATTTATTGGGAAAGATAAGAAGAGGTTCTGGAGCACACAAAGGGGAGATGAGATTTATAGGCTTTAAAAGAACAAAATGTATTATTATTATTATTATTATTATTATTATTATTACCGGTATTATTATTATTATTATTACACTGCTCATCTGGCTGGGCTGCCCCAGTACCCTTTAGCCTTGTCATGGGAAGAACTGGAAGCTTTACCTTTAGCATGGTTCTGTAAGGCCTCTTCAGATCCATGGTGTGGAGATTCCCAATGAGAGGTAAAGGCCTTGGTCCTGGTGGAAGATTTTGGGAGCTCTTGTTCCAGAAACCACCCAGTTTCAAAACAAAAGTACTCGTAAGGATAAAGAGGAACAATGCTGGAATCAGCTCCATCCAATCCATTTCCTTTCAGCAAGCAATATTTTTTTTTGCAGTGGTTATAATGAAAGCCACAGTGCAATTTGGTCAACAACTGTGTCTACCAACTGCAATGAGCAGCCCATATATAATGTTACGTAATGCCTCTAGTGAAGCATTAAACCATCCCTCCGATTTTTTTCTTCTCCACAGCAATTCAAAGCTGTACATTGGATGATTTGCCTTTCAGTTTAATGATTACTCAAGTGAGTGGTTCTTACTTTCAGAAACTAATGCTTTCCAGAACAGTTTGAAATGCTCTTGAAGACGGTGAACTCATCACTCGGGATTATCAGTAAACTTTGTTTGTTTGTTACACTGGGAGTAGAGAGCAGCATTGTGAAATCATTTGCAGATGGGATTATTCAACTTTAATTAGGGACAACGGCATTTAGTTTGAAAGTGTCCAGTATTCCCCGAAATTTCTCCCATTGAAACATTCACAAATATTTTTCTTTTTAGCATAGTTTTTATTCATTTTCATCTTCAAACTGTTTAACATGGTGGCATTAGGGTATATCTTTGTATACATTAGAGCATATGACATGCAACAATGTGAGCAAGGAAGGATAATAACTAAACAGTACATCCTCTCATGGGGTCTAAATCCATTCCTATGGGGCCCAGTTAAGACAAAATTCAAAGTATTTTAGTGGGTGTGACTAGATTTTCTTAAGAGAGAAGAGAGATTCAAAGCAGACATTTTTTCTATTTCCTGGTGAGCACATGGTAACTTCCATTGTGAAAGGGATTAGCTCTTCTTCCCTCTCAGAGCAGTTGCTAGGCAGAGAAGGTTTTGAGTTTTCGCGTTTTTCCTCTTGTGGAGATTTAAGTTTTGATTTTGAATTAGACACATTTCTGCAATTTTCATTTTTTATATGACCAGTCAAAATTCTGTTGCTGAGGGAAGCCTTAAGCTACCCAGACTCTCAGAGAAAGTTCATTCAGATACAGAGAGAAGATGGAAGATGGTTGTTTTATTCTAAGCCAGAAGCAAAAAGTCACTGAACTTATTGACAGCATGGAGATGCTAGAAGCAAACTCAGTTGCCACAACTATTATGACAGACTTTTTAAAGAACCAGAGGAAACAAAGCCATTGCCTGACAACAACAAATGCAGTTCAGAATCGGAATACATTGCAGCCACAGAAGTTAACATACCCAACTTCCTCAACCATTCCTCATAAGGCATGGTTTCCAGACACTTTATTGTCTTGGTCACAATTCTCTGCACATCTGCTTGGGAATATGATGCTTCAAGATCTTTGAAGGTATATGTTAACATGGGAATACGTGAAACCAGCTTTGTTGGTTAATCTCTATGCCCCAAGTGTCATAAGAACTCAGGGCCAGGTTTTAAGTAAGAGATGCTCCAATGATAGTTTCACAGGATTCGGCAGTATGACAGGTAAAGGGGAACACGTCAGGTTTGTGACAAAGCATGCACCAATTCCACCAGTAGGATACTCAACCCAAATACCCTTGTAGAACAGGGGTGTTTTAAGAAAGGTTCGCATTGCACACACAGGTAGGATAAGGAACTGACAAACTTGTGAGTCTTAGAAACGTGGCAGAGCGCAGAGCTGGTGGGGCATGGGCGATGTTGTAAGCCCAACAGCAGGAGTAAGGTCCAGGTCTTCTTGAGATGTTCCAGGGGGTGGCTGGAAGGTGAATCTCTGCAGGAGACTTGTGAAGAAGAGGAAGAGCTCCATTTTGGCAAGAGTCTCACCTAAACATGCTCTCCGACCTGTAAGGAAACACAGGCAGCAGAGAGACTGGGTTTAGCAGTTGTTTAATAACAAAGAATGCTCCAACTACCGCACAATTGTGCTCATTTCACACGCTAGCAAGGTTATGCTTAAAATTCTACAAGGCAGGCTTAAGCAATATGTGGACCGAGAACTCCCAGAAGTGCAAATGGCAGAGGAACCAGAGACCAAATTGCAAATATGCCCTGGATTATGGAGAAAGCTAGAGAATTCCAGAAAAACATTTACTTCTGCTTCATTGACTACAGAAAAGCTTTTGACTGTGTCGACCACAGCAAACTATGGCAAGTTCTTAAAGAAATGGGAGTGCCTGATCACCTCATCCATCTCCTGCGAAATCTCTATGTGGGACAAGAAGCTACAGTTAGAACTGGATATGGAATAACTGATTGGTTCAAAATTGGGAATGGAGTACGACAAGGCTGTATATTGTCTCCCTGCTTATTTAACTTATATGCAGAATTCATCATGTGAAAGGCTGGACTGGATGAATCCGAAGCCGGAATTAAGATTGCCGGAAGAAATATCAACAACCTCAGATATTCTGATGACACAACCTTGATAGCAGAAAGTGAGGAGGAATTAAATAACCTTTTAATGAGGGCGCAAAATATGGTCTGAAGCTCAACATCAAAAAAACTAAGATCATGGCCACTGGTCCAATAACCTCCTGGCAAATAGAAGGGGAAGAAATGGAGGCAGTGAGAGATTTCACTTTCTTGGGTTCCATGATCACTGCAGATGGTGACAGTAGTTACGAAATTAGAAGATGCCTGCTTCTTGGGAGAAAAGCAATGACAAACCTAGACAGCATCTTAAAAAGCAGAAACATCACCTTGCCGACAAAGGTCCGTATAGTTAATGCTATGGTTTTCCCAGTAGTGATGTATGGAAGTGAGAGCTGGACCATAAAGAAGGCTGATCGCCGAAGAATTGATGCTTCTGAATTATGGTGCTGGAGGAGACACTTGAGAGTCCCATGGACTGCAAGAAGATCAAACCTATTAATTCTTAAGGAAATCAGCCCGGAGTGCTCACTGGAAGGACAGATCCTGAAGCTGAGGCTCCAATACATTGGCTACCTCATGAGAAGAGAAGACTCCCTGAAAAAAGACCCTGATGTTGGGAAAAATGGAGGGCACAAGGAGAAGGGGACGACAGAGGACGAGATGGTTGGACAGTGTTTTCGAAGCTACCAACATGAGTCTAACCAAACTGCAGGAGGCAGTGGAAGACAGGAGTGCCTGGAGTGCTCTGGTCCATGGGCTCACGAAGAGTCAGACATGACTAAACAACAACAACAAAATAACATCCCAAATACAGGGTGAGTCTTTTAAAAGAGGGCCCATGGAACATGTGTACTCTGGATCCACGGGGCCTCTTTTAAAGGACTCACCCCTTACTTTGAAGCAGACTAATATGCAGAGATAAAATAACAGCTCATGGTGCCCATCTTAAAATAATTATGAACTCCGAACACGAGCCATCCTGCAACGCTGAAATATGGGGAGGGGGGATTTCAGCATTGAGGGCCACATTCCCTGGTGAGCAACATTTCAGGGTTCGCACACCAATGGTGGCTAGATCTGGTGGCAGAAATAGGTTACCTTCCAGGCATGTAAAAAGCCCATTGACTACAGTAAGCACACACTATGCAGATATACACAAAAGTAAAAAAAAAAAAATTACCTGCAGAGAAAGGCATGAAAGCATCTCTCTTTAAGAATTTTCCTTCAGAGTTGAGAAAATGCTCAGGATAGAATTTATGTGGTTTTTCCCATTGAGATTCATCATGCAGCACAGAGGACAGCAATGGTATGATGGGAGTCCCCTGCAAAAGCAAAGCAAGAGTTATCCTATATAATAAAGTCCCTGTGTCTCTGCGTCCAGTCCGTGTGTCAGTGGAATTGCGCTACTGCGCATGTGCCTCACGGACACAGGGATTGGACAGCAGAGACTTGGAGCGCAGAGGCGGGTCGCCCCTCGCCCAATCAGCGCGGCCCGGCAGTTGCTGAGAATATGGCGGCTGCTGCGGCCTCCGCTTGCTCGGCCTGCGGGAGCCACGCCTGCTGCAGGCAGCGCTCGGGCGCCGAGGGAGAGGCCGCGGCTTCTCCTCCAGCGCCAGGCCACGTCAGTGGAGCAGAGCGGAGGGAGCGTGTGGTCCGGCGGGGCAGGGGCCATGTCGGGCACGGAGCCTCCGAAGCCACCGCCGGGGCCGCGGGGCCTCCTGAACCGGCGGAGCTGAGGCGGCGCTGCTGCTGCTCGCATTGCCCCCTCATGGCCGCGGGAAGGGGCAGCTTCGGCTGAAGGAAGGAAAGGAAGGAGGAAGGAGGTGGCAGCGGCAGCGGCAGCGGCGCGGCGTCCCTGAGGGGGAGAAGGAGGAGGAGGAGGCGGCGACGGCGGTGACCGAGGCGAGAGAGAGAGAGAGCAGGCAGGCGGGCACTGCGAGAAGGGGCGGCGTTTGCGGGCCGAGGTGGAGCCGGCGAGTGGAGCCGGCCGAGGCCCATGAGCGGGGAGCGAGCGTGTGGCGGAGAGAGAGAGAGAGAGAGAGAGAGAGAGAGAGCGCAGGCGGGCGGAGGGGTTGCCGGCCTGGCAAGCAAGGCGGCGGCAGCGAGGTTTTTCCTTGGGCCTGAGGGGAGCCTGCCTCCCTACTGCCTCTCACGCCCGAAGATGCCGGGCGGCGGTGGGCGGGTGTGCGCCGCGTGCGGCAGCTCGGAGGTCGAGGTGGATTCGGCCCGCGGAGACGCGGTTTGCACAGGCTACGGCTCCGTCCTCGAAGACAACATCATCTAGCGCCCGTTAATTTAACGAGCTTAACGTCCACTAGTTTTAAAATAAAGCATATGTCTCTGATACAATAAATTTTGAGTGCAGGAGAAATGAGATTTGAGTTCATCTGAGAAATGTCTTTAGTTTGAAAAACTTTAACGTATAAACCATGATCTCCCACCAGAAATGGTTTGTTTTCCAACCTTCTTCTCCTTCCCATTGAGATCTGCTGATTGGGTTGAAGCTGATGTTGAAGAGCTTCTGAAGGGTAGATTGCTTGCTTACACTGCAATGCTATACAAGTCTGCACAGATGTCACCCACGCTGAAGTCCATGGGGCTTACTCCCAGGAAAACCTTAAAATATACTGTGACTAAAGGTAAAGGGACCCCTGGCTGTTAGGTCCAGTCACAGACGACTCTGGGGTTGCGCCGCTCATTTCGCTTTACTGGCCATGGGAGCCAGTGTATAGCTTCCGGGTCATGTGACTAGCATGACTAAGTCGCATCTGGAGAACTAGAGCAGTGCACAGAAGAGCCGTTTACCTTCCTACCAGAGCGGTACCTATTTATCTATTTGCATTGCATTCTTTTGAACTGCTAGGTTTGCAGGAGCTGGGACCAAGCAACAGGACCTCACCCCGTCGTGGGGATTCGAACCGCCGACCTTCTGATTGGCAAGCCCTAGGCTTTGTGGTTTAACCCACGGTGCCACCCGCGTCCCTTATACTGTGACTAGTAGACAGCAATTCAATCAAACTGATCACCTTTGGAATGAAGTAACCATTGAGGGTAACATCTGTAGTCGTGGCATGTTGCAGGACAATTGGGATAATATTGGCAAATCTCTGAATCTCATGGACCACGGCATCTGTATAAGGCATTTTTGTCCGGTGTTCAATCCTTGGCTGAGAAGATCCAACAACCTTTGCAATTTCTTCTTGGACCTTTACTGAGGGAAACAAGATTATTTCTTTGACTTTGGTATCTCAAAATATTAATCTCTGAAGCATAGAACTGCCATAAACTGGTTCTCCAATTCCCTGGACCACGGGTAGGCAAACTAAGGCCGGGGGCCAGATCCAGCCCAATCGCCTTCTAAATCCAGCCCATGGACGGTCTGGGAATCAGCGTGTTTTTTCCGGTACATGGGTTATTTGTGGGGCCTGCCTGGTGTTTTTACATGAGCAGAATGTGTGCTTTTATTTAAAATGCATCTTTTGGTTATTTGTGGGGCATAGGAATTCGTCCCCCCCAAAAAAAATATAGTCCGGCCCCCCACAAGGTCTGAGGGATAGTGGACTGGCCCACTGCTGAAAAAGTTTGCTGACCCCTGCCCTGGACTCACAAATTTAATCTCTAGAATTTGAAAAAGGTATTTTTAAACAGAACAAACAAACATTTTAGGCAAAACCTGATATACTGAGGGAGAGAAGTATATCCAGGATGATTAATAAAATAATAATGCTGGGAATATCCTGAAGTATTAGCCCCATATTAGCTAATAGGTTGAAAACTGTATTAAAAGAGGTAATCCATCAACCTCAGGCTGGATTTTTGCTGGGAAGACAAATGAAAGATAATAATAGAAATATAATTGATGTAATAGAATATTTAGTAGTGAGAAATGAAAAACGGGCAGCTTTAATGTTTTTAGACTCCGAGAAAGCATTTAATTTTTTTTTAGAAATAGCAGGTCTTAAAATTAATAAAGATAAAACCAAACTCCTGGTAAAAAATATGAATGATGAGAGTAAAAATATATTACAAAGTTTATCAAGCTTAAAGAGTGAAAAGAAAATTAAATATCTGGGTGTGTGGTTAAGAGCAAAGAATATAAATTTGTATAAGGATAATTATTTAAAAACTTGGGAAGATATTAAAATAAATTTGCAAATATGGAGTAGAATGAAACTTTCATTACTGGGTAGGGTGTCAACAATTAATAAAAATGTATTAACGAGGATATTATTTTTGTTTATGCTTATTATTATTATTTACTGAATTTCTATACCACTCTATATCCAGAGTTTCACAGATTAAATCAAAATATAAAACCACAAAATACATAATCAAAATAAAAACAACCCAATAACCACCCCCTCAAAAAAACCCACACACATTTTAAACTGTCATAGAATGTTTCAATCAATACCAGTGATCAGCAAGACAGATTGTTTCAACAAATGGCAAAAAGATATTTCTAAATATACCTGGCAAGGGAGAAAATGAGAATAAAATATAAAAAATTGATAGATGCGAAAAAGAGAGGAGGTTTCTTCCTGCTGCATATGAGATTATATTATGAACCACCTTGTCTGTGCTGTTTGAAGGAATGATTGTTATTGAATAATCCACATATTTTACATTTGGAAGTTCGTGAAAGTACAGAAAGGTTTTACAAAGCATATAATCAGGAAAAAAATGTATAGAGTATGGGATAAGTATAAAAACCTGAGATTTAATCAACATGGTTACCATATCATCATTTGAATGAAGTATTTTAAAAGGATATGAAACTGGGGAGTTGGGAAACAAGCATCACAACTAGAAAGAGACTTGTTAAACTGTAATGTTAAAGTGATATCTAAAATGTATAAGATGTTATTGGGATGGGAGACAAAGGACGAACAAGTGAAATCTTCAGTGATACTCTGGACAATAGTTATTGGTAATAATATAGAAATAGATGCATGGGAACGTTTATTGAACGTGGATTTACAATTTATAGAATGTTATAGTTTAAGAGAACACTATATGAAAATGTTATATAAATGGTACCTAACACTTAGTAGATTGGCTAAAATGTATAAACCCAAATTGAATACGTGCTGGAAACGTAAAGAGAAAGAAAGTACCCTTTTTTCATATGTGCTCATCTAGTAATAAGGTTAAAGCTTCCTGGGAAATGATATATAATGAACTGACAAAGATGCTTAAGATGTTTAAAAAACCAGAAGCTTTTCTTTGGGAATTTTGGGATCAGAACGACCTAAACAGTATATAAATTTATTTATGTATGCAACCACAGCTGCAAGAATGTTATTTGCCTAAAAATTGGAGGAAGAAGAGGTCTCGACAAGTGAAGGATGGAAACAGAAGTTAATTTACTATGCAGAAATGGCAAAACTTACTGTGAGAATAATATATCAAGATAACTATTTTGTTTAAAAAAGAAAGGAATGGAAATGGTTTATTGAGCATTTACAAATGGTAAACATACTATGACATTGGCAGAGATAATTTGGAGTATGCAGGAAGATGAAACGAAATGTACAGAACCACAGAAAGAGGAAGAAGGGAGTTCATCTTAAAATGTTAAACTTATGATTGAACATTATAAATATTTTCTCTCTCTAATAGTTACATATAACTGGCATTAAACTATCTCAGAATAATGGGAGCCAACCCAGTGAAAAGCACTCACTCTGAATTTCAGGATATTTCATCATTAGTAAAAGTCCCCAGCGCAGTGTGGTAGAAGAGGTCTCCATGCCAGCACCAAATAATTCGACCACAATAACTGCTAAGTTTTTGTTGTGGAAATATGCATTCGGCTTGTTCTTCTTTTCCTCCTGGGTTGCAAAGAGTATGAACTGGTTAAAACGAATGGAGTGAGAAAATTTCATGTGCAAAGATAAAAATGAATACCTGACAGGACCTGATGATCCAAAACATCATTGCACATCACCCCAATCGCTGAGCAGTGAGAGATTCCAGGTTTTCCAGACTATGACATCATGATGAAAGAGGGTTTATTTAAACATATATACAACCCGAGCCTAAGATGGAGGGGCTCAGCATCAAGACCCCAAAACGTCTTGCTTCTCCATAGTCACAGCTGTTGCTCTCCATCTTCCAGCTAAGAGAGGAGGTCGGGGAAGCTTGGCAATCCAGCTCCTTTCTTCTCTGATACTCATAGTGTTGCTTAACTCCTCAGCCAAAAGTCTTTGTTTAGACCAGGAGTTGTCAACCTTGTTATACATACCACCCACTAATGCATCTTTCTTGATGGTAAAATTTCCATACCATCCTGAAATGCCCACTAGTGGATGGTAGGGAACAGGTTGACAACCCCTGGTTTAAGACCAGGCATAGGCAAAGTCCGGCCCTCCAGATGTTTGGGACTACAATTCCCATCATCCCTGACCACTGGTCCTGTTAGCTAGGGATCATGGAAATTGTAGACCCAAACATCTGGAGGGTTGGACTTTGCCTATGTGTGGTTTAAACAAAGGAACTAGTAACAGTATTTCAGTGACATGTATATTGCCCTCATCTCAGAAAGAAACTTGTCTGATTGATTCAACAATAGATTCCTCCATTAGAATTAACCCTTACTAGGTACAAGATCCCCACAAGCTGGAATGTACTCAGGCATCATGCAGACTGACCCCACAAAGCTGCAGCAGAGTTATATGAAAGTATACATGGAAGGCATCATTTCTGGTGAACACTTGTGGAGATCTGAAATCAAGGTTAACATAAAGTGTTGTTTTCTGCTGACATATATGGTTCTTGGTTGAACATCTCATAAGATCTTAAATATATTTACTTATAGTCTAAAATGGAAAAATGACACAGAAAAACCACATATTAATCTGGAACTGAGATAGACAATGTGGTGCCCTTCATAGTTTGGAGATTGCAACTCCCTTCCGCCACACTTTCCAACAGGAAGAGTAATACCAATATACCCTATATACTCGAGTATAAGCCTAGTTTTTCAGCACATTTTTTGTGCTGAAAAACCCGCCCTCGGCTTATACTCGAGTGAGGCAGGCAGTGGCTCCTATGAAGCTTTCCCAGGTTTTTTGTGGTGAAATTGGGTGCCTCGGCTTATATTCGGGTCGGCTTATACTCAAGTATATAGGTAGTTGCCTTTCCCACTGGGAGCCAGAGGGGAGTGAAGAACACCTTCTTCTCAGCACATGAGGCATTATCCCAATCCCATCCCTCCCTTGTATCAAAAGGGAGTCTGGCAGCCATCACCTCTCATCACTGCATAATTATCTCTCTTGGCAGAAGCACCAGCAGCCCATGGTCGGTCTGCCATAATTCCTCCCCTGGAAATTCATACACCCGATTTGGCATGTTTTCTTGATCAGGGATTTTCCCCCAGAAATGCTGGTGACCATGCAATCTTTGCTACTGCAGAGGCAAATTCTGTAACACATTAACAATGGCTGACTATTGGGAAATGGTAGGAAGTATGCCAGGCTGGTCCCTTCCGAAGTGAGACTTCCTGACTACTCCTTATGCATTCACTTGCAAACACGAATTGAAAATGTCTACATTTATTCTGGGCCAACTTAAAGGACTCCATTACCTCTTGCTGTTGGATAAAAAATGAATCAATGAAGTTCCTCTGGTCATTTTCATCCAGATCTCTGAGGTGTTTTATGAAGGTGGCATTTATGAAGTCATAGAACTCCTCTCTGTTGCGAAGGACAGTCTTATGAGCCCCCAAAAGTAAACCCAGAGCAGGAAACATGTTATACAGCTGAAAGGATAAAAATGTGAAAAAAGAAAAAGAGACATTATGAAAGCTCAGTACAGTTCTCTCAATCTGGGCCTCTCAAGCATGGTTGCCCAAATACAAAACAAAACTCTTGAATGGCATTTGGAATCGGGGGGGGGGGGCTGGCTACCTCAGGACAGTGTAATTTATGGGCAACCCTGGGATAATAAGCTATGGCGGTTCTCCTCTGGAGGTTCGTCTTCAGAGAGGGAGATCTGCCCTTGGAGGCCCCTTCTGTGCCATCATGGAACCAACTATCACATGTTCTTCCTTGTCCTTGGAGTCCCAATGGAAGTGAGGCCAGAAAAGGGTGTGTGCAAAAGAGACTTTGTTAGTTACGGTATGACTGTGCCGTGTGAGTCTTCTAAATATTTTGAATCACCAGCAGGTTTCTCAAGATATCATTCTGTGTTTTGTAGTGAATCCTGAAGAATATACAATAAACAGGTTGCCCTGCCCACTTTGCATACACTGTTATTACAATCAACTGTTTGTTTTAACTGGAAAAATAGATTACCGTGACTGAAGAGCTTCCAAGAAGCCGGGAATTTTCATTGATCAACTTCAGAAGTCTTATGTATGTGGGATCTTCATAATCAAATCGTTTGTCTAGTAGTATGGCCACTATAATATTGGCAACAGCTGCATTCATAATTGTGGTGGTCTCAAACGGGTTTCCTATACATAAATATGACAGTTAAACAAAAATATGGAGAGGGCATTGTTTTTAAGTCTGCTCTTTGTTGCCTTAAGTCCCCACTGGCAGCTTACCTATGTGTAGACCTCATTTATCAAAGAAACTGATCCTAAGTGCTGCTGGATTCGGCCATAGCTGGGCTAAGAAATGCTTGGAAGTCACAGGAGTTATTGCAGTACAATCTGCACATTGCAGGAACAGACCATTTGCAGGGAACCCTGGGATCTTTGCTTCTGGAAGTTAGGAATATGTAACACGATACTCTTTGCACCTTTACACTATGGTAGTGTAGCTATGCACCAGAGGAAAACACCAACCCACCTTTGTAAGATTCAAATTTCTTTATCAGGACACTGCATTCCTCAACAATTCTATCCTCTATGGTTCTCTTTCCCATTCCGTAGTCCCGTAATGTGCTTAAAGCAAACCGCCGCATCACTTTCCAGTTCTCACCATTAGACAGAACTATACCTGAAGAGACGGGAAGAAAGGTTTTGTGTCTTCATGGCCATTGTACAAAAAATCAATAAATTGTGTTCTTCATTTCTTCCATGGAACTGAGAATGGATCCCAGCTATTCTCCCATTCAGACTCAGACTTCTGAGCTTTGACAAAGTAGCTGGTAGATGTGCCATCAAAACATGACCTGAGAACACATTGAACAACATTTTCCAATACAAAGTGTAGGATAAAGTAGAGGGTGGCTGTACATGTCAGGCATCCCAGCGGAACTCAGCTTGTTATTTGTATTCCATGGGCAGACATTATGCCTCCTTCATTTTTCCTCTCTGTATAGGCTGGGCCAGAAATAGTCTGCATAGTCTAGGTCAGTCAGTTTCCCCTTGGTGTATGGCATTGCTTTTCCATGTGACTATTCTTAACAATCACATGTGACACCTATTACATTTTCCTGTCCCATTCTACCCCAGTTCTATGATATGACTGCTGGGAAGAGGGTGGGAATGGGAAAGGTTTGCTTTAAATTTTCTTCTTCTTCAATAGAGCCCCACTGATCCACTGAAAGTCAAGACCAAAAAAAGCTGGCCTGGTCTACTCTTTTTGTGAGACATTCTCAGCCTAATGCCTGCAGATACTCTGTCAATGACAAAGACGCTGAGGTTGGTTGAAAAATTCACGATTTCCCCCACAGGAAACAATGGATTTCACTGACTTGCTTTGCAAATGCTCAACTTATGAACCATTTCTTGGGAACAGATTCTGTTCACCTGGCGGGAGCACTGTCTGTTTGCAAGCTTTACCAGTTCCAATAGAAAGGGAAGTGCCTCACCAAAGCCTTGTGAAAGCTCTTGAAACATTGGAACGATGGGCCTGTCTGCAAATGCATCTGCCTTATTAACCAGAGCCTCCTTTACTGTCTCATATCCTGCCAACACCACAGTTTTCTGGGGTCCCATTTGGAAGCTGAAGACAGGGCCATACTGCTTTGACAACTGGAATTAAGCAGAAGAAAAAGTGAGAAGCAGAGTTCTGGCATACCCAAAGAACAACTACTTTCATGTCATTGTCCCTTGGACCGTGCTGAAAACATATGACTTAAGAATAGCAATTTTGTGGAATGAATTCACTTTTTGTATCTCATGATACAGCAGCTCAGCCCTTTCACCCAGTTCAGTAGACTCCAGCGTGGGAGCAGGGCCTGGGTGGGAGAGTTATAGATTTCTGGAATTCCAATCTCTTACCTCCGAGGATGTGGAGAGGCTGCTTGGACGAGTGAAACTGACTACCTGTCTCCTTCATCCTTGCTCATCCTGGCTCATAAAAGCTCTGTAGGGTGGTGAAGGCTTCCCTCTGGTAAGAAGCCTTCCCAGACCCACTGAAAGAGGTGGTTATAAAACCACTTATTAAAAAAATATATCTTTGGACCCGGCCAATATGGCCAAACTTTCACCCAGCCTCAAATCTTCCATTCTTGGGCAAGGTGATTGAGCGGGTGGTTCCTGAACAACTCCAGGCACGCCTGGAGGAAGAGGATTATCTGACTTTTAGCAGACACCTGAAGCTGTCCATTTTAGGGAAGTCTTTAATGTTTCATGTTTTAGCCTGTTTTAATCTGTTGGGAGCCATGCAGAGTGGCCGTGGAAACACAGCCAGATTGGCCGGGTATAAATAATAAATAATGATTAAATAATAATAATGATTTTTCAGCTGCGGCAGCACAAATATTTGCTATGAATGCTCAGAAATCCAGAAAAATAGGCTCAAGGAGGAGGCTGGGCTAGGCAAGGTTTGCACTGGCACTTTTGCATCCTTGAAAATGTAGGCAGAGTGAAATGTGATTCGACACCAGACATCTTGTTCAAATTACCAGTTATAAATTGCAACTGGGTCCTATGACTATTTATTGGGAGAGAGAAGAGCATATTCTGTAGCACACAAACGGGAGATGAGATTTATAGGCTCTAAAAGAACAAAATGTATTATTATTATTATTATTATTATTATTATTATTATTATTATTACACTGCTCATCTGGCTGGGCTGCCCCAGTACCCTTTAGCCTTGCCATGGGAAGAACTGGAAGCTTTACCTTTAACATGGTTCTGTAAGGCCTCTTCAGATCCATGATGTGGAGATTCCCAATGAGAGGTAAAGGTCTCGGTCCTGGTGGAAGTTTTTGGGAGCTCTTGTTCCAGAAAGTGCCCAGTTTCAAAACAAAGTAAACCATAAGGATAAAGAGAAAAAACGCTGGAATCAGCTCTGTCCAATCCATTTCGTCTCAGCAAGCAATTTGTTTTGCAGTGGTTATAATGAAAGCTACAATGCAGTTGGGTCCAGATCAATGTCTTGCAACTGCAGTGAGCAGCATATATATTATGCTAGGTACTTTCTCTAGCAAATCATTAAAACATCCAGTAAAAAGTGTCCCACTTTGGCCCTCCAGTTTTGTTTTCTTCTCCACAACTATTCAAAGCTGGTTTGCCTTTCACTTTAATGATTACTCAAGTGAGTGGTTCTTACTTGCAGAAACTAAAGCTTCCCAGAACAGTTTCAAACGCTCCTGAAGACTGGGAACTCAACACTCAGGATTATCTCTAAACTTTGTCTGTTACACTGGGAAGAGAGCAGCATTGTGAAATTATTTGCAGATGAAATTATTCAACTTTATTTAGGGACCACTGGATTTAGTTTGAAAGTGTCCAGTATTCCCCGAAATTTCTCCCATTGAAACACTCAGACATATTTTTCTTTTTAGCATAGTTTTTATTGATTTTCATCTTGAAACAGTTTAACATGGTGGCATGAGGGTATATCTTTGCATACATTAGAGCAGTGTTTCCCAACCAGTGTGCCTCCAGATGTTTTGGGACTACAACTCCCATCATCCCTCGCTAGCAATACCAGTGGTCAGGGATAATGGGAATTGTAGTCCCAAAACATCTGGAGGCACACTGGTTGGGAAACACTGCATTAGAGCATATGACATGCAACAATATGAGCAAGGAAGGATAATAACTCTTTTATAAAGGTAAAGGTAAAGGGACCCCTGACCATTAGGTCCAGTCGTGTCCGACTCTGGGGTTGCGGCACTCATCTCGCTTTATTGGCCGAGAGCCGGTGTACAGCTTCCGGGTCATGTGGCCAGCATGACAAAGCCGCTTCTGGCGAACCAGAGCAGCGCACGGAAACGCCATTTACCCTCCCGCCAGAGCGGTTCCTATTTATCTACTTGCACTTTGACATGCTTTCGAACTGCTAGGTTGGCAGGAGCAGGGATCAAGCAACGGGAGCTCACCCCGTCACAGGGATTCGAACCGCCGACCTTCTGATCAGCAAGCCCTAGGCTCAGTGGTTTAACCCACAGTGCCACCTGGGTCATATATAACTCTTTTATATATGTCATTAAAGGTGTTGAGTTGAGTTGAGTTGAACTAAACAGTACATCCTCTCATGGGGCCGAAATCCATTTCTACAAAGTTTATGGGGCCCAGTTAAGACAAAATTCAAAGTATTTTAGTGGGTGTGACTAGATTTTCTTAAGAGAGAAGAGAGATTCAAAGCAGACATTTTTTTCTATTTCCTGGTGAGCTCATGGTGACTTCCACTGACTCCAGTGTAAAATGGATTAGCTCCCTCTTCCCTCTCAGAGAAGTAGCTTTCAGTTTTTGCGTTTTTCCTCTTGTGGAGATTTAAGTTTTGATTTTGAATTTGACACATTTCACCCATTTTTATTTTTGATAGTTCCAGTCAGAATTCTGTTGATGAGGGAAGCCTTAAGCTACCCAGACTCTCAGAGAAAGTTCATTCAGATACAGAGAGAAGATGGAAGATGGTTGTTTTATTCTAAGCCAGAAGCAGAAAGTCACTGAACTTATTGACAGCATGGAGATGTCAGAAGCAAACCCAGTTGCCACATCTATTATGACAGATTTTTTAAAGAACCAGGAGGAAACAAAGCCATTGAATGACAACAAAAAATACAGTTCACAATCCGAATACATTGCAGCCACAGAAGTTAGCAGACCCAACTTCCTCAACCATTCCTCATAAGGCATGGTTTCCAGACACTTTATCGTCTTGGTCACAATTCTCTGCACATCTGCTTGGGAATATGATGCTTCAAGACATTTGAAGGTATATGTTAACATGGGAATACATGAAGCCAGCTTTGTTGGTTGATCTCTATGCCTCAAGTGTCATAAGAACTCAGGGCCAGGTTTTAAGTAAGAGATGCTCCAATGCTAGTTTCACGGGATTCGGCAGAATGACAGGTAAAGGGGAACACGTCAGGTTTGTGACCAAGCATGCACCAATTCCACCAGTAGGATACTCAACCCAAATATCCTTGTAGAACAGGGGTGTTTAAAAAAGGCTTGCATTGCACAAACAGGTAGGATAAGCAACCCAGGAGCTTGTGAGTCTTAGAAACGTGGCAGAGCGCAGAGCTGGTGGGGCATGGGCGATGTTGTAAGCCCAACAGCAGGAGTTAGGTCCAGGTCTTCTTGAGATGTTCCAGGGGGTGGCTGGAAGGTGAATCTCTGCAGGAGACTTGTGAAGAAGAGGAAGAGCTCCATTTTGGCAAGAGTCTCACCTATACATGCTCTCCGACCTGTAAGGAAACACAGGCAGCAGAGAAACTGAGTTTAGCAGTTGCTTAATAACCTCACAAATACTTTAAAGTGGACTAAAACGCAGCGAGAAAATAACAGCTCATGGTGCCCATCTTTAACGAATTATGAACTCTGAATACGAGCCATCCTGCAATGCTGAAAACTGGGGAGGGTGGGGGGAATCTTTTTCAGCCTGTGGGCCACATTCACTGGTGAGCAACATTCCAGGGGCCGCACACCAATGGTGGCCATATGTAGTTGGAGAAATGGCCGCAGCAACGATGTGATTCTTTCCTTTGCACAATAGGTTACATTCCAGGCATGTTAAAATCCCATTGACTAGGCACACACTATGCAGGTATACACAAAAGTTAAAAAAAAGTTACCTGCGGAGAAAGGCATGAAAGCATCTCTCTTTATGAATTTTCCTTCAGAGTTGAGAAAATGCTCAGGATAGAATTTATGTGGTTTCTCCCATTGAGATTCATCATGCAGCACAGAGGACAGCAATGGTATGATAAAAGTCCCCTGCAAAGGCAAAGCAAGAGATATTTTAAAATAAAGCATATGCCTCTGGGTACAATAAATATTCAGTGCAAGAGAAATGAGATTTGAGTTCATTTGAGAAATGTCTTTAGTTTGACAAACTTTTACATATAAACCATGATCTCCCACCTTTCCATTGAGATCTGTTGAAGCTGATGCCTCTAAGCTTCTGAAGGGTAGATTGTTTGCTTACAGTGCAATGCTATACAAGTCTGCACAGATGTCACCCACAGTGAAATCCATGGGGTTTACTCCCAGGAAAGCCTTAAAATATATTGTGACTAGTAGGCAGCAGTTCAATCAAACGGATCACCTTTGGAATGAAGTAGCCATTAAGGGTAACATCTGTAGCCGTGGCATGTGGCAGGTTGGTTGGGTTAACATTGGCAAATCTCTGGATCTCATGGACCACGGCATCAGTATAAGGCATTTTTGTTCTGTGTTCAGTTCTTGGCTGAGAAGATCCCACAACCTTTGCAATTTCTTCTTGGACCTTTACTGGCGGAAACAAAAAGAAAAGTGTTTATTTTTCAGCTAAGATTATCTCTTTGATTTTGGCCTTTGTCTCTCAAAATATTAATCTCTCCAGCATAGAACTGCCATAAACTGGTTCTCCAATTCTGTGGACTCACAAATTTAATCTCTAGAATATGATACAGGTATTTTTTTAAACAGGACAAACATATTAGCCAATAACCTGATACACTGAGTGAGAGAAATTCTTCCTGGATGATTATTAAGATATCACCGCTGGGAATATCCTGAATTTTACATATAAATGTCAAAACCAAATATTTCGTGATCCTACAGAGCCTGACAAATTTTGGAGAAAATATGGGCAAGAGTTAGCTTGAGAAAGAGCATTTGGAAGGTAAGCTGGACTAGAAAAGGATGATTCAACAGAGGTGGAGGTGAAAGAGAAGTAAATAACCTTCTGTTATAACAAATAAGAGAGGAGTTGTAATGTGTATAAAACCAGGGTTGGACCCAAAGCAATTATTTAACGATGAACAAGGAAGAATATTGATAACTCAGATACCATCACATGGAGAAAAAGTATTATTAATTGGTGTGTATGCACCTAATGAGAAAAAACACACCAGATTTTTAAAAGAGGCTGGAAGAAATAATATTTGAACATTTGAATGAAAAGGTGATTTTGATGGGTGATATGAATGGTGTAGCCTCCCTAGATTGGGAAAGGACTATAAGAAAAAATGAAACAAAAGAAGGTAAGCTACCGAATGCCTTATTTTTAGGATGACTGACAATTTAAATTTAATTGACATTTGGAAAGAAAAACACCCACAGGTCAATGTGCATTTTATTCGACTGCGAATTATTCTGAGAGCTGAAAAGACTCTGTATGGACTTCTAAAGATTTGTATACTAAGGTAAAGAGGGCAGAAATTCTATCAAGAACATTATGAGACTACAACTCTATAATAGTGGAATTAAGAACAGGGACAAGTTTCCCGATGAGATGGAGACTAAATGAAAATTTATTAAATAATCAAGAAATATTAGAAAAAGGGGAGGGTTTACACAGCAAAGCGCATACAGAAGAAATATGAGAGCAGAAAAAAAAGAAATTTTAGAAGAAATAAAAGGAAAAGGAAATGAATTGATAAATCCCCCTCAAAAACAATACTGTATATAAATTTATTTATGTGTGCAAGCACAGCTGCAAGAATTTAATTTGCCCAAAAATGGAAGGAAGAAGAGGTCCCGACAACAGAAGGATGGATACAGAAGTTAATGGACTACGCAGAAATGGCGAAACTTACCGTGTGAATAATATATCAAGATACCTATTTTTTTTTAAAGAAAGGAATGGAAATAGTTTATTGAGTATTTACAAGTAAACTGTAAACATATTAAGACATTGGCAGAATTAATGTAAAAACCTGCAGTTTCAGTATATACGGCAGATATATACGGCAATATATATCTAAAAGAATATGTTGAGATAATTTGGAGTATGCAGGAAGATGAAACGAAATGTAAAGAACCACAGAAAGAGGGAGAAGGGAGTTCAGGTTGAAATGCTAAACTTATGGTTATATGTATGTTTATATATATATATATATATATATATATATATATATATATATATTCATATATATATATATATATATATGTATGTGTGTGTGTGTGTGTGTGTGTGTGTTTCATATATATATATATATGAAAATTATAAATATTTTCTCTCTCTAATAGTTACATATAACTGGAATTAAGATATCTCAGAATGATGGGAGCCAACCCAATGAAAAGCACTCACTCTGAATTTCAGGATATTTCATCATTAGTAACAACCCCCAGCGCAGTGTGGTAGAAATGGTCTCCATGCCAGCAGCAAATAAGTTGGCCACAATGACTGTTAAGTTTCCGTTGTGGAAATATGCATTCGTCTTGTTCTTCTTCTTTTCCTGGGTTGCAAAGAGTATGAACTATGAATACCTAACAGGACCCGATGATCCAAAATATCATTGCACATCATCCCAATCGCTGAGCAGTGAGAGATTCCAGGTTTTCCAGACTATGCCATTATGATGATATAGGGTTTGTTTACACATACAGTGGGACCTCGACTTCCGAGTGACCCGACTTACGTGTTTTTCGACTTCCGAATGACTTCCGGAAGAAAAAAAATGGCCGCCGCAACCGAATTTTTCGACTTGCGAAAGGAAGTTGCGGCCACTTTGAATAGGATTTCTTCGACTTACGAATTTTTGAATAGGATTTCTTCGACTTACGAATTATTTTCGCTCAATGCATCCCTATGGGGTCTCAACTTACGAGTGTTTTCGACTACCAAAGATCGCGTCGGAACGCATTATCTTCGTAAGTCGAGGTCCCACTGTATATACAACCCGAGCCTAAGATGGAGGGGCACAGCATCAAGACCCCAAAGCTGTTGCTCTCCTTCTACCAGCTAAGACAGGAGGTCGGGGAGGCTTGGCAATCCAGCTCCTTCTTCTCTGATGCTAATCATGGTGCTTAGATCAGGGGTCCTGTTAGCTAGGGATGATGGGAATTGTAGTCCCAAACATCTGGAGGGCCGGAGTTTGCCTATGCCTGGTTTAGACAAAGGAACTAGTGGCAGTATTTAGGTGACACGTATATCGCCCTCATCTCACAAAGAAACTTGTCTGACTGATTCAACAATAGATTCCTCCATTAGAATTAACCTTTACTGGGTACAAGATCCCCACAAGCTGGAACGTACTCAGGCATCATGCAGACTGACCCCACAAATCTGCAACAGAGTTATATGATTGTATACATGGAAGGCATCATTTCTGGTGAACACTTGTGGAGATCTGAAAGCAAGGTTAACATAAAGTATTGTTTTCTGCTGACAATACGGGTCTCAGTTGGACATCTCATAACATCTTTAATGTATTTACTCATAGTCTAAAATGGCAAAATGACACAGAAATACCGCATATTAATCTGTTTCACTGGGGCCTTCTCCTGCCGCTGCACCGCTGCTGCCTGATTTCTGTTCTCATTCTGAAGCAAAGTTCTTAACCCGAGGTAATATTTCTGGGTTAGCAGAGTCTGTAACCTGAAGCATATGTAACCTGAAGTGTATGTAACCCGAGGTACCACTGTATATATAAAAGTTATTAAAAGTATTCACAATGTTCACTCCATGGTGGTATCAACTGTTCCGCCTTCTAATACGTGATCTTTTCCCAGTCTTTAAATCTGGGCATCTGGAAATCATTAATTTTTCCTTTCACACACAAAATCGAAAAGAGGTTATCCATGTACTTTTATGGATAAAAGTCGCCAATATCTTTCTTCCAACAAAATGACTTTACATCCAATACTAAGAAACAATAAATCCTTGATCTTTATTCCCTCATGAGGCTCTTGCCTGTGGTCATATACTGAGATGATGATCCATAGATATTTACTTATTGTATAATAATTATTTCACACCCAGATCAATACCTTCAAATCCCATTTCCTGTTGGCTATGGTTTTCCATCCCTTTTTATTGGCTTCCATTTCCTCTTCTTTTTCCAAGAATGTTGCCAGAGGCTCAATAGCTTTCCCCTCTAATTTCATTCGAAATTGTACGCAGAGGTCTTTATTTCTCAACTCTATCTCTGCCAGCTCAGGAGATTTCTTAGTCTCTCCTGTCCAGGGTTTCCTTCCCCTCCTTCAACATCATAATTCTGCCTTGTGGCTGTTCCACCCCTCCAGGCACCTGTGTGGATATCCTCTCGATTTCATAATCTATTGCTTTCCACTTTACCATTCCATTCTCCTGCTCTGGCAATCCTCCACCAGTATTTCCCCCCAAAGTACTCTGTAACTTCTCTGGTCTCATCTTTGTCCATTACAGTTTTATCAACCATTTAATGTATCTCTGCTCTAAATTCTTCCAATTGTTCATTCAATAGTTGCTGTAGGACAACAATCAGCAGGGGGGTTTTCACTATTTAAATTCATCAAAAAGAAGTGAATTTTTTAAAAGAGAAAAGAAAAAGAAGAGGGAGGGATAATAAATCTAAGCTCTTTATCACTTATACCTTAACCCTTATTCCAGACCCAGAAGTGTGAACCCTCCCAGTTCCCACATCTTTCCTCGGCTTCCCACCCTGAGGGATCCTCACTGCATCTCACACAGATCCTTTCATCTTTGGTCTTTCACCTTCCTGAGGGTATTGTCATTTATCCAAAATATGTAACTTTAAAAAGAAAACATACATATAGATAGAACTGACAGAGAACTAACAATGATTAAAAGTCACAAAAAAGCAAGCTAAAAAAATAAATAAAGCAAAGGAGGAAAAGGAGTCTTCCGCCTATATATATGTATATACCGGTAACTATTATTCAAAATATTCAGATTTTGCATTCCAGAATAACTTCTAGTTGTATTAATATCTAGCTTTTTCTCATTCTGCTAGATGATATTTTTCAGAGGCAAATTCTGTAACACATTAACAATGGCTGACTATTGGAAAGTATGCCAGGATGGTCCCTTCTGAAGTGAGACTTCCTGACTACTCCTTATGCATTCACTTGCGAATATGTCCTTAAAACACAAATTGAAAATGTCAACGCTTATTCTGGGCCAACTTAAAAGACTCCATTACCTCTTGCTGTTGGACAAGAAATGAGTCAATGAAGCTCCTCTGGTCATTTTCATCCAGATCTCTGAGGTGTTTTATGAAGGTGGCATTTATGAAGGCAAACAGCTCATCTCTGTTTTGAATGACAGTCTTATGAGCCCCCAAAAGAAAACCAAGAGCAGGAAACATGTTATACAGCTGAAAGGATAAAAATGTGAAAAAAGAAAAAGAGACATTATGAAAGCTCAGTACAGTTCTCTCAGTTAGGCTTCTGAAAGCATGGTTACCCAAATACAAAACAAAGCTTTTGAATGGCATTTGGAATGGGGGGCGGGGTACCTCAGCATAGCGTAATTAATGTGCAACCCCGGGATAATAGGCTATGACTTTTCTACTCTGGAGCTTCACCTTCAGAGAGGGAGATCTGCCCTTCTGTGCCATCATGGAACCAACTATCACTTGTTCTTCCTTGTCCTTGGAGTCCCGATAGCAGTGAGGCCAGAAAGGGTGTGTGCAAATGAGACTTTATTATAGTTACGGGATAACTGTGCCATGTGTGTTTTCTAAATATTTTGAATCACCACCAGGTTTCTCAAGATATCATTCTGTGTTTTGTAGTGAATCCTCAACAATATACAATAAATAAGTTACCCTGCCCACTTTGCATACACTGTTATTACAATCAACTCTTTGTTTGTTTTAATTGGAAAAAAAATAGATTACCGTGACTGAAGAGCTTCCAAAAAGCCGAATATTTTCATTGATCAACTTCAGAAGTCTTATGTATGTGGAATCTTCATACTCAAATCGCTTGTCTAGTAGTATGGCCACTATAATATTGGCAACAGCTGCATTCATAATTGTGGTGGTCTCAAATGGGTTTCCTATACATAAATATGACAGTTAAACAAGAATATTCTCTTGAAATTCCAAGTATGGAAATGGCATTGTTTTTTAAGTCTGCTCTTTGTTGCTGGCAGCTTACCTATGTGTAGACCTCAAAGAAACTGATCCTATCAAAGAAACTGATCAAAGAACCGATCCTAAGTGCTGATGGGTTTGGCCATAGCTGGGCTAAGAAATGCTTGGAAGTCACAAGAATTATTGCAGTACAATCTGCACATTATAGGAACCGACCAATTGCAGGGAACCCAGAGATCTGTGCTTCTGGAAGTTAGGAATATGTAACACAATAGTCTTGGCACCTTTAAACTATGGTAGTGTAGCTATGCACCAGAGGAAAACACCAACCCACCTTCATAAGATTCAAATTTCTTTATCAGGACACTGCATTCCTCAACAATTCTGTCCTCTATGGTCCTCTTTCCCATTCCGTAGTCCCGCAATGTGCTTAAAGCAAACCGCCGCATCACTTTCCAGTTTTCACCATTAGACAGAGTTACACCTGAAGAGACGGGAAGAAAGGTTTCATGTCTGCATGGCCATTGTACAAAGAATCAATAAATTGTGTTCTTCATTTCTTCCATGGAACTGAGAATGGATCCCAGCTATTCTCCCATTCAGACTCAGACTTCTGAGCTTTGACAAAGTAACTGGTTGATATGCCATCAAAACATGACCTGAGAACACATTGATCAACATTTTCCATTACAAAGTGTAGGATAGAGTAGAGGGTGGTTTGTACATGTCAGGGGTCTCAGAAAAACTTTGTATTCCATGGGGAGATATTATGCCTCCTTCATGTTTCCTCTCTGTATATGCTGGGCCAGAAAATGGTGTGTGGCATTACTTTTCCATGTGACAATTATATACAATTCACTTGTGACAACTATTACGTTCTCCTGTCCCATTCTCCCCCAGTTCTACAATATGACTGCTGGGAAGAAGGTGGGAATGGGAAAGGTTTGCTTTAAATGGTCTCCATGTTTGTTTCTTCAACAGAGCCCCACTGATCCACTGAAAGTCAAGACCAAAAAGAACTGGCCTGTTCTACTCTTTTTAACATTTTAGCTTGATCTGCAGAAATCCACAGGTGACACTTTTTGTGACAGATTCTCAGCCTAATGCCTGCAGAAACACTGTCAATGTCAAAGGCACTGAGGTTGGTTGAAAAATTCACAAGGATTTCCCCCACAGGAAACAATAGATTTCACTGACTTTCTTTGCACACGCTCATTTTACGAACCATTTCTTAGGAATAGATTGTGTTCACCAGGTGGGACTAGTGTGTTTGCAAGCATTACCAGTTCCAATAGAAAGGGAAGTGCCTCACCAAAGCCTTGTGAAAGCTCTTGAAACATTGGAACGATGGGCCTGTCTGCAAATGCATCCGCCTGATTAACCAGAGCCTCCTTTACTGTCTCATATCCTGTCAACACCACAGTTTTCCGGGGTCCCATTTGGATGGTGAAGACAGGGCCATACTGCTTTGACAACTGGAATTCAACAGAAGAAAAAGTGAGAAGCAGAGTTCTGGCATACCCAAGAATATATTAATGTAAAGCACCTCTGACAGAACCTAGACTGCATTAGCTTGCACATTTACCTAAGAGTAATGACTATTTTATACATTCCATAGAATCTAGTAGAAAAGTTTGACTGTTAGATATTTTCAGGGTTTTTTTAATAACTGCTACTCTATTGAACTTTGTAGAAATTACTTCCATGCTGTTGTGCCTTTGACCAAGCTGAAAACATATGATTTAAGAATGATTTAAGATAACATACTTTTTGTATCTTTGCAAATCACCAGGCAAAACAGAATCCAAATAACAGGTCAATTCTTTGTGCAGGGCAGCTGTCTACCAGCTCCATCTGGTACACAGGCTGAGACCTACCTGCCCGCAGACTGTCTTGCCAGAGTGGTGCATGCTCTAGTTATTTCCCGCTTGTACTACTGCAATGCTCTCTGTTTGGGACTACTTTAGAAGGTGACCCGGAAACTGCGACTAATCCAGAATGCGTCAGCAAGACTGGTGACTGGGAGTGGCTGCCGAAACCACATTGGCTCCCAGTATGTTTCCGAGCACAATTCAAAGTGTTGGTGCAGACCTTTAAAGCCTTAAACGGCCTCGGCCCAGTATACCTGAAGGAGTGTCTCCACCCCCATCGTTCAGCCTGGACACTGAGGTCCAACTCCGAGGGCCTTCTGGCGGTTCCCTCACTGTGAGAAGTAAATCTTTGGACCCTGCCAATATGGCCAACTATCACCCAGTATCAAATCTTCCATTCTTGGGCAAGGTGATTGAGCGGGTGGTTGCTGAACAACTCCAGGCACGCTTGGAGGATGTGGACCATTTGAAACACTTCCAATCGGGATTCTGGCCTCATCATGAGATTGAAACTGTCGTGGTCATGCTGGTCAATGATCTCAGGCGGGCTAGGGACAAAGGGGAAACCTGTTTCCTAGTTCTGCTGGATCTCTCAGTGGCCTTTGATACCATACTGCAAGAAGTAAGATTACAGGGAACCAGGCAGAGTGCCTTCTCGGTAGTGGTGCCTGCCCTGTGGAACACCCTCCCATCAGATGTCAAGGAAATAAACAACTATCTGACTTTTAGAAGACACCTGAAGGCACTCCTTTTTAATGAAGTTTTTAATGTTTGGTGCTTTATTGTGTTTTTAATCTGTTGGGAGCTGCCCAGAGTGGCCAGGGAAACCTAATAATAATAATAATAATAATAATAATAATAATAATAATAATTTGTTATACCCCATTCATCTGGCTGGGCTACCCCAGTATCCTTTAGCCTTGCCATGGGAAGAACTGGAAGCTTTACCTTTAACATGGTTCTGTAAGGCCTCTTCAGATCCATGATGTGGAGATTCCCAATGAGAGGTAAAGGCCTTGGTCCTGGTGGAAGATTTTGGGAGCTCTTGTTCCAGAAAGTGCCCAGTTTCAAAACAAAAGTAATCGTAAGGATAAAGAGAAACAACGCTGGAATCGGCTCTGTCCAATCCATTTCCTTTCAGCAAGCAATCTTTTTGCAGTGGTTATAATGAAAGCTACAGTGTAGTTTGGTCAAGGACAGTGTCTTGCAACTGCAGTGAACAGCATATATATTATGCTAGGTACTGTCTCTAGCAAATCATTAAACCATCCAATAAAATGGAAAGTGTCCCGCTTTGGCCCTCCAATTTTTTCTTCTTCTCCACAACTATTCAAACCTGTACATTAGATGATTTGTCTTTAGTTTAATGTTTAATGTAAGTGGGTAGTGCTTACTTGCAGAAATTAATGTTTTCCAGAACAGATTCAAACGCTTTTGAAGACTGTGAACTAATCACTCAGGATTACCTGTAAACTTTGTTTGTTTGTTACACTGGGAGTAGAGAGCAGCATTGTGAAATCATTTGCAGATGAGATTATTCAACTTGAATTAGGTACGACTGCATTAATTTAAAAGTGTCCAGTATTTCTTGAACTTTCTCCCATTGAAACACTCATACATATTTTTCTTTTTAGCATAGTTTTTATTGATTTTCATCCTGAAACTGTTTAACATGGTGGCATTAGAGTATATCTTGGTATACATTAGAGGATATGACATGCAACAATGTGAGCAAGGAAGGATAATAACTAAGCAGTGCATTCTCTCATAGTGCCTAAATCCATTCCTACAAAGGTTATGGGGCCTAGTTAAGACAAAATTCAAAGTATTTTAGTGGGTGTGACTAGATTTTCTTGGGAGAGAAGAAGGATTCAAAGCAGACATTTTTCTATTTCCTGGTGAGAACATGGTGACTTCCATTGTCTCCATTGTGAAAGGGATTAGCTCCCTCTTCCCTCTCAGAGCAGTAGCTAGGCAGAGAAGGTTTTGAGTTTTTCCTCTTGTGGAGATTTAAGATTTGATTTTGAATTTGACACATTTTCATTTTTGATATGACAAGTCAGAATTCCATTGATGAAGGAAGCCTTAAGCTACCCAGACTCTCAGAGAATGTTCATTCAGGAACAGAGAGAAAATGGAAGGTGTTTTTTTATTCTAAGCCAGAAGCAGAAAATCACTGAACTTATTGACAGCATAAAGATGCTAGAAGCAAACTCAGTTGCCACAATTATTATGACAGACTTTTTAAAGAACCAAGAGGAAACAAAGCCATTGCCTTACAACAACAAATACAGTTCAGAATCCGAATATATTGCAGCCACAGAAGTTAACATACCCAACTTCCTCAACCATTCCTCATAAGGCATGGTTTCCAGACCCTTTATCGTCTTGGTCACAATTCTCTGCACATCTGCTTGGGAATATGATGCTTCAAGACATTTGAAGGTATATGTTAACATGGGAATACATGAAACCAGCTTTGTTGGTTGATCTCTATGACTCAAGTGTCATAAGAACTCAGGGCCAGGTTTTAAGTAAGAGATGCTCCAATGCTAGTTTCATGGGATTCGGCAGTATGGCAGGTAAAGGGGAACAAGCCAGGTTTGTGACAAAGCAGTGACAAAGCATGGACCAATCCACCAGTAGGCTACTCAACCCAAATACCCTTGTAGAACAGGGGTGTTTTAAGAAAGGTTAGCATTGCACACACAGGTAGGCTAAGCAACCCAGGAACTTGTGAGTCTTAGAAACGTGGCAGAGCGCAGAGCTGGTGGGGCATGGGCGATGTTGTAAGCCCAACAGCAGGAGTTAGGTCCAGGTCTTCTTGAGATGTTCCAGGGGGTGGCTGGAAGGTGAATCTCTGCAGGAGACTTGTGAAGAAGAGGAAGAGCTCCATTTTGGCAAGAATCTCACCTAAACATGCTCTCCGACCTGTAAGGAAGCACAGGCAGCAGAGAAACTGGGTTTAGCAGTTGCTTAATAACAAAGAATGCTCCAACTACCGCACAATTGTGCTCATTTCACATGCTAGCAAGGTTTGCTTAAAATTCTACAAGGCAGGCTTAATCAATATGTGGACCAAGAACTCCCAGAAGTACAAGCTGGATTTCGAAGGGGCAGAGGAACCAGAGACCAAATATGCACTGGATTATGGAGAAAGCTAGAGAGTTCCAGAAAAAGATTTACTTCTGCTTCATTGACTACGCAAAAGCTTTTGACTGTGTCGACCACAGCAAACTATGGCAAGTTCTTAAAGAAATGGGAGTGCCTGATCACCTCATCCGTCTCCTGAGAAATCTCTATGTGGGACAAGAAGCTACAGTTAGAACTGGATATGGAATAACTGATTGGTTCAAAATTGGGAAAGAGTACAACAAGCCTGTATATTGTCTCCCTGCTTATTTAACTTATATGCAGAATTCATCATGTGAAAGGCTGGACTGGATGAATCCCCAGCCGGAATTAAGATTGCCGGAAGAAATATCAACAACCTCAGATTTGCTGATGACACAACCTTGATGGCAGAAAGTGAGGAGGAATTAAATAACCTTTTAATGAGGGTGAAAGAGGAGAGCGCAAAATATGGTCTGAAGCTCAACATCAAGAAAACTAATATCATGGCCACTGGTCCAATCACCTCCTGGCAAATAGAAGGGGAAGAAATGGAGGCAGTGAGAGATTTTACTTTCTTGGGTTCCATGATCACTGCAGATGGTGACAGCAGTCACGAAATTAGAAGACGCCTGCTTCTTGGGAGAAAAGCAATGACAAACCTAGACAGCATCTTAAAAAGCAAAGACATCACCTTGCCAACAAAGGTCCGTATAGTTAAAGCTATGGTTTTCCCAGTAGTAATGTACGGAAGTGAGAGCTGGACCATAAAGAAGGCTGATCGCTGAAGAATTGATGCTTTTGAATTATGGTGCTGGAGGAGACTCCTGAGAGTCCCACGGACTGCAAGAAGATCAAAGCTATCAATCCTTAAGGAAATCAGCCCGGAGTGCTCACTGGAAGGACAGATCCTGAAGTTGAGGCTCCAACACTTAGGCCACCTCATGAGAAGAGAAGACTCCCTGGAAAAGACCCTGATGTTGGAAAAGATGGAGGGCACAAGGAGAAGGGGACGACAGAGGACGAGATGGTTAGACAGTGTTCTCAAAGCGACCAACATGAGTCTGACCAAACTGCGGGAGGCAGTGGAAGACAGGAGTGCCTGGAGTGCTCTGGTCCATGGGGTCATGAAGAGTCAGACAGGACTAAACAACAACAACAAAATGACACCCCAAATACAGGGTGAGTCTTTTAAAAGAGGGCCCATGGAACATGTGTACTCTGGATCCACGGGGCCTCTTTTAAAGGACTCACCCCTTACTTTGCAGCAGACAAATATGCAGAGATAAAATATCAGCTCATGGTGCCCATCTTAAAATAATTATGATCTCCCAACACGAGCCATCCTGCAACGCTGAAATCTGGGGGTAGGTGGGTCCTGTCTTTTCAGCCTGAGGGCCACATTCCCTGGTGAGCAACATTTCAGGGTTCGCACACCAATGGTGGCCAGATCTGGTGGCAGAAATAGCCACAGCAACTGATGTGATCCTTACCTTTGCACAATAGGTTACTTTCCAGGCATGTAAAAAACCCATTGACTAAGCACACACTATGCAGGTATACACAAAAGAAAGGGAAAAAAAAGTAACCTGCGGAGAAAGGCATGAAAGCATCTCTCTTTATGAATTTTCCCTCAGAGTTGAGAAAATGCTCAGGATAGAATTTATGTGGTTTCTCCCATTGAGATTCATCATGCAGCACAGAGGTCAGTAATGGTACGATGTGAGTCCCCTGCAAAGGCAAAGCAAGAGTTATTTTAAAATAAAGCATATGTCTCTGCTACAATAAATTTTGAGTGCAGGAGAAATGAGATTTGAGTTCATCTGAGAAATGTCTTTAGTTTGAAAAACTTTAACGTATAAACCATGATCTCCCACCAGAAATGGTTTGTTTTCCAACCTTCTTCTCCTTCCCATTGAGATCTGCTGATTGGGTTGAAGCTGATGTTGAAGAGCTTCTGAAGGGTAGATTGCTTGCTTACACTGCAATGCTATACAAGTCTGCACAGATGTCACCCACGCTGAATTCCATGGGGCTTACTCCCAGGAAAACCTTAAATATTCTGTGACTAAAGGTAAAGGGACCCCTGGCTGTTAGGTCCAGTCACGGACGATTCTGGGGTTGCGCCGCTCATTTCGCTTTACTGGCCAAGGGAGCCAGCCTATAGCTTCCGGGTCATGTGGCTAGCATGACTAAGTCGCTTCTGGAGAACCAGAGCAGTGCACGGAAGCGCCGTTTACCTTCCCACCGGAGCGGTACCTATTTATCTATTTGCATTGCATTCTTTTGAACTGCTAGGTTTGCAGGAGCTAGGACCGAGCAAGGGGACCTCACCCCGTCGTGGGGATTCGAACCACCAACCTTTTGATTGGCAAGCCCTAGGCTTTGTGGTTTAACCCACAGCACCACCCACATCCCTTATACTTTGACTAGTAAACAGCAATTCAATCAAACTGATCACCTTTGGAATGAAGTAACCATTGAGGGTAACATCTGTAGTCGTGGCATGTTGCAGGACAATTGGGATAATATTGGCAAATCTCTGAATCTCATGGACCACGGCATCTGTATAAGGCATTTTTGTCCGGTGTTCAATCCTTGGCTGAGAAGATCCAACAACCTTTGCAATTTCTTCTTGGACCTTTACTGGGGGAAACAAGATTATTTATTTGACTTTGGTATCTCAAAAATATTAATCTCTGAAGCATAGAACTGCCATAAACTGGTTCTCCCATTCCCTGAACCATGGGTAGGCAAACTAAGGCCCGGGGGCCAGATCCAGCCCAATCGCCTTCTAAATCCGCCAGCGGATGGTCTGGAAATTACCGGTACATGAGTAGAATATGTCCTTTTATTTAAAATGCATCTCTGGGTTATTTATGGGGCATAGGAATTCATCCCCCCCAAAATAAAACATGGTCCGGCCCCCCACAAGGTGTGAGGGATAGTGGACTGGCCCACTGCTAAAAAAGTTTGCTGACCCCTGCCCTGGACTCACAAATTTAATCTCTAGAATTTGAAAAAGGTATTTTTAAACAGGACAAACAAACAGTTTAGGCAAAACCTGATATACTGAGGGAGAGAAGTATATTCAGGATGATTAATAAAATATTACTGCTGGGAATATCCTGAAGTATTAGCCCCATATTAGCTAATAGGTTGAAAACTGTATTAAAAGAGGTAATCCATCAACCTCAGGCTGGATTTTTCCTGGGAAGACAAATGAAAGATAATAATAGAAATATAATTGATGTAATAGAATATTTAGTAGTGAGAAATGAAAAACGGGCAGCTTTAATGTTTTTAGACTCCGAGAAAGCATTTGACAACATCTCCTTGGACTTTATATGTTTAAGGCTTTGGAATATATAGTTTGTGGAGACACTTTTATAAAAGGAGTTAAGGCAATATATACTGATCAATCAGTAAATAATGTATTGACTGGGAATTGTAAAATAACTAAAGGAACTAGACAGGGTTGCCCACTGTCACCTTTATTGTTTATAACAGTTTTAGAAGTTTTGGCACAAACAATAAGATGTAATCAAGAAAATAAAGGAATAAAAGCGGGAAGAGACAAGAGAAATATAATGTATATAATATAATAAAAATATAAAAATATAAAATAATATAAATTAAATAATATAAATTAAATGCTTTTGCAGATAATGTGGTGATCTTTGTTGAGGAACCAATAAAGTCAATCCCGAAGGCACTGGAAGAGATTTTAATTTTTTTTTTTTTTTTAGAAATAGCAGGTCTTAAAATTAATAAAGATAAAACCAAACTCCTGGTAAAAAAATATGAATGATGAGAGTAAAAATATATTACAAAGTATATCAAGCTTAAAGGGTGAAAAGAAAATTAAATATCTGGGTGTGTGGTTAAGAGCAAAGTATACAAATTTGTATAATGATAATTATTTAAAAACTTGGGAAGATATTAAAATAAATTTGCAAATATGGAGTAGAATGAAACTTTCATTACTGGGTAGGGTGTCAACAATTAATAAAAATGTATTAACGAGGATATTATTTTTGTTTATGCTTATTATTATTATTTACTGAATTTCTATACCACTCTATATCCAGAGTTTCACAGATTAAATCAAAATATAAAACCACAAAATACATAATCAAAATAAAAACAACCCAATAACCACCCCCTCAAAAAAACCCACACACATTTTAAAATGTCATAGAATGTTTCAATCAATACCAGTGATCAGCAAGACAGAATGTTTCAACAAATGGCAAAAAGATATTTCTAAATATATCTGGCAAGGGGAAAAATGAGAATAAGATATACAAAATTGATAGATGTGAAAAAGAGATTTTGAGATTATATTATGAAGCACCTTGTCTGTGCTGTTTTAAGGAATGATTGTTATTGGATAATGCACTTATTTTACATTTGGAAGTTCGTGATTATATTTTTGGTTGGCACGCTTACTTCAGGTATGAAAAGATGAAAGTACAGAAAGGTTTTACAAAGCATATAATCGGGGGGGGGGGAATGTATAGAGTATGGGATAAGTATAAAAACCTGAGATGTAATCAACATGGTTACCATATCATCATTTGAATGAACTATTTTAAAAGGATATGAAACTGGGGAGTTGGGAAACAAGCATCACAACTAGAAAGAGACTTGTTAAACTGTAATGTAATGTAAGGTTTTTTAACATGTGATTTTGATGTATTTTAAGATTTGTTGGAAGCCGCCCAGAGTGGCTGGGGAGACCCGGCCAGATGGGCGGGGTACAAATGGAAAATTATTATTATATTATTATTATTAATGTTAAAGTGATATCTAAAATGTATAAGATGTTATTGGGATGGGAGACAAAGGACGAACAAGTGAAATCTTCAGTGATACTCTGGACAATAGTTATTGGTAATAATATAGAAATGGATGCATGGGAACGTTTATCGAACGTGGATATACAATTTACAGAATGTTATCATTTAAGAGAACACTATATGAGAATGTTATATAAATGGTACCTAACATCTAGTAGATTGGCAAAAATGTATAAACCCAAATTGAATATGTGCTGCAAACATAAAGAGAAAGAAAGCACCTTTTTTATATGTGTTCATCTAGTAATAAGGTTAAAGCTTCCTGGGAAATGATATATACCGGTAATGAACTGACAAAGATGCTTAAGATGTTTAAAAAACCAGAAGCTTTTCTTTCAGAATTTGGGAACAGAACTACCTAAACAGTATATAAATTTATTTATGTATGCAACCACAGCTGCAAGAATGTTATTTGTCTAAAAATTGGAGGAAGAAGAGGTCTCAACAAGTGAAGGATGGAAACAGAAGTTAATTTACTATGCAGAAATGGCGAAACTTACCATGAGAATAATATATCAAGATAACTATTTTGTTTAAAAAAGAAAGGAATGGAAATGGTTTATTGAGTATTTACAAACAAACTGTAAACATACTAAGACATTGGCAGAGATAATTTGGATTATGCAGGAAGATGAAACGAAATGTAAAGAACCACAGAAAGAGGAAGAAGGGAGTTCAGCTTAAAATGTTAAACTTATGATTGAACATTATCAATTTTCTCTCTCTAATAGTTACATATAACTGGCATTAAGCTATCTCAGAATAATGGGAGCCAACCCAATGAAAAGCACTCACTCTGAATTTCAGGATATTTCATCATTAGTAACAGCCCCCAGCGCAGTGTGGTAGAAGAGGTCTCCATGCCAGCACCAAATAATTCTTCCACAATAATTGTTAAGTTTTTGTTGTGGAAATATGCATTCGTCTTGTTCTTCTTCTTCTCCTGGGTTGCAAAGAGTATGAACTGGTTAAAACGAAGGGAGTGAGAAAACTTCATGTGCAAAGATAAAAAGTAATACCTGACAGGACCTCATGGTCCAAAGTATCATTGCACATCACCCCAATTGCTGAGCAGTGAGAGATTCCAGGTTTTCCAGACAATGCCATCATGATGAAAGAGGGTTTATTTAAACATATATACAACCCGAGCCTAAGATGGAGGGGCTCAGCATCAAGACCCCAAAACGTCTAGCTTCTCCATAGTCACAGCTATTGCTCTCAATCTACCAGCTAAGAGAGGAGGTCGGGGAAGCTTGGCAATCCAGCTCCTTCTTCTCTGATACTGATAGTGGTGCTTAACTCCTCAGCCAAAAGCCTTTGATTAGACGAGGGGTAGTCAACCTTTTTATACATACCACCCACTAATGCATCTTTCTTGATGGTAAAATTTCCTTACCACCCACCAGTGCTCAATGGAAGGAGGATTCAGGTTGTGCCGTAGAACCGCCTAGCACTCACCTAGAATCCTGAAATGCCCACTAGTGGACGGTAGGGACCAGGTTGACAACCCCTGGTTTAAGACCAGGCATAGGCAAAGTCCGGCCCTCCAGATGTTTGGGACTACAATTCCCATCATCCCTGGCCACTGGTCCTGTTAGCTAGGGATGGTGGAAATTGTAGACCCAAACATCTGGAGGGCTGGATTTTGCCTATGTGTGGTTTAAACAAAGGAACTAGTGGCAGTATTTCAGTGACATGTATATTGCCCTCATCTCAGAAAGAAACTTGTCTGACTGATTCAACAATAGATTCCTCCATTAGAATTAACCCTTACTAGGTACAAGATCCCCACAAGCTGGAATGTACTCAGGTATCATGCAGACTGACCCCACAAACCTGCAGCAGAGTTATATGAATGTATACATGGAAGGCATCATTTCTGGTGAACACTTGTGGAGATCTGAAATCAAGGTTAACATAAAGTGTTGTTTTCTGCTGACATATATGGTTCTCGGTTGAACATCTCATAAGATCTTTAATATATTTACTTATAGTCTAAAATGAAAAAATGACACAGAAAAAAACCACATATTAATCTGGAATTGAGATAGACAAAGTGGTGCCCTTCATATTTTGGAGATTGCAACTCCCTTCCGCCACACTTTCCAACAGGAAGAGTAATACCAATATAGTTGCCTTTCCCACTGGGAGCCAGAGGGGAGTGAAGAGAGGAAGGAGAAAAGGGAAGAATCTTAACTGTGGTGGTTAAGAGGGAGGAGGATAAATGCTCTCCCCAGGGAGGCTCACCTGACACTTTCATTATATTTCATTACATCATCTTCCAATCCCATTTCCTGTTGACTAAGGTTTTCCATCCTTTTTTAAATTGGCTTTCATTTCCTCTTCTATTCCCAAGAATGTGGCCAGAGGCTCAATAGCTTTCCCCTCTAATTTCATTCTAGATTGTACACAGACGCTTTTCTTTCTTAACTGTATCTCTTCCAGCTCAGGAGATTTCTTAGTCTCTCCTGTCCAGGGTTTCCTTCCCCTCCTTCAACATCATAACTCTGCCTTTTGGCTGTTCCACCCCTCCATGCAGCTGTGTGGATATCCTCTCGATTACATAATCTATTGCCTCCCACTTTACCATTCCATTCTCCTGTTCTGGCAATCCTCCACCAGTATTTCCCCTTTAGTACTCTGTAACTTCTCTGGTCTCATCTTTGTCCAATGCATTTTTATCAACCATTTAATGCACCTTCACTCTAAATTCTTCCAATTGTTCATTCAATAGTTGCTGCATGACATGAACCGGCAGTGGGGTGTTTTTCAGCGTTTTCATCATTATGAGCGCTTTTTCTAAGATCCACACAGTCCTTGCTTATCAGGGATACATTCCTAGCATTTTTCTCTTACAAAGATGCAGCCATGTAGTTTCACATTACAATCAGCAAATTCACAAGTGAGGCAGCGGATCAAAAGCAGAGTGAAATAACATTTAAAACTTATTAGCTGTTTAGAAGCTTTATTTGGTGCATATGTTTAAATTTTGCTTTTCAACAACTTGTTTTTGTTGTTTAGTCATTTAGTCGTGTCCGACTCTTCGTGACCCCATGGACCAGAGCACGCCAGGCATTCCTGTCTTCCACTGCCTCCCGCAGTTTGATCAGACTCATGTTGGTAGCTTCGAGAACACTGTCCAACCATCTGTCGTCCCCTTCTCCTTGTGCCCTCCATCTTTTCCAACATCAGGGTCTTTTCCAGGGAGTCTTCTCTTCTCATGAGGTGGCCAAAGTGTTGGAGCCTCAGCTTCAGGATCTGTCCTTCCAGTGAGCACTCAGGGCTGATTTCCTTCAGAATGGATAGGTTTGATTTTCTTGCAGTCCATGGGACTCTCAAGAGTCTCCTCCAGCACCATAATTCAAAAGCATCAATTCTTCAGCGATCAGCCTTCTTTATGGCCCTGCTCTCACTTCCATACATCACTACTGGGAAAATCATAGCTTTAACTATACGGACCTTTGTCGGCAAGGTGATGTCTCTGCTTTTTAAAATGCTGTCTAGGTTTGTCATTGCTTTTCTCCCAGGAAGCAGGCGTCTTTTAATTTCGTGACTGCTGTCACCATCTGCAGTGATCATGGAACCCAAGTTCCATGATCACTGCAGATAAGTTTCAACAACTTTTATTTCCACAATTACTTTGCTCCTTCCGTACAACACCTACTCTCCAAAATGTCTGTTTTGCCTATCTAAAAGTGGCTCAGCCTCAGACTGCCGTGAATTTGCAGCAGGATAAACTAGAAATCAAAAAAGAAGAGAATTTTTTTTAAAGAGAAAAGAAAAAGTAGGGGGAGGGATAATAATTCTAAGCTCTTTATCACTTATACCTTAACCCTTATTCCAGACGCAGAAGAGTGAACCCTCCCAGTTCCCACTTCTTTCCTCGGCTTCCCACCCTGAGGGATCCGCTCTGCATCTCACACAGATCCTTTCATCTTTGGTCCATCACCTTCCTGTGGGTATCTTCATTTATCCAAAATATGTAACTTCAAAAAACAAAACGTACATATAGATAGAACTGACAGAGAACTAACAATGATTAAAAGTCATAGAAAAAGCAAGCTAAGAAAAAAATAAAGGAGGAAAATGAGTTTTCTGCTTGACTGCCTAGTATGTATATAACTATTATTCAAAGCATTCAAATTCTGCATTCCAGAATAACTTCTAGTTTAATTAATATCATTTTTTCCCTCATATGTCAGTTCGGCAAGTTCCATAAAGTCAGTAGTCTCGCTGCTGTCGTTGCATACAAAAAGAAAGTCCTGTCTTTTTGGGGAATTTCCTCCCCTATAATTCCCAAAAGAAAGGCTTCGGGTTTCTTATGAAAGGTGTCCTTCAACACCCTTTTCATTTCATTATAAATCTTTTCCCAGAAGTCCTTTACTTTGGGGCACATCCACCACATGTGGAACATAGTTCCTACTAGAATAACTTCTAGTTGTATTAATATCATTTTTTTTCTCATCTGCTAGATGATATTTTTCAATCTTTACTCCCAGGCCTCTCGGGTTCACCTTATTCAGCTCACAAAGTATAAATATAGCTTTTTAGTTGTTGTTCTCATCAAGTGTCTAAAACAGACTTTCTCTATTTCAATAAAATGAGTTGTCAAGGATTACGACAAATCCTTACACTATAATAGCCCATACTTATTTGCATATTGTATCTTCGTTAAATCATACTCAGTGCCACATTCCAGTCTCATTTCTAGTTGGTCATGCTTCACTTCGGTTTAAAGAAAAAGGAAATAATTCTCTCTTTTTGTGCAGTTTCTTCTAGTCATTTTCCAAACCTATGAGGTGAGGGGCCTTTTCTGCCCGTTTATTCATTTCAATTTGTTAACTAGAATCTCTCTTTCTAAATCCAATCTCTGCCACCTCCAATCATCTTTTAACATCTTTAATCATAATTCCATAAATCTCTTCGTGCTTCACAACAGCTTCTTTTATTTGTTTCATTCCTTCATACAGCTGTAAAGCTGTTGCCTTCCATTTAGGCAGGGATAAGTCCAAGTCTTTTCCCACAGGTTCTATAGATTATTTCATCTGCAATTTCATCTCTGATCAAATCTCTCTAAACTTTCTGCACATCTCATCTCTTAACTGCGTTAGCTGTTCATCAAGGCATTTTTATATATTTTCAAGAAGGAATTAAGGAGTCTGTGTTATTTTTGCCATGATTTATTAGACACCTCACACACACTTGAGCGTCTCAGTTATGCTGCTCTTATGATGTAGACAAAATTCAGCATCATAGCACGGGAAAGACACAAAGAAAACAGCTTTTTTACAGGCAGTGTAGATTGAAAGTTAAAAGCAAATTCAGGCCTATGTATCTGCTTTAACTTTTCAAATTCATCAGTAATTAGTTTAAGCTTTTTGAAATAATTTCCAACCAACCTTAGTAATGGTTAAAAGAACTGAAGCCCTAATTTAAGGGTGGTAACAGAGTGGATTGGCCAGTGTTTTCCTTACTCTGAGATTCCTCTCCACCCTCAAAGTTTCCTATCTCCTCTGGTGTGAAGAACACCTTCTTCTCAGCACATGAGGCATTATCCCAATCCCACCCCTCCCTTGTATCAAAAGGGAGTCTGGCAGCCATCACCTCTCATCACTGCATAATTATCTCTCTTGGCAGAAGCATCAGCAGCCAATGGTCAGTCTGCCATAATTCCACCCCTTGAAATGCATATACGCCCATTGGCATCTTTTCTTGATCAGGGATTCCCCCCCCCCCGAAATACTGGTGAGCATGCAACCTTTGCCCCTGCAGAGGCAACTTCTGTAACACATTAACAGTGGCTGACTATTGGGAAATGGTAGGAAGTATGCCAGCCTGGTCCCTTCCGAAGTGAGACTTCCTGACTACTCCTTATGCATTCACTTGCGAATATGTCCTTAAAACATGAGTTGAAAATGTCAACGCTTATTCTGGGCCAACTTAAAGGACTCCATTACCTCTTGCTGTTGGATAAGAAATGAGTCCACGAAGCTCCTCTGATCATTTTCATCCAGATCTCGGAGGTGTTTTATGAAGGTGGCATTTATGAAGTCATAGAACTCCTCTCTGTTGCGAAGGACAGTCTTATGAGCCCCCAAAATAAAACCAAGAGCAGGAAACATGTTATAGAGCTGAAAGGATAAAAATGTGAAAAAAGAAAAAGAGACATTAGGAAAGCTCAGTATAGTTCTCTCAATCTGGGCCTCTCAAGCATGGTTGCCCAAATACAAAACAAAACTCTTGAATGGCATTTGGAATGGGGGGGGGGGCTGGCTACCTCAGGACAGTGTAATTTATGGGCAACCCTGGGATAATAAGCTATGGCGGTTCTTCTCTGGAGGTTCGTCTTCAGAGAGGGAGATCTGCCCTTGGAGGCCCCTTCTGTGCCATCATGGAACCAACTATCACTTGTTCTTCCTTGTCCTTGGAGTCCCAATGGCAGTGAGGCCAGAAAGGGTGTGTGCAAAAGAGACTTTGTTAGTTACGGTATGACTGTGCCATGTGAGTTTTCTAAATATTTTGAATCACCAGCAAATTTCTCAAGATATCAATATTCTGTGTTTTGTAGTGAATCCTCAACAATATAAATAAACAGGTTGCCCTGCCCACTTTGCATACACTGTTATTACAATCAACTGTTTGTTTGTTTTAACTGGAAAAATAGATTACCGTGACTGAAGAGCTTCCAAGAAGCCGGGCATTTTCATGGACCAACTTCATAAGTCTTATGTATGTGGGATCTTCATAATCAAATCGCTTGTCTAGTAGTATGGCCACTATAATATTGGCAACAGCTGCATTCATAATTGTGGTGGTCTCAAAGGGGTTTCCTATACATAAATATGATAGTTAAACAAAAATATGGAAGGGGCATTGTATTTAAGTCTACTCTTTGTTGCCTTAAGTCCCCACTGGCAGCTGACCTATGTGTAGACCTCGTTTATCAAAGAAACTGATCCTAAGTGCTGCTGGATGCGGCCATAGCTGGGCTAAGAAATGCTTGGAAGTCACAGGAGTTATTGCAGTACAATCTGCACATTACAGGAACAGACCAATTGCAGGGAACCCTGGGATCTGTGCTTCTAGAAGTAAGGGATATGTAACACAATGGTCTTGGCACCTTTAAACTATGGTAGTGTAGCTATGCTCCAGAGGTAAACACCAACCCACCTTCGTAAGATTCAAATTTCTTTATCAGGACACTGCATTCCTCAACAATTCTATCCTCTATGGTTCTCTTTCCCATTCCGTAGCCCCGTAATGTGCTTAAAGCAAACCGCCGCATCACTTTCCAGTTTTCACCATTAGACAGAACTATACCTGAAGAGACGGGAAGAAAGGTTTTGTGTCTTCATGGCCATTGTACAAAAAATCAATAAATTGTGTTCTTCATTTCTTCCATGGAACTGAGAATGGATCCCAGCTATTATCCCATTCAGACTCAGACTTCTGAGCTTTGACAAAGTAGCTGGTAGATGTGCCATCAAAACATGACCTGAGAACACATTGAACAACATTTTCCAATACAAAGTGTAGGATAAAGTAGAGGGTGGCTGTACATGTCAGGCATTCCAGCGGAACTCAGCTTGTTATTTGTATTCCATGGGCAGACATTATGCCTCCTTTATTATTCCTCTCTGTACAGTCTGGGCCAGAAATAGTCTGCATAGTCTGGGTCAGTCAGTTTCCCCTTGGTGTATGGCATTGCTTTTCCATATGACTATTGTGGCGTTCAGCCCTAAATGCGGGACCGCAATTAAAGAGTTAAAGGGTTTAGTCAGTTAGAACCAAAGGGGGCGGAGTTAGCAGAGTATATAAACCCACCCTCTGTGGGTTAAACCACAGGCTTGCTGATCAGAAGGTCAGCGGTTTGAATCCCTGCGACGGGGTGAGCTCCCGTTGCTTGGTCCCAGCTCCTGCCCACCTAGCAGTTCGAAAGCATGTTAAAGTGCAAGTAGATAAATAGGGACCACTCCAGTGGGAAGGTAAACGGCGTTTCCATGCGCTGCTCTGGTTCACCAGAAGCAGCTTTGTCATGCTGGCCACATGACCCGGAGGCTGTCTTCGGACAAACGCCGGCTCCCTCGGCCTATAGAGCAAGATGAGCATGCAACCCCAGAGTCGGACACGACTGGCCCTGATGGTCAGGGGTCCCTTTACCTTTACCTTTTATAAACCCACCCCAGGGATAGTTAAGGGGAGTTAAGTGAAGTTAAGTTAAGTGCTGGGGATTGAGAGGCTGGAAAGGGTGGTGGAGAGTTTAGAGATAGAGGGGGCTGTAGAGATAGAAGGGAGAGTTAGGAACTGTTAATATACAAGATAACAAGCGAAGTAAAAACTTTTTATTTGAAACCATATACTTAAGTGTTGTGTTTTAATAAACATCAGTTTGTTCTAACGTTCTCCTCTCCTGAAGTGAAGTAAATCATTACCAGGCATACTGGTTGGTAGCAGCAAATAAATAACGGTTACCAACAGACCGTGAAACGTCTTGGGGTTCTGCATAGGTTAAGATAACCGCCACAAGTATTATTAACAATCACATGTGACACCTATTACATTTTCCTGTCCCATTCTACCCCAGTTCTATGATATGACTGCTGGGAAGAGGGTGGGAATGGGACAGGTTTGCTTTAAATTTTCTTCTTCTTCAATAGAGCCCCACTGATCCACTGAAAGTCAAGACCAAAAAAAGCTGGCCTGGTCTACTCTTTTTGTGAGACATTCTCAGCCTAATGCCTGCAGATACTCTGTCAATGTCAAAGACGCTGAGGTTGGTTGAAAAATTCACGATTTCCCCCACCCTAACCCTAACCCCACAGGAAACAATGGATTTCGCTGACTTGCTTTGCAAATGCTCAACTTATGAACCATTTCTTGGGAACAGATTCTGTTCACCTGGCGGGAGCACTGTCTGTTTGCAAGCTTTACCAGTTCCAATAGAAAGGGAAGTGCCTCACCAAAGCCTTGTGAAAGCTCTTGAAACATTGGAACGATGGGCCTGTCTGCAAATGCATCTGCCTGATTAACCAGAGCCTCCTTTACTGTCTCATATCCTGCCAACACCACAGCTTTCTGGGGTCCCATTTGGATGCTGAAGACAGGGCCATACTGCTTTGACAACTGGAATTAAGCAGAAGAAAAAGTGAGAAGCAGAGTTCTGGCATACCCAAAGAATAACTTACTACTGAACTCAGTAGAAATTACTTCCATGTCATTGTGCCTTGGACCGTGCTGAAAACATATGACTTAAGAATAGCAATTTTGTGGAATGAATTCACTTTTTGTATCTCATGATACAGCAGCTCAGCCCTTTCACCCAGTTCAGTAGACTCCAGCGTGGGAGCAGGGCCTGGGTGGGAGAGTTATAGATTTCTGGAATTCCAATCTCTTACCTCCAAGGATGTGGAGAGGCTGCTTGGACAAGTGAAACTGACTACCTGTCTCCTTCATCCTTGCTCATCCTGGCTCATAAAAGCTCTGTAGGGTGGTGAAGGCTTCCCTCTGGTAAGGAGCCTTCCCAGACCCACTGAAAGAGGTGGTTATAAAACCACTTATTAAAAAAAAAAAATCTTTGGACCCGGCCAATATGGCCAAACTTTCACCCAGCCTCAAATCTTCCATTCTTGGGCAAGGTGATTGAGCGGGTGGTTCCTGAACAACTCCAGGCACGCCTGGAGGAAGAGGATTATCTGACTTTTAGAAGACACCTGAAGCTGTCCATTTTAGGGAAGTCTTTAATGTTTCATGTTTTAGCCTGTTTTAATCTGTTGGGAGCCACGCAGAGTGGCCGTGGAAACACAGCCAGATTGGCCGGGTATAAATAATAAATAATGATTAAATAATAATAATGATTTTTCAGCTGCGGCAGCACAAATATTTGCTATGAATGCTCAGAAATCCAGAAAAATAGGCTCAAGGAGGAGGCTGGGCTAGGCAAGGTTTGCACTGGCACTTTTGCATCCTTGAAAATGTAGGCAGAGTGAAATGTGATTCGACACCAGACATCTTGTTCAAATTACCAGTTATAAATTGCAACTGGGTCCTATGACTATTTATTGGGAGAGAGAAGAGCATATTCTGTAGCACACAAACGGGAGATGAGATTTATAGGCTCTAAAAGAACAAAATGTATTATTATTATTATTATTATTATTATTATTATTATTATTATTACACTGCTCATCTGGCTGGGCTGCCCCAGTACCCTTTAGCCTTGCCATGGGAAGAACTGGAAGCTTTACCTTTAACATGGTTCTGTAAGGCCTCTTCAGATCCATGATGTGGAGATTCCCAATGAGAGGTAAAGGTCTCGGTCCTGGTGGAAGTTTTTGGGAGCTCTTGTTCCAGAAAGTGCCCATTTTTAAAACAAAGTAAACCATAAGGATAAAGAGAAACAACGCTGGAATCGGCTCTGTCCAATCCATTTCGTCTCAGCAAGCAATTTGTTTTGCAGTGGTTATAATGAAAGCTACAATGCAGTTGGGTCCAGATCAATGTCTTGCAACTGCAGTGAGCAGCATATATATTATGCTAGGTACTGTCTCGAGCTAATCATTAACCATACAGTAAAAAGTGTCCCACTTTGGCCCTCCAATTTTGTTTTCTTCTCCACAACTATTCAAAGCTGGTTTGCCTTTCAGTTTAATGTTTACTCAAAGGAATGGTTCTTACTTGCAGAAACGAAAGCTTCCCAGAACAGTTTCAAACGCTCTTGAAGACTGGGAACTCAACACTCAGGATTATCTCTAAACTTTGTTTGTTACACTGGGAAGAGAGCAGCATTGTGAAATTATTTGCAGATGAAATCATTCAACTTTATTTAGGGACCACTGGATTTAGTTTGAAAGTGTCCAGTATTCCCCAAAATTTCTCCCATTGAAACATTCACACCTATTTTTCTTTTTAGCATAGTTTTTATTGATTTTCATCTTCAAACTGTTTAACATGGTGGCATGAGGGTATATCTTTGTATACATTAGAGCATATGACATGCAACAATGTGAGCAAGGAAGGATAATAACTAAACAGTACATCCTCTCATGGGGTCTAAATCCATTCCTATGGGGCCCAGTTAAGACAAAATTCAAAGTATTTTAGTGAGTGTGACTAGATTTTCTTAGGAGAGAAGAGAGATTCAAAGCAGACATTTTTTCTATTTCCTGGTGAGCACATGGTGACTTCCATTGTCTCCATTGTGAAAGGAATTAGCTCTCTCTCCCCTCTCAGAGCAGTAGGTAGGCAGAGAAGGTTTTGTGTTTTCGCGTTTTTCCTCTTGTGGAGATTTAAGTTTTGATTTTGAATTAGACTCATTACTGCCATTTTCATTTTTGATATGACCAGTCAGAATTCCGTTGCTGAGGGAAGCCTTAAGCTACCCAGACTCTCAGAGAATGTTCATTCAGGTACAGAGAGAAGATGGAAGATGGTTGTTTTATTCTAAGCCAGAAGCAGAAAGTCACTGAAAGCCAGGTTTTAAGTAAGAGATGCTCCAATGCTAGTTTCATGGGATTTGGCAGAATGGCAGGTAAAGGGGAACACTTCAGGTTTGTGACAAAGCATGCACCAATTCCACCAGTAGGCTACTCAACCCAAATACCCTTGTAGAACAGGGGTGTTTTAAGAAAGGTTCGCATTGCACACACAGGTAGGATAAGGAACTGACAAACTTGTGAGTCTTAGAAACGTGGCAGAGCGCAGAGCTGGTGGGGCATGGGCGATGTTGTAAGCCCAACAGCAGGAGTTAGGTCCAGGTCTTCTTGAGATGTTCCAGGGGGTGGCTGGAAGGTGAATCTCTGCAGGAGACTTGTGAAGAAGAGGAAGAGCTCCATTTTGGCAAGAGTTTCACCTAAACATGCTCTCCGACCTGTAAGGAAGCACAGGCAGCAGAGAAACTGGGTTTAGCAGTTGCTTAATAACCTCAGAAATACTTTAAAGTGGACTAAAATGCAGAGATAAAATAACAGCTCATGGTGCCCATCTTTAACGAATTATGAACTCCCAATACGAGCCACCCTGCAATGCTGAAAACCAGAGGGGGTGTCTTTTCAGCCTGAGGGCCATATGCCCTGGTGAGCAACATTCTAGGGGCCGCACACCAATGGTGGTCCGATGTAGTTGCAGAAATGGCCACAGCAACTGATGTGATTCTTTTGCACCATAGGTTACATTCCAGGCATGTTACAATCCCATTGACTAAGCACACCCTATGCAGGTATACACAAAAGTAAATAAAGTTACCTGCGGAGAAAGCCATGAAAGCATCTCTCTTTACGAATTGTCCATCAGAATTAAGAAAATGCTCAGGATAGAATTTATGTGGTTTCTCCCATTGAGATTCATCATGCAGCACAGAGGTCAGCAATGGTATGATGTATGTCCCCTGGAAAAGCAAAGCAAGAGTTATTTTAAAATAAAGCTTAAGCCTCTGCTACAATAAATATTCAGTGCAGGAGAAATGAGATTTGAGTTCATCTGAGAAATGTCTTTAGTTTGACAAACTTTAACGTATAAACCATGATCTCCCACCAGAAATGGTTTGTTTCCCAACCTTGTGCTCCTTCCCATTGAGATTTATTTAATGGGTTGAAGCTGATGCCTGACAGCTTCCAAAGGGTAGATTGCTTCCTTACAGTGGAATCCTATACAAGTCTGCTCAGATGTCACCCACACTGAAGTCCATGGGGTTTACTCCCAGGAAAGCCTTAAAATATGTTGTAACTATTAGGCAGCAGTTCAATGAAAAGGATCACCTTTGGAATGAAGTAGCCATTGAGGGTAACATCTGTAGCCGTGGCATGTGGCAGGTTGGTTGGGACAATATCAGCAAATCTCTGAATCTCATGGACCACGGCATCTGTATAAGGCATTTTTGTTCGGTGTTCAATCCTTGGCTGAGAAGATCCAACAACCTTTGCAATTTCTTCTTGGACCTTTACTGATGGAAATAAAAAAGCATATATTTTTCTGCTAAGATTACCTCTTTGACTTTGGCTTTTGTCTCTCAAAGTATTAATCTCTCCAGCATAGAACTGCCATAAACTGGTTCTTCAATTTCCTGGACTCACAAATTTAATCTCTAGAATTTGACAAGGATATTTTTTATTTTTCCCCCAAAATATTTTATTGGTTTTTACAATTTTTTTTAAGCACATAACATACCGGTTAAATTTTCCATCATTCCCCCCTCTCACCGTGGGAAGCCACGTACATCCCCCTCTCTCACAAGGGTAGTCATATTCATAATACATTTAACCATATTAAGAGTATTTAAAATCATTGCTTGGGCCTGGCCCAATTCCTGGGCCAGGCAATCCTTCTTCCTCCATTTCATATTTCGATTGACTTCCTCAAGTCCCTCTCTGTTGTTTCCATTATCTATCCTCTCTAACAGTTTTCATGCTCATAACTTTAAAATAACCCAGTTAACTATACAATAAAATCATAATTCATTAAAAAGAAAAAGAGAAGAAAGAAAAATTCATTTACTTAATACAGCTCATTTTTTCAAACCTCCGCCTCATAATACTTTTGATCCTTTCCTATAGCCTTATCCAATTACCCTATTACAACCTAATTTAAAACTCCAAATTTTATACTTTTACACCTTTACCTCCCTGTGGTCTCAGAAATTTCAGCTAAATCGCTCCTGCTTAATTCCTAGTTCTTCTTTTCCCTTTTAACATTTAATCCTTAATCCCAGTATCCCATTCCATACATAATCCTTAAAGCCAGAAAAATGCAGCCAAATTACAATATATCCTTTTCAACCCACCCCAGTCCTTTCATCTGTCCCACTCCAACAGTCAATAAAAATCCTGTAGCACAGTTTTTCCTTTCTTTGCAAAGAAATGTCCTTCGTAGCTTCGTCCTCGGTCATATCAAATCCAGCAGCCTGGGCATCTTTTCGCTTCTTTTGCAGTTTTCTAGCCTTCTTTTCCTTCTGATTAACATGTCCAGCCTCTGTATCCTCTGTGATGACATCTTTGCAGATCTGTTCTTTTAAGTCAAATATCAATTCTCTCTCTTCTATTGTTTGTTGTAAGTCACAGTTTGTGATGTTGTTTCCTCTTTCCATACATTCCTCCAGCATTGCTTCCCGTAAAGCTGGCACATTGTTGTTTTCCTTTGTTGCCCGGCTCAGAGCCAGGTTTGAAACTTTTAGGGACTGTTGTATTTCCCATATATATACTGAGAAATGTAAAATAACTAAAGGAACTAGACAGGGTTGCCCACTATCACCTTTATTGTTTATAACAGTTTTAGAAGTTTTAGCACAAACAATAAGATGTACTGTATATACTCGAGTATAAGCCGACCTGAATATAAGCCGAGGCACCCAATTTTACCACAAAAAAACCTGGGAAAGCTTCATAGGAGCCACTGCCTGCCTCACTCGAGTATAAGCCGAGGGCAACTTTTTCAGCACAAAAAATGTGCTGAAAAACTAGGCTTATACTCGAGTATATAGGGTAATAAAAAAAATAAGGGAATAAAAGCGGGACAGAGACAATATAAATATAATATATATATAATATAATATAATATAATATAATATAATATAATATAATATAATATAATATAATATAATAAAAGCTTTTGCAGATAATGTGGTGATCTTTGTTGACGAACCAATAAAGTCAATCCCAAAGGCACTGGAAGAGATTATTTATTTGTTTTTTTAGAAATAGCAGATCTTAAAATTAATTAAGATAAAACCAAACTCCTGGTAAAAAATATGAATGATGAGAATAAAAATAATTACAAAGTTTATATCTTTATATATCTTATCTTTATTGTCATTGTACAAGTACAACGAAATTGGATTTAAAATAATAATAATAATAATAATTTAATAATTTAATAATTTTTTAAAAATCATTTAACAGCAGTAAAAGCCATACGAAACACTTATAAATAAGGGAGAGCACTGAGCAGCTGCTGCGTCTATGCGCTCCGCCATCTTAGAACTCTTATAAAAAATAACAGAAATTTAAACAAAAATCAAAAACAAAACAAAACTGAGGCCTCTCTGGCAAGCGGCGGCAGCAGCGGTCCTTTATAGAGCCCATCAGGCCCCGCCCTAGGCCAGGTGAGTGGCTGGACTGGGGCCCTCAGGTGCTTAAAAAGTGAAAAGAAAATTAAACATCTGGGTGTGTGGTTAAGAGCAAAGAATATAAATTTGTATAAGGATAATTATTTAAAAACTTGGGAAGATATTAAAATAAATTTGCAAATATGGAGTAGAATGAAACTTTCATTACTGGGTAGGTTGTTAAACATTAAAATGAATGTATTACTGAGGATATTATTTTTGTTTATGCTTACTATAATTATTTACTGAATTTATATACCACCCTATATCCAGAGTTTCACAGATTAAATCAAAATATAAAACCACAAAATACATAATCAAAATAAAAACAACCCAATAACCCCCCCCCAAATAAATCATATTTTAAAATGTCATAGAATGTTTCAATCAATACCAGTGATCAGCAAGACAGAATGTTTCAACAAATGGCAAAAATATATTTCTAAATATATCCGGCAAGAGAAAAATGAGAATAAAATATAAAATATTGATAGATGCAAAATAGAGAGGAGGCATATGAGATTATATTATGAAGCACCTTGTCTGTGCTGTTTGAAGGAATGATTGTTATTTAATAATCCACATATTTTACATTTGGAAGTTCATGATTATATTTTTGGTTGGCACGCTTACATCAGGAATGAAAAGGTGAAGGTACATAAAGGTTTTACAAACCATATAATCAGGAAAAAAATTGTATAGAGTATGAGATAAGTATAAAAACCTGAGATGTAAACAACATGGTTAGAATATCATCATTTGAATAAAGTACTGTATTTAAAAAGGATATGAAGCTGGGGGGTTGGGGAACAAGCATCACAACGAGAAAGAGACCTGAAACAGAAGTTAATTGACTACACAGAAATGGCGAAACTTACCATGAGAATAATATATCAAGATAACTATTTTTTTAAAAAGAAAGGAATGGAAATGGCTTATTGAGTATTTACAAACAAACTGGAAACATACTAAGATATTGGCAGGATTAATGTACAAACCTGCAGTTTCAATATATATATGTGGGATATATATGGGAATATATATTTAAAAGAATATGTTGAGATAATTTGGAGTATGCAGGAAGATGAAAGGAAATGTATTCAACAATTATTCAATCATAAGTTTAACATTTCAACCTGAACTCCCTTCTCCCTCTTTCTGTGGTTCTTTATTTACAATTTTCATATATATATATATATATATATATATATATATATATATATATATATATGAAAATTGTAAATATTTTCTCTCTCTAATAGTTACATATAATTGGAATTAAGCTATCTCAGAATAATGGGAGCCAACCCAATGAAAAGCACTCACTCTGAATTTCAGGATATTTCATCATTAGTAACAGCCCCCAGCGCAGTGTGGTAGAAGAGGTCTCCACGCCAGCAGCAAATAAGTTGGCCACAACAACTGTTAAGTTTTTGTTGTGGAAATATGCATTCGTCTTGTTCTTCTTCTTCTCCTGGGTTGCAAAGAGTATGAACTGGTTAAAACGAATGGAGTGAGAAAACTTCATGTGCAAAGATAAAAATGAATACCTCACAGGACCTGATGATCCAAAAAATCATTGCACATCACCCCAATCGCTGAGCAGTGAGAGATTCCAAGTTTCCCAGACTATGACATCATGATGAAAGAGGGTTTATTTAAACCTACAGTATATACAACCGGAGCCAAAATGCCGTGCCTCTCCATTGTCACAGCTGTTGTTCTCCATCTACCAGCTTAGAGAGGAGGTCGGGGAAGCTTAGCAATCCAGCTCCTTCTTCTCTGATGCTAATCGTGGTGCTTAACTCCCAAGCCAACATCCTTTGTTTAGACAAAGGAACCAGTGGCAGTATTTAGGTAACAAGTATATGGCCCTCATCTCTCAAAGAAACTTGTCTGACTGATTCAATAATAGATTCCTCCATTTATAATTAAAGTATGGTTTTCTGCTGACATATATGGTTCTCATTTGAACATCTCATAACATCTTTAATGTATTTACTCATAGTCTTTAATGTATTTACTCACCGTCTAAAATGGAAAAATGACACAGAAATACCACATATTAATCTGGAACTGTTTCATTACACTGAGATAGACAATGTGGTGCCCTCCATATTTTGGAGATAGCAACTCCCTTCAGCCACACTTTCCAACAGGAAGAGTAACACCGATAGAGTTGCTGGTTGTAATAGCTGCCTGTCCCACTGGGAGCCAGAGGCAAGTGAAGAGAGGAAGGAGAAAGGGGAAGAATCTTAACTGTGGTGGTTAAGAGGGAGCAGGATAAATACCTGGCCTATTGCCAAAGAGCTACTGTCACTTAAGTGTCTCTATTTTGCTGCCCTTGTGATGCAGATAAAATTCACTTTTGTTTCCCAGTCAGCATAGCACGGGAAAGACAGGAAGAAAACAGTTTTACAGGCAGTGTAGATTGAAAGTTAAAAGCAAATTCAGGCCTATATATCTGCTTTAACTTTTCAAACTCATCAATAATTAGTTTAAGCTTTTTGAAATAATTTCCAACCTGTTATTTAGAACTCTGCCATCACCCAACCACTTGTTTCCTTTTCTGGGTGCTAATTAATTGGTAAACAGAAACTCCAATTCATATTCATTTCCAATCTTAGTAATGGTCAAAAGAACTGAAGCCCTAATTTAAGGGTGATTGTGCAGTGAATGGGCCAATGTTTTCTCCTTGCTCTGAGATGCCTCTCCACCCTCAAAGTTTCCTATCTCCTCCGGTGTGAAGAACGCCTTCTTCTGAGCACATGAGGCACTATCCCATCCCCAACCCCTTGTATTAAAAGGGAGTCTGGCAAACATCACCTCTCATCACTGCATAATTATCTCTCTTGCCATAATTCCACCCCTGGAAATTAATATACACCCATTTGCATGTTTTCTTGATCGGGGATTTTTTCCAGACATGCTGGAGAGCATGCAACCTTCTGTAACACATTAACAATGGCTAGCTATTGGGAAATGGAACTGGTAGGAAGTATGCCAGGTTGGTTCCTTCTGAAGTGAGACTTCCTGACTACTCCTTATGCAGTCACTTGCAAACACGAATTGAAAATGTCAATGCTTATTCTGGGCCAACTTAAAGGACTCCCTTACCGCTTGCTGTTGGATAAGAAATGAGTCAATGAAGCTCCTCTGGTCATTTTCATCCAGATCTCTGAGGTGTTTTATGAAGGTGGCATTTATGAAGGCAAACAGCTCATCTCTGTTTTGAATGACAGTCTTATAAGCCCCCAAAAGAAAACCAAGAGCAGGAAACATGTTATACAGCTGAAAGGATAAAAATGTGAAAAAAGAAGACTTTAGGAAAGCTCAGTACTGTACAGGAAAGCTGGGCCTCTCAAACCATGGCTGTACAAATACAAAACAAAGCTCTTGAATGGCATTTGGAATGGGTGGGGGGGGCAGGCAGCTCAATCCGGGGGAATAGGCTCTCCCTTCAGAGAGGAAGATCTGCCCTTGGTCGCCCCTTCTGAGCCATCATGAAACCAACTATCACTTGTTCTTCCTTGTCCTTGGAGTCCCGATGGCAGTGAGGCCAGAAAGCGTGTGTGGAAAAGAGACTTTTTTATAGTTACGGGATGACTGTATATATTTCGAATCACTACCAGGTTTCTCAAGATATCAATATTCTGGTGGTTTGTTTTAATTGGAAAAAATAGATTACCGTGACTGAAGAGCTTCCGAAAAGCCGGAGATTTTCATTGACCAACTTCAGAAGTCTTATGTATGTGGGATCTTCATAATCAAATCGCTTGTCTAGTAGTATGGCCACTATAATATTGGCAACAGCTGCATTCATAATTGTGGTGGTGTCAAACGGGTTTCCTATACATAAATATGACAGTTAAACAAAAATATGGAGAGGGCATTGTTTTTAAGTCTGCTCTTTGTTGCCTTAAGTCCCCATTGGCAGCTTACCTATGTGTAGACCTCGTTTATCAAAGAAACTGATCCTAAGTGCTGCTGGATGTGGCCATAACTGGGCTAAGAAATGCTTGGAAGTCACAGGAGTTATTGTAGTACAATCTGCACATTGCAGGAACAGACCAATTGCAGGGAACCCTGGGATCTTAGCTTCTGGTAGTTAGGAATATGTAACACAATGGTCTTGGCACCTTTAAACTATGGTAGTGTAGCTATGCACCAGGGGAAAACACCAACCCACCTTCGTAAGATTCAATTTTCTTTATCAGGACACTGCATTCCTCAACTATTCTATCCTCTATGGTCCTCTTTCCCATTCCGTAGTCCCGTAATGTGCTTAAAGCAAACCGTCGCATCACTTTCCAGTTTTCACCATTAGATAGACTTACACCTGAAGACATGGAAGGAAAGGTTACATGTTTGCATGGCCATTGAACATAGAATCAATAAATTATATTCTGAGAATGGATCCCAGCTATTCTCCCATCCAGACTCAGACTTCCGAGCTTTGACAAAGTAGCTGGTAGATGTGCCATCAGAGCATGACCTGAGAACAAATAGATAGATAGGATAGAGTAGAGAGTGGTTTGTACATGTCAGGCATCCCAGCAGAACTCAGCTTGTTATTTGTATTCCATGGGCAGACATTGTGCCTCCTTCATGTTTCCTCTCTGTATAGGCTGGGCCAGAAAATGGTCAGTGAGTTTCCGCTTGGTGTGTGGCATTACTTTTCCATGTGACAATTATTCACAATTCACATGTGACAACCTCAAGGCAGCGCTATTTAGGGAAGCTTTTAACCTGTGATATTTTAATGTATTTGTGTCTGTTGGAAGCCGCCCAGAGTGGCTGGGGAGACCCAGCCAGATGGGCGGGGTACAAATAAAAAAATTATTATTATTATTACTATTACATTATCCTGTCCCATTCTCCCCCAGTTCTACAATATGACTGCTGGGAAGAAGGTGGAAATGGGAAAGGTTTGCTTTAAATGGTCTCCATGTTTGTTTCTTCAACAGAGCCCCACTGATCCACTGAAAGTCAAGACCAAAAAGAGCTGGCCTGGTCTATTCTTTTTAACATTTTAACTTGATCTGCAGAAATCCACAGGTGACACTTTTTGTCAGACATTCTCAGCCTAATGCCTGCAGATACTCTGTCAATGTCAATGGCACTGAGGTTGGTTGAAAAATTCACAAGGATATCCCCCACAGGAAACAATGGATTTCGCTGACTTATCTGCTTGAACATATGTTCTCCAGAGCTAGCCCACTCCTCACACATGCTGGATAACCCTGAAAATTACCCAGAACCCCGGCTGGGGGGCTGCGAAGGATAAACGCCCAATGCCTGAGCCAAGGTCTCCCTACATCTGAATATTAATAAAGTTGTGGCCAATTTAATCCCATAGAACATTGTCACGTGTCGTTATTTCCCTCAGGAGCTGCCCGGGGTTCGGGGGGACTCCGCCTGACCACGCAAACACTCATCTTATGAACCATTTTTGGGAAATGATTTTGTTCACCTGGCAGGACCTGTGAGTGTTTGCAAGCATTACCAGTTCCAATAGCAAGGGAAGTGCCTCACCAAATCCTTGTGCAAGCTCTTGAAATAATGCAAAGGTGGGTCTGTCTGCAAATGCGTCCGCCTGATTCACCAGAGCCTCCTTTACTGTCTCATATCCTGTCAACACCACATTTTTCCGGGGTCCCATTTGGATGGTGAAGACAGGGCCATACTGCTTTGACAACTGGAATTCAATAGAAGAAAAAGTGAAAAACAGTTCTGGTATACCCAAAGAATATATTAATGTAAATCATCTCTGACAGAACCAAGACTGCATTAACTTGCACATTTACCGAAGAGTACAGTAAAGGCTCTTTTATACAATCCACAGAATCTAGTCGCAAAGTTTGACTGTTAGATATTTTCAGGGGGGTTTTAATAACTACTATTGAACTTGCTAGAAATTACTTCCATGTTATTGTGCCTTGAACGGAGCTGAAAACATATGATTTAAGAATAGTAATATTGTGGAATGAATTCCCTTTTTGTATCTTTGCAAATCACCATGCAAAAGATAATCCAAATAACATAATGATAAAGTAAAAGAGCATTGTCTATGTCGCAATGCTCTTCAAGACATTTGCTACTAATAGTTGTAGCAGCAACAGTTGCTGGACTCATGATACAGCAGCTCAGCCCTTTCATCCAGCTCAGTAGACTCCACCGTGGGAGCAGGGCCGGGGAGGGAGAGTGCTAGAGTCCTGTCTAGTCAAGTTGGATGGGATCAATTCCAAACTGTTTCCTTCGATGATGTGGACAGGCTGCTTGGATGAGTGAAGCTGACCACCTGTCTCCTTCATTCTTGCCCATCCTGGCTCATAAATGCTCCGTGGGGTGGTGAATGCTTCCCTCTGTTCAGGAGCCTTCCCAGACCAGCTGAAAGTGATGGTTATAAAACGGCTTATTAAAAAACATTTGTTTGACCCTGCCAATATGGCCAACTGTCACCCAGTTTCAAATCTTCCATTCTTGGGCAAGGTGTTTGAGCGGGTGGTTGTTTAAGAACTCCAGGCATGCCTGGAGGTTGCAGACCATTTGGATCCCTTCCAGTTGGGATTCAGGCCTCATCATGGGACTGAAACTGCCTTGGATGCGCTGGTCAATGATCTCCTGTGGGCTAAGGACAAAGGTGAAAGCTGTTTTCTAGTTCTGCTGGATCTCTCAGTGGCCTTTGATACCATCGACCATGACATCCCACTGGGCAGTTTAGAGGGGCTGGGAGCTGGGAGCACCATTATACATTGGTTTCACTCCTTCTTCCTGGGCCGTGTGCAAAATGTGGTGTTGGGGGATGAGTGTTCAGGCCCCTGGGCTTTCACTTGTGGGGTCCCTCAGGGTTCTGTCCTCTCCCTCATGCTTTTTAACATGAAGCCACTGGGAGGGATCATCGGGGGGGGGGGGGCTGGGTGTTCATCAGTTTGCGGATGATAACCAGCTCTACCTCTCTTTTAAAATAGAACCAGTGAAGGTCCTGTGTGAGTGTCAGGAGGTGGTTGGTTGGTGGATAGATGGTGGCTGGCAGATTGAGGTTGAATCCTGACAAGACAGAAGTACTGTTTTGGGGGGACAGGGCTCTAGCAGATGTGGGGGACTCCCTGGTCTTGAATGGGGTAACTGTGCCCCGGAAGGACCAGGTGCGCAGCCTGAGAGTCATTCAGGACTCACAGCTGTCCATGGAGGCGCAGGTCCATTCTGTGTCCAGGGCAGCTGTCTACCAGTTCCATCTGGTACGCAGGCTGAGACCCTACCTGCCCGCAGACTGTCTCGCCAGAGTGGTGCATGCTCTAGTTGTCTCGCGCTTGGACTACTGCAACGCGCTCTACATGGGGATACCTTTGAAGGTGACCCAGAAACTGCAACTAATCCAGAATACAGCAGCTAGACTGGTAGTCACCAGTCTAGCTGCTGTATTCTGGATTAGTTGCAGTGGCTGCCGAGACCATATAACACTGGCCCTGAAAGACCTACATTGGCTACCTGTACATTTCTAAGCACAATTAAAAGTGTTGGTGCTGACCTTTAAAGCCCTAAACGGCCTCGGTCCAGTATACTTGAAGGAACCAAGCAGAGGGTAGAGGCACCCGCCCTGTGGAACGCCCTCCCATCAGATGTCAAAGAAATAAACAACTATCTGACTTTTAGAAGACACCTGAAGGCAGTCCTTTTTAGGTAAGTTTTTAATGTTTGATGTTTTATCATGTTCTTAATCTGTTGGGAACCGCCCAGAGTGGCTGGGAAAATGAAGTAAGAATCAAACGTGATTTGACACTAGACACCCCCAGACACCTTGTTCAAATTACCAGTTATAAATTGCAACTAGGTCCTATGTCTATTTATTGGGAAAGATAAGAGGAGGTTCTGTAGCTCACAAAGGGGAGATGAGATTTATAGGCTCTAAAAGAACAAAATGAATAATAATGATGATGATGATAATAATAATAATAATAATAATAATAATAATAATAATAATACCCCACTCATCTGGCTGGGCTACCCCAGTACCCTTTAGCCTTGCCATGGGAAGAACTGGAAGCTTTACCTTTAACATGGTTCTGTAAGGCCTCTTCAGATCCATGATGTGGAGATTCCCAATGAGAGGTAAAGGCCTTGGTCCTGGTGGAAAATTTTGGGCACTCTTGTTCCGGAAAATGCCCAGTTTCAAAACAAAGGTAATTATAAGGATAAAGAGGAACAATGCTGGAATAGGCTCCGTCCAATCCATTTTGTTTTAGGAAGCAATTTTTTGGGGGTAGTGGATATAATGAAAGCGACAGTGCAATTTGGTCAAGGACAGTGTCTTGCAACTGCAATGAGCAGCATATATATTATCCTAGGTACTGTCTCTAGAAAATCATTAAACCATCAAATAAAATGGAAATGTGTCCTGCTTTCCCCCTCTATTTCTTCTTCTGCACAACTATTAAAATCTCTACATTGGATGATTTGCCTTTCAGTTTAATGTTTACTCAAGGGCGTGCTGCCCACTTCCTCAAACTATTGCTTTCCAGAACAGATTCAGACTCTCTTGAACCTGGCTGCAGACCTGTCACCCAGATTATGTATAAATTAATCTGTTATAATGGGAGTAAAGGGCTGCATTCTGAAATTCTTTGGAGTAATCATTGAACTGCATTTAGGGATGGATGTTTCAAAGTGCACCAGTATGGACTTCTGGTGAGGCAAGATGGCAAGTGCCAAAGCAACGCGGAGCTTCTGAGGACCACAAGCACCAATGGCACTGCCTGGCTGGTCCCTGCTCCGCCACCATGGCCGCCACCACCATCATGATTGGGGGGGTAACCAGGGGTGCCCAACGCAACAACCAGGGAGGCCGTACAGCGCCCCAAGCCTACCCCCAGCGGCCTTGACCCTGCTGGTACCGGGAGCATCCCACTAATAGCTCAGCAGAGCTCCAAGGCCTGGAGGCCTCCGCAGCCAAACAGAAAAAAAGCAAAAATCTCCAGATAAAAACCTGGCAACCCAAAGGCCAACACGGTCTAAAAGACTTCTACAAAAACAACAAAGCTACAGAGCAGTTTGGTCAACAACAGTCTCAACCAACTGCAATGAGCAGCCCATATATTATGTTACGTAATGTCTCTAGTGAATCATTAAACCATCCCTCTGATTTTTTTCTTCTCCGCAACTATTCAAAGCTGTACATTGGATGATTTGCCTTTCAGTTTAATATTCTTTTTTTGGAATAATTTTTATTATTTTTCCAATTAAACAAATTTAACAAATCAAAAACAAATAATTTCTCATACATCTTTGCTCTGCCGAGCTGCGACTTCCCTCCCTCCCGTCAGCAGGTTTTCTAGTCCATTCTTTCCCTGCAGTTTCTTTCTTTAACTTCTCCACAATGCCATAGGGTCATTCCAGTCCCGCTAGTGTTTTCAAACTTCCACGGTTCAATCTTAAATACTCAACAAACTTACTCCATTCTCTTTGGAATTTTGCTTCGTCCTGGTTTTGTACCTTGCTGGTCAGTTTTTCAAGTTCAGCATATTCTACCATCTTCATCTGCCGCTCCTCTATCGTTGGTACTTCCTGCGTTTTCCATCTCTGGGCTATCAATATTCTAGCCGCGGTTGTTGCATACATAAACAGTCTCTGATCATTTTTCGCAATTTCCTCCCCCATTAAGCCCAGCAAAAAAGCTTATGGCTTTTTGGGGAAAGTATACTTCAACATCTTTTTTAATTCATTAAATATCACTTCCCAAAATGACTTCATTTTCTCGCATGTCCACCACATATGATAAAATCCTCCCTCCTTCTTCCTACATTTCCAACATAAATTATCACTCATTCTATACATTTTTGCCAATTTAATTGGAGTTAAATACCATCTGTACATCATTTTTTGTACATTTTCCTTCAAGGTGACACATGCCGTAAATTTCATATTTTCATTCCATAGTTTCACCCACGCATCGTAATCGATATTATACCCAAAGTCTATTGCCCACTTAATCATGAACTCTTTCGTTAATTCATCTATTGTATACCATTCCAACAAAAGGTTATACATTTTACTTAACAATTTGCTTTTACCTTCCAGCAACCACGTTTGAAATTTTGATTTTTTTTAATCTTCGAGGATGATTTGCCTTTCAGTTTAATGTTTACTCAAGTGGGTGGTGCTTACTTGCAGAAACTAATGCTTTCCAGAACAGATTCAAACGCTTTTGAAGACTGTGAACTAATAACTCAGGATTATCTATAAACTTAGTTTACTACACTAGGAGTAGATAGCAGCATTGCGAAATCGTTTGCAGGTGAGATTATTCGACTTTAATTAGGGACAACTGCATTTAGTTTGAAAGTGTCCAGTATTTCCTGAACTTTCTCCCATTGAAAAACTCACAAATATTTTTCTTTTTAGCAGTTTTTTATTGATGTTCATCTTGAAACTGTTTAACATGGTGGCATGAGGGTATATCTTTGTATACATTAGAGCATATGACATGCAACAATATGAGCAAGGAAGGATAATAACTAAACAGTACATCCTCTCATGGGGTCTAAATCCATTCCTATGGGGCCCAGTTAAGACAAAATTCAAAGTATTTTAGTGGGTGTGACTAGATTTTCTTAGGAGAGAAGAGATATTCAAAGCAGACATTTTTTCTATTTCCTGGTGAGCACATGGTGACTTCCATTGTCTCCATTGTGAAAGGGATTAGCTCTCTCTCCCCTCTCAGAGCAGTTGCTAGGCAGAGAAGGTTTTGAATTTTTGAGTTATAAATCTATTGGAGATTTTAAGTTTTGCTTTTGAATTTCACACATATCCCCCATTTTTATTTGTGATATGAGGGAAGCATTTAGCTACCCAGACATTCACAGAAATTTAATAACTATCTAGGAGTCCAGATACAGAGAGAAGATGGAAGATGGTTGTTTTATTCCAAGCCAGAAGCAGAAAGTCACTGAACTAATTGGCAGCATGGAGATTCCAGAAGCAAACCTAGTTGCCACATCTATTACTACAGACTTTTTAAAGAACCCAGAATAAACAAAGCCATTGCCTGACATAAACAAATACAGTTCAAAATCTGAATACATTGGAGCCACAGAAGTTAACACACCCAACTTCCTCAACCATTCCTCATAAGACATGATTTCCAGAACCTTTTTCGTCTTGGTCACAATTCTCTGCACATCTACTTAGGAATAAGATGCTTCAATATATTTGAAGGTATATGTTAAGATGGGAATACATGAAACCAGCTTTGTTGGTTGATCTCTATGACTCAAGTGTCATAAGAACTCAGGGCCAGGTTTTAAGTAAGAGATGCTCCAATGCTAGTTTCATGGGATTCGGCAGTATGGCAGGTAAAGGGGAACAAGCCAGGTTTGTGACAAAGCAGTGACAAAGCATGGACCAATCCACCAGTAGGCTACTCAACCCAAATACCCTTGTAGAACAGGGGTGTTTTAAGAAAGGTTAGCATTGCACACACAGGTAGGCTAAGCAACCCAGGAACTTGTGAGTCTTAGAAACGTGGCAGAGCACAGAGCTGGTGGGGCACGGGTGATGTTGTAAGCCCAACAGCAGGAGTTAGGTCCAGGTCTTCTTGAGATGTTCCAGGGGGTGGCTGGAAGGTGAATCTCTGCAAGAGACTTGTGAAGAAGAGGAAGAGCTCCATTTTGGCAAGAGTCTCACCTAAACATGCTCTCCGTCCTGTAAGGAAACACAGGCAGCAGAGAAACAGGGTTTAGCAGTTGCTTAATAACCTCACAAATACTTTAAAGTGGACTAAAATGCAGCGAGAAAATAGCAGCTCATGGTGCCCATCTTTAACGAATTATGAACTCCCAATACGAGCCATCCTGCAATGCTGAAAGCCAAGGGAAGGGTGGGTGGGAATCTATTTCAGCCTGTGGGCCACATTCCCTGGTGAGCAACATTCCAGGGGCCACACACCAATGGTGGCCAGATCTGGTGTCAGAAATGGCCACAGCAACTGATGTGATTCTTTCCTTTGCACAATAGGTTACATTCCAGGCATGTAAAAATCCCATTGACTAAGCACACACTATGCAGGTATACACAAAAGTAAAAAAAAAGTTACCTGTGGAGAAAGGCATGAAAGCATCTCTCTTTACGAATTTTCCTTCAGAGTTGAGAAAATGCTCAGGATAGAATTTATGTGGTTTCTCCCATTGAGATTCATCATGCAGCACAGAGGACAGCAATGGTATGATGTATGTCCCCTGCAAAAGCAAGGCAAGAGCTATTTTAAAATAAAGCATATGCCTCTGCTACAATAAATATTGAGTGCCGGAGAAACGAGATTTGAGTTCATCTGAGAAACGTCTTTAGTTTGAAAAATTTTAACGCATAAACCATTATCTCCCACCAGAAATGGTTTGTTTTCCAACCTTGTGCTCCTTCCCATTGAGATTTGTTTAATGGGTAGAAGCTGATGCTGAAGAGCTTCCTTACAGTGGAATCCTATACAAGTCTGCCCTGATGTCACCCACACTGAAGTCCAAGGGGCTTACTCCCAGGAAAGCCTTAAAATATGTTGTAACTATTAGGCATCAGTTCAATCAAACCGATCACCTTTGGAATGAAGTAACCATTGAGGGTAACATCTGTAGCAGTGGCATGTGGCAGGTTGGTTGGGACGATATTGGCAAATCTCTGAATCTCATGGACCACGGCATCAGTATAAGGCATTTTTGTTCGGTGTTCAATCCTTGGCTGAGAAGATCCAACAACCTTTGCAATTTCTTCTTGGACCTTTACTGAGGGAAACAAAAAGAAAAGCATTCATTTTTCTGCTAAGATTCTCTCTTTGACTTTGGCCTCTTAGAATATTTATCTCTGAAGCATATAATTGCCACAAACTGGTTCTACAATACCATAGGCTCACAAATTTAATTTCTAGAATTTGACAAATGAATTTTTAACAGGACAAACAAACATTTTAGCCAATAACATGGTGTACTGAGGGAGAGCGATGCATCCAGGATGATTATTAAAATATCACTGCTGGGAATATCCTGAAGTGGTATCTTTTACATATAAAGGTAGAAAACAAAGATTTCGGGATCCTACAGAGCCTGACAAATTCTGGAGAAAATATGGGAAAGAATAAGCTGGAGAAAGAGCATTTGGACAGGAAGCTGGACAGGAAGAGGAAGATTCAACAGAGGTAGAGGCGAAAGACAAATAAATAGGGAACAAGACGGCTTTGAAAATTCTAAATTGGAATGTAAATAAGCAAAATAATAAGACTAAATGAATAAAATTGAGCATGTTGTAAAGAAGTTAAACTTGGAAGTTAAATGCCTCCAAGAAACAGGGAAACTATTAGCTTGGCAAATAAAGAAGAAGGAAGAAAAAACTGCAGTAATAGAATAAATGTAGGTGGTAGAGTTGTGGGAAATCTGAAAAAAAAAATAAGCGATCAATTTGTGAGGTTTTTATACAGAACCATATCAAGGCAAATGAGGTGATTGAGAAGAAATGGGTAAATATTTAGAAGACAGCAAACTACTTAAGATACCAGAAGATAAAATGTCATTTCTGAATAGACCTGTCACAATGAAGGAATTACAGCAAGTAATTTTACAGGCAAAATTAGGGAAGGCATCCGGACCTAGAATCATAGAATCATAGAAGAGTTGGAAGAGACCCCAAGGGCCATCCAGTCCAACCCCCTGCCAAGCAGGAACACCATCAAAGCATTCTTGACAGATGGCTGTCAAGCCTCTGATGGACCTGATGGACTTTCAGCAATATATTATTTAAAAAATTACAAGATTACCTAATGACGCCTCTATGGATTTAAGACTAAGACTTATTCAACAGAAAATAATATTTAGAGTCCACTGGACTCCAGCAAAACTATACCAGAAGAAAATAATAAGTGCAGACAATTGCTAGAGATGTGGAAGTAAAAAGGCGGACTTAGTACATATGTTGATTAATTGCCCGATGATAAGATCATTTTGGTGCGAGGTGAGGATATTTATAGCAAGAGTAATAAAAAGGAATTGTTATTTAAGGGAATGAATTTAATTCTAAATTATATTCCGGAAACGTGGGAGATTTCAGCGGGTCAAAAAAAATGGATGTACCGTGCCATATTAGAAGCAAAAAAAAACTTGTTCTGATGAATTGGAAGAGCCGCAAGAAGATTCCACTGAGCACATGGATTGATAATATGGACAGATTAGATACATACGAATGAATTGCATGTCGTTGCAAAATAAGAATGGATAAATATGAAGAAATCTGGAATAAATATTTAAGTGATAAGACGGACAGTGGTGGGAGGTAGAGGGAGGCGAGAGAGGTGGGGAAATAGTTTTTAAAAAAGAAGAAGAAGGGTCTAGTCATAGGTATATCAGTGAATTTAAATTGGAATTGTCAAACTGTGTTATTATTGTTATTATGGTTTTATTGTTTGTGTTTTTTGTGGTTGATGTTTATATCAAAAAAATGATTAAATAAATTTTAAAAAAAGATTACCTAATGACGCTTGTGCATGCGCACAAGCTATTTTCGGCGTCGCGCCGACCCGGAGGTGCGCCGGAAAAAGCAAGTGTGTGCGCATATGGGCGCACGCTCCCCCACCCTCTGGCCCGCTGCGTGATCGGCGCCGGAGGAACCGACCCGAGGCCGGGTAAGTTTGCCGACCCCTGCTCTGGACAATAGTTATTGGTAATCGTATAGAAATGGATGCATGGGAATGTTTATCAAATGCGGATATACAATTTACAGAATGTTATAGTTTAAGAGACAACTATGTGAAAATCTTATATAAATGGTACCTAATACCTTGCTCAAATGTATAAACCCAAATTGAATATGTGCTGGAAACGTAAAGAGAAAAAAGGTACCTTTTTCCGTATGTGGGGGTCTAGTAATAAGGTTAAAGCTTACTGGGAAATGATATATGATGAACTAAAAAAGATGTCTAAGTTTTGGAAAACTACCTAGAAATTTATTTAGTATAGAATATTTAGAAATTTATTTATTTATGCAACCATAGCTGCAAGATTATTATTTGCCCAAAAATGGAAGGAAGAAGAGGTCCCGACAAGAGAAGAATGGATACAGAAGTTAATGGACTACGCAGAAATGGCAAAACTTACTGGGAGAAAAAAATTATTATTATTATTAGAAAGAAATGGAAATTGTTTATTGAGTATAGTGGTACCTCCGGTTAAGTACTTAATTCGTTCTGGAGGTCCGTTCTTAACCTGAAGCGTACTTAACCTGAAGCACCACTTTAGCTAATGGGACCTCCTGCTGCCGCTGCGCCACCAGAGCACGATTTCTGTTCTTAGCGGAGTTCTTAACCTGAAGCGTACTTAACCTGAAGCGTACTTAACCCGAGGTACCACTGTATTTCCAAAAAAACTGTAAACATACCAAGACATTGGCAGGATTAATGTAAAAACCTGCAGTTTCAATATATCTATGGGATATATACAGGAATATATATCTAAAGAATATGTTGAGATAATTGGGAGTATGCAGGAAGACGAAACGAAATATAAAGACTCACAGAAAGAGGGAGAAGGGAGTCCAGGTTGAAATGTTAAACTTATGACTGAACAATTGTTGTTATACACACACACACACACACACACACACACACACACTATAAATATTTTCTCTTGCTCACTCTGAATTTCAGGATATTTCATCATTAGTAACAGCCCCCAGCGCAGTGTGGTAGAAGTAGTCTCCATGCCAGCAGCAAATAAGTTGGCCACAACAGTTTTTAAGTTTTCGTTGTGGAAGTATGCATTCGTCTTGTTCTTCTTCTTCTCCTGGGTTGCAAAGAGTATGAACTGATTAAAACGAATGGAGTGTGAAAATTTCATGCGCAAAGATAAAAATGAATACCTGACTGGAGCCGCTGATCAGTGGCGGAGGAAGAGGAGTGCGGGGGCAGCACACCGTCCCCGGCAGCGTGATCCCGGTAGGGTGCCATCGCGGCTGCGCCCACCGGCGCTGGGTGCCATGCCCCTGCAGGAGGCACGCCTCGCCCCCCAGGATGCCTGCCACGCTCCTGTAGGTGGCGCACCCCCGGTGCTGGAGCATGAAGCTCCGCCACTGCCAACTATCCAAAGTATCATTGCACATCACCCCAATCGCTAAGTTTTTCCCTTGCTCCGAGATGCCCCCTACCCTCAAAGTTTCCTATCTCCTCAGGTGTGAAGAACGCCTTCTTCTGAGCACATGAGGCATTATCCCATCCCACCTTGTATCAAAATAGAGTTTGGCAACTATATTTATAACTTGATTACCTCTTGTCACTACATAATTATCTCTCTTGGCAGAAGTATCAGCAGCCGATGGTCAGTCTGCCATAATTCCACCCCTGGAAATTCATACACCCCCTTTGCCCCTGCAGATGCAACTTCTGTAACACATTAACAATGGCTGACAATTGGGAAATGGAAGGAAGCATACCTGGATGGTCCCTTCTGAAGTGAGACTTCCTGACTACTCCTTATGCAGTTACTTGCGAATATGTCCTTAAAACACGAATTGAAAATGTCTACATTTTTTCTGGGCCAACTTAAAGGACTCCATTACCTCTTGCTGTTGGATAAGAAATGAGTCAATGAAGCTCCTCTGGTCATTTTCATCCAGATCTCTGAGGTGTTTTATGAAGGTGGCATTTATGAAGGCAAACAGCTCATCTCTGTTTTGAACAACAGTCTTATAAGCTCCCAAAAGAAAACCAAGAGCAGGAAACATGTTATACAGCTGAAAGCAAAAAAAAATGTGAAAAAAGAAAAAGAGACATTAGGAAAGCTCAGTATAGTTCTCTCAATTGCGTCTCTCAAAGCATGGCTGCCCAAATACAAAACAAAGCTCTTGAATGGCATTTGGAATGGGGGGGGCGGGCTACCTCAGGACAGCGTTATTTATGTGCAACCCCAGAATAATAGGCTATGGTGGTTGGAGGTTCGTCTTCAGAGAGGGAGATCTGCCCTTGGAGGCCCCTTCTGAGCCATCATGGAACCAACTATCACTTGTTCTTCCTTGTCCTTGGAGTACCGATGGCAGTGAGGCCAGAAAGGGTGTGTGCAAAAGAGACTTTGTTACAGTTATGAGATGACTGTGCCATGTGAGTTTTCTAAATATTTTGAATCACCAGCAGGTTTCTCAAGATATCAACATTCTGGTGTTTTGTAGTGAATCCTGAACAATATACAATAAACAGGTTGCCCTGCCCACTTTGCATACACTGTTTGTTTCTTTTAATTGGAAACAATAGATTACCGTGACTGAAAAGCTTCCGAAAAGCCGGACATTTTCATTGATCAACTTCACAAGTCTTATGTATGTGGGATCTTCATAATCAAATCGCTTGTCTAGTAGTATGGCCACTATAATATTGGCAACAGCTGCATTCATAATTGTAGTGGTGTCAAAGGGGTTTCCTATAAATAAATATGACAGTTAAACAAAAATATGGAGAGGGCATTGTTTTTAAGTCTGCTCTTTGTTGCCTTAAGTCCCCACTGGCAGCTTACCTATGTGTAGACCTCATTTATCAAAGAAACTGATCCTAAGTGCTGCTGGATTCGGCCATAGCTGGGCTAAGAAATGCTTGGAAGTCACAGGAGTTATTGTAGTACAATCTGCACATTACAGGAACAGACCATTTGCAGGGAACCCTGGGATCTTTGCTTCTGGAAGTTAGGAATATGTAACACAATGGTCTTGGCACCTTTAAACTATGGTAGTGTAGCTATGCACCAGGGGAAAACACCAACCCACCTTCGTAAGATTCAAATTTCTTAATCAGGACACTGCATTCCTCAACAATTTTATCCTCTATGGTCCTCTTTCCCATTCCGTAGTCCCGTAATGTGCTTAAAGCAAACCGCCGCATCACTTTCCAATTTTCACCATTAGACAGAATTAGACCTGAAGAGACGGGAATAAAGATTTCATGTCTGCATGGCCATTGTACAAAGAATCAACAAATTGTGTTCTTCATTTCTTCCATGGAACTGAGAATGGATCCCAGCAGAGGCGTAGGAAGCCTCTTGGGCTCCCAGGGTGGCGTTGCCGCACGGAGGCACCCCCTGGGGGCGGGACATCCTGACGCATGCGTCAAGACGTCACGACACATGTGTCAGGACAAACTGTGTATGCCCAGAAATCCCGGAAATTCTGGGCATGCGCAGTGCATCCTGGCCAGCGCTGCAGCGACCGAGCGACCCGCTGAGTGAGCGCCGGCTCCTGGGGCTGCCCCGTCTGTGCTGCTTTAAAGCAGCACAGACGGGGCAGCCCCACGAGCTGGCGGGCGGGTCGCAGGGTGGAGCGACCTCGCTCCATGGCTTACTCGCAGGCCGCCAAGCAGGTTTGCGAGGAGGCTGTGGGCGATGCTGCCTCGCTTCGCGGCTTGCTTGGGGCCCGCCGGCGGGGTGGGGCTGCCCCAAGTGTCACCCCCTCCCCTGGAACCCGGGGCGCACCGCCCCCCGCCCCCCTCGCGACGCCACTGGATCCCAGCTATTCTCCCATCCAGACTCAGACTTCTGAGCTTTGACAAAGTAGCTGGTAGATGTGCCATCAGAGCATGACCTGAGAACACACTGATCAATATTTTCCATTACAAAGTGTAGGATAGAGTAGAGGGTTGTTTGTATATGTCAGGGGTCTCAGAAGAACTTTGTATTCCATGGGCAGATATTATGCCTCCTTCATGTTTCCTCTCTGTATAGGCTGGGCCAGAAAATGGTGTGTGGCATTACTTTTCCATGTGACAATTATTCACAATTCTCCTGTCCCGTTCTCCCCCAGCTATAAAATATGACTGCTGGGAAGAAGGTGAGAATGGGAAATGTTTGCTTTAAATGGACTCCATTTTTGTTTCTTCAAACCACTGAAAGTCAAGACCAAAAAAAGCTGGCCTGGTCTATTCTTTTTAACATTTTAACTTGATCTGCAGAAATCCACAGGTGACACTCTTTGTGACACATTCTCAGCCTAATGCCAGCAGATACTCTGTCAATGTCAAAGGCACTGAGGTTGGTTGGAAAATTCACAAGGATTTGCCCCACAGGAAACAATGGATTTCGCTGGCTTCCTTTGCAAACGCTCATCTTATGAACCATTTCTTGGGAACAGATTGTGTTCACCTGGCGGGACCTGTGAGTGTTTGCAAGCATTACCAGTTCCAATAGAAGGGAAGTGCCTCACCAAAGCCATGTGCAAGCTCTTCAAACATTGGAACGATGGGCCTGTCTGCAAATGCATCCGCCTGATTAACCAGAGCCTCCTTTACTGTCTCATATCCTGTCAACACCACAGTTTTCTGGGGTCCCATATGGATGGTGAAGACAGGGCCGTACTGCTTTGACAACTGGAATTAGACAGAAGAAAAAGTGAGAAACAGAGTTCTGGCATACCCAAAGAATATATTAATGTAAATAATCTCTGACAGAACCAAGACTGCATTAACTTGCACATTTACTGAAGAGTAAAGACTATTTTATTTCAGGGTTTTTTTCAATGACTACTTTTGAACTCAGTAGAAATTTCTTCCATGTTATTGTGCCTTGGACCGAGCTGAAAACATATGACTTAAGCATAGTGATTATGTGGAATGAATTCCCTTTTTGTATCATTGCAAATCACCAGGCAAAACAGAATCCAAATAACATAATGATAAAGTAACAATGCTCTTCAAGACATTTGCTACTAATAGCTGTAGCAACAGTTGCTGGACTCATGATACAGCAGCTCAGCCCTTTCAACCAGCTCAGTAGACTCCACCGTAAGAGCAGGGCCGGGGAGGTAGAGTGCTAGAGTCCTGTCTGATCAAGTCGTATGGGATCAATTCCATTCTGTTATCTCCAAGGATGTGGACAGGCTGCTGTTTGAAACTGACCACATGTCTCCCTGATCCTTGCCCAACTTGGCTCATATAAGCTCTGTGGGTGTTAAGGAGCCCTCCCAGACCCACTGAAAGTGGTGATTATAAAACTGCTTAGTAAAAATAAATAAATATTTGGACCTGGCCAATATGGCCAACTACCACCCAGTCTCAAATCTTCCATTCTTGGGTAAGTTGATTGAGCGGGTGGTTGCTGAACAACTCCAGGCACACTTGGAGGATGTAGACCATTTGGATCCCTTCCAATTGGGATTCAGGCCTCATCATGAGACTGAAAGTGCCTTGGTTGTGCTGGTCGATGATCTCCAGCATGCTAAAGACAAAGGTGAAAGCTGTTTTCTAGTTCTCCTGGATCTCTCAGTGGGCTTTGATACAATCGACCAAAACATCCTTCAGGAGTGTCAAGAGGAGTTGGGAGCTGGGGGCACCATTATACAGTGGTTCCGCTCCTTCCTCCTGGGCCGTGTTCAGAAAGTGGTGTTGGGGGATTAGTGTTCAGACCCCTGGGCTCTCACTTGTGGGGTGCCACAGGGTTCCATCCTCTCCCCCATGCTTTTTAACATGAAGCCGCTGGGAGGGATCATCATGGGGTTTGGGCTGGGTATTCATCAGCATGCGGATGATAACCAGGTCTACCTCTCTTTCAAATCAGAACCAGTGAAGGTGGTGAATGTCCTGTGTGAGTGTCGGGAGGTGCTTGGAGGATGGATGGTGACTGACAGATTGAGGTTGAATCCTGACATAACAGCAGTACTGTTTTGAAGGGACATGGGGCAGGCAAGTGAGGGGGACTCCCTGGTCTTGAATGTGGTAACTGTGGCCCCTGAAGGAACAGATGTGCAGCCTGGGACTCACAGCTGTCCATGGAGGCACAGGTCAGTTCTTTGTCCAGGGCAGCTGTCTACCAGCTCCATCTGGTACGCAGGCTGAGACCCTATCTGCCCACGGACTGTCTCCCCAGAGTGGTGCATGCTCTAGTTATCTCCCGCTTGGACTACTGCAAAGCGCTCTATGTGGGGCTACCTTTGAAGGTGACCCGGAAACTACAACTAATCCAGAATGTAGCAGCTAGATTGGTGACTGGGAGTGGCCGCCGAGACCATATAACACCGGTCCTGAAAAACCTACATTGGCTCCCAGTATGTTTCCGAGCACAATTCAAAGTGTTGCTGCTGACCTCTAAAGCCCTAAACGGCCTCGGCCCAGTATACCTAAAGGAGCGTCTCCACTCCCATCGTTCTGCCCAGACACTGAGGTCCAGCGCCGAGGGCCTTCTGGCGGTTCCCTCACTGCGAGAAGCAAAGCTACAGGGAACCAGGCAGAGGGCCTTCTCAGTAGTGGCACCTGCCCTGTGGAATGCCCTCCCTCCAGATGTCAAAGAGAAAAACCACTACCAGACCTTTAGAAGACATCTGAAGGCAGCCCTGTTTAGGGAGGCTTTTAATGTTTAATAGATTATTGCATTTTAATGTTCTGTTGGAAGCCGTCCAGAATGGCTGGGGAAACCCAGCCAGATGGGCGGGGTATAAATAATAAATTATTATTATTATTATTATTATTATTATTATTTTAATTTGTTGGGAACCGCCCAGAGTGGCTGGGGTACCCAGCCAGATGGACGGGGTATAAATAATAAATTATTATTAAATTATTATTATTATTATTATTATTATTATTATTATTATTCAGTTGTGGAATTCCTAGGAAACCAGAACAAAATAGGCAGTTTGTAATGATAAATGTGATTATACCTTTAACAGCACCTCTCAAATTTAGTTTAGAAAGATAGGCTCAAGGAGGACGCTGGCCTTCGGAAGGTTTGCACCGGCACTTTTGCATCCTTGAAAATGGAGACAGAGTCAAACCAGACACCTGGTTCAAATTACCGGTTATAAATTGCAACTAGGTCCTATGACTATTTATTGGGAAAGATAAGAGGAGGTTCTGTAGCACACAAAGGGGAGATGAGATTTATAGGCTCTAAAAGAACAAAATGTATTATTGTTGTTGTTGTTGTTATTATTATTATTATTATTATTATTATTATTTCTACCCCGCAAATCTGACTGGGCTGCCCCAGTACCCTTTAGCCTTGTCATGGGAAGAACTGGAAGTTTTACCTTTAACATGGTTCTGTGAGGCCTCTTCAGATCCATGATGTGGAGATTCCCAATGAGAGGTAAAGGCCTTGGTCCTGGTGGAAATTTTTGGGAGCTCTTGTTCCAGAAAGTGCCCAGTTTCAAAACAAAGAAAACCATAAGGAGAAAGAGAAACAACGCTGGAATCGGCTCTGTCCAATCCATTTCGTTTCAGCAAGCAATATTTTTTCGCAGTGGTGTAATGAAAGCTACAGTGTAGTTTGGTCAAGGACAATGTATTGCAATTGCAAAGAACAGCATATATATTATGCTAGATACTCGAACTAATCATTAAACCATCCAGTAAAAATCATTAAGCCATCATTAAACTCTCTTGAACCAGGCTGCAGATTATGTGTAAGATTAATCTGTTATAATGGGAGTAAAGGGCAGCATTGTGAAATTCTTTGGAGTGATCATTGAGCTGTATTTAGGGATGGAGAGGCAAGATGGCAAACGCCACAGCAAGGGCGGAGCTCCTGAGGACCCTCAGCACCAACGGCGCTGCCTGGCGGATCCCCACACCGCCACTATGGCTGCTGCCACCACCATGATTGGGGGGTAACCAGGGTTGCCCAACACGACAACCAGGGAGGCTGCGCAGAGCCCCAGGCCCTGCCCCCCGTGGCCTCGACCCCACTGGGACTGAGAGCATCCCACTGATAGCCAGAGGCGTAGCAAGATCCAGTGGTACCTGGTGCAGAATTTTTTTTTCCACCCCCCCCCCATGAATCCCAAGCCTACAGCAAGCCAGGGGCAGGGGGGGAGCTTAACCGCTTTGGCAGGGCCGCTCGCTGTAAGCTTGGGAGTCGGCGGGGAGGGTGACAAAAAAAATTTCCAACCCCCTTGCTCTGTCCCTGGCCCAACCCCCTTTATTGCAAGAGGTTCAAAATCCTTTTTCACATGAAGTAAGAACTTTCTGGCGCTAAGAGCTATTACTCAGTGGAACAGTTTCTCTCGGAAAGTTGTGGACTCTCCTTCCTTGGAAGTTTTTAAGTAGAGGTTGGATGGGCATCTGTCATGGATGCTTTAGCTGAGATTCCTACATTGCAGGGGGTTGGACTAGATGGCTCTTGAGGTCCTTTCCCATATAGACAAGCCCCTACAATGTAGGAATCTCAGCTACCGTAAAGCTGGAACATTTCCTCTATGCTCACTTTGGGTCTTTTTCATTCCCTCAGCCAGAGGGTGGGTGGGAGGGTTGTTCATCTGGAATTCCCCTGCAGAAACACCATCCAGCAGCCGAGGAATGGCTTTTAACGAGCGCTTCTCACCTGCTAATTATTGTGCAATTATGCAGCGAACTGTTTGCATGAGTTGGATCGGCAGCATATTCAAAGATCCTGTGATCTACGCGATGCATTTTAATGCTGAATTTTTGACAAGGCAGCAAGCAACCGCAGCCAACTGTCCCTGCACCAAATTCCTCGTGGGCCCCGGAAGCTGCTAGGCCAAGTCAGGCCACTGGGCCCATCTCCATATTGCCCGCCCTGACCGACAGAGGCTCTCCCAGGTCTCAGGCTCCCAGGCCGACCTGGACAGGTGCCAGGGCATTTGGCACCCTGAGGGGGGGCTCCCACCCCGTTTACACGTGTGTACAGCCGCTCGCCTGGCAGGATCGACTCACCCTCCTTGCGTCTGAAGCAGAGGCAGGAATAAAATCCTCTGCAGACACCCTCCTTAAGGGGATGAGACTTGTGAGGGTCTTTTGTGCCTCAGACGGACCCCTCCCCATCCCTCGAAAAAGACTGCCGGTGTCTTGTTAAAAATCCTGCTTCTGGGGTACCAATATGGGAGGGGGGAGGTAAGCCCCACCCACATAATTGATCATGATGTGGCATACACACCATTTGAATGGCAGTGCCCATCAACTTTTGGGGAGCTCGGCCCCTCAAATATTTTATTGGGGGGTCTGAAGCCCCCTCAGCCCCCTACCCACTGTACAGATACAATGCGTGTGGCCAGGGGGCTCAGTCCGCTCTGACGCCGTGCCTGGCCTTCCCCGCCAGTCCCGATCATGAATGGGGCACAGCGCTCGGCCTGAATCACGTGCATGTTGGGGGTAGGGGGCACAGCCGTGGCTCCTTGCCCCCTCCCTCAGCTCAGGACATGCAGGGTGCCGGCGCCAGGCCAGCCATCTTTGATGAAATAAGGCCCACCCCCAGCCATGGTATGTTTAAGTTGACATAGTAGCTTTCTGTAAGAAAACCAAAGGGCAATTCGCTGCTTGGCTGCAATTTTGCAAATACAACTCTGGTCGTTGCTCTGCACATGCATTGCTTGTTTGTGTCCAGTATTTCCTGAACTTTCTCCCATTGAAACACTTATAAATATTTCCTTTTTAAATATAGTTTTTATTCATTTCCATCTTGAAGCTGTTGAACATGGTGGCATTAGGGTATATCTTTGTATACATTAGAGCATATGACATGCAACAATGTGAGCAAGGAAGCTCAATAACCAAGCAGTACATACTCTCGTAGTGCCTCAATCCATTCCTACAAAGGTTATGGGGCCCAGTCAGAGGCGTAGGAATGTCAGGTGGTACCTGGTGCGGAAAATTTATTGTCACCCCCCCACACACACACACATTGATTTTTTTATTTTATTTTTTGCCTGCAAAAATGGTTTTGTGTTATTTCATATTTTCTTACAAAGGAATAATAATAAGTAAAAAAAAACCCCTTTTATTTATATCCCGCCCTCCCCGGCCGAAGTCGGGCTCAGGGCGGATAACATCAGATACATAACATTGATATAAAATCAAACAATAATTAAATTACCTCCTAAAAACATGTCAAGATCAAATTAAAGTCTAATTAGATGGCTTTCCGCAGGGTTAGGGTTGGGAACAGTAAGTGCTCCACTGAATTGAAATTTCAGCCTTCAAGACATAGGAAAACGGCCAAGTAAACAGCTATTTTTGTGGAGGAGGGTCAAGATATTAACTGATATGCATGAAATTTCATATATAGCTATATAATCCCTGGTGTAGTAAGATAAGACCTTTGGAGCAGGCATTTTCCCCAAAAAATAAAGTTTTTTATGAACCACCCTAGTAGGGCAGTAATTGTTCCTTGATAAGTTGTCACCCCCTCCATGATGGAATCTGGGGCGGCCCACCCCCCACCGCCCCTTCCTATGCCCCTGGGCCCAGTTAAGACAAAATTCAAAGTATTTTAGTGCATGTGGCTGGATTTTCTGAAGAAAGAAGAGAGATTCAAAGCGGACATTTTTTCCTATTTCCTGGTGAGACCATGGTGACTTCCATTGTCTCCATTGTGAAAGGCATTAGCTCCCTCTTCCCTCCCAGAGCAGTAGCTAGGCAGAGTTTTTTTTAAATAATATTTATTAAATTTTCCATTTTAACAATCCAATAAAAACCACATCAAAACATTCCAAATTATAATACAATCAAAAAAGCCAAATATTCAATGCCAAATTATATATCTTTTGGGTGACTTCCCATGCTCTGAAGTTTGGGGAGGGATGATCTAATCTCATGCTGCATTTTTTAATTAGTCCAAATTAGTCCAATTAAAACATTCTCTATGTTGATCCTTCATTTATTTTTTTAACAGCCTCTGAATTAGTTTAGCAAGCAGGTTAGTCCATTTTATTTTGAGCTTTTGAGTTTTAAATCTGTTGGAGAGGTACGTTTTGATTTTGAATTTGACACATTTCCCCCATTTTTTTATATGACCAGTCAGAATTCCATTGATGAGGGAAGCCTTAAGCAAGCTACCCAGACTCTCAGAGAACATCACCATCCAATAGAAAAACACCTAGATGCCATAATTTATTTTAGAGAAATCTTGGATTGCATTGAAAATGAAAAGCCTTCTGGCACCAGTGAAGTGGCCAAAACATCAATCAAGACATGGGAAAAGCAGAATAAACTAGAAATAGCTATACTTCTCTGTAGTATTTTGGATGCTAGTTTGTATTTTGGATTGTTGTTTGTAAAAAAAAAAAGGTAAAGGACCCTGGATGGTTAAGTCCAGTCAAAGGTGACTATGGGTTGTGCCACTCATCTCCCTTCAGGCTGAGGGAGCTGGTGTTTTTCCACAGACAGCTTTCCGGGCCAGCATGACTAAACCACTTCTGGTGCAACGGGACACCGTGATGAGTACCAGAGCGCATGGAAACACCGTTTACCTTCCTGCCAGAATGGTACCTATTTATCTACTTGCACTGGTGTGCTTTCGAACTGCTAGGTCGGCAGGAGCTGGGACAGAGCTATGGGAGTTCAACCCACCACGCAGATTTGAACTGCCAACCTTCTAATTAGCAAGCCCAAGAGGCTCAGATCTAAGATGGACTGGAGCAGTCACGTAACGGAATTCTTAACAAAGATTGAAAAACTAGAATTCACAGAATACCCAATGCAGGAAGAACAGAAAGTTGGTTATTTCCTGGGACCTAAATTTGAGACTTTTGCAACACACTTAACTCTAAGAAAAGTGATTGCCTATCTGAGAGAGGAACATGTGGAAAGAATACAAGACTCTCCAATCAGAATCATTGGCAAAAGCCAATGATTCAAACTATATGTCTAAGTATCAACTGAGTCCCAAGGCCCAAGAAAAAGTTTGTGTTTTAATTGTAACAAGGAAAGACATACAGTGGTACCTCATCAAGCGTCTGCCTCGTGGAGCGCCCCTTCTGTTGAACATCCGCGGCAAACCCAGAAGTACTGGAACGGGTTACTTCCGGGTTTGCCGCTCGCGCATGCGCAGAAGCGCTAAATCACGCTTTGCGCATGCGCAGAAGCAGCATTTTGTCCAGCGTCCTTTTCGGGCAGCGACCAGGGCTCTGGAACGGATCCTGGTCGCAAAACGAGGTACTACTGTATAGCCAAGGCTTGCAAAACCCTAAAGTCACAGAAATCCCCTACATTTAAACAGCAGCGCATGGCACGGGATCAGAACTCCTGAGCTCCAAGACGGTTAATGTCTGATGTAGAGATACCTGCACTGGAGGATGATGAGGAAGCTGAAGAGGAGGAGGAGGAGGAGGAGGAGGAGGAGGAGGAGGAGGAGGAGGAGGAGGAGGAGGAGGAGTTTGGATTTGATATCCCAAAGGAGTCTCAAAGCGGCTAACATTCTCCTTTCCCTTCCTCCCCCACAAAAACACTCTGTGAGGTGAGTGGGGCTGAGAGACTTCAAAGAAGTGTGACTAGCCCAAGGTCACCCAGCAGTATAGTCTTAAGTCTTAAGTAAGAGATGCTCCAAAGCATGGACCAATTCCACCAGTAGGCTACTCAATCAAAATACCCCCGTTGAATAGGGGTATTTAAAAATAAGCTCACATTGCACACACAGGTAGGATAAGCAACCCAGGAGCTTGTGAGTCTTAGAAACGTGGCAGAGCGCAGAGTTGGTGGGGCATGGGAGGTGTTATAACCCCAACAGCAGGAGTAAGGTCCAGGTCTTCTTGAGATGTTCCAGGGGGTGGCTGGAAGGTGAATCTCTGCAGGAGACTTGTGAAGAAGAGGAAGAGCTCCATTTTGGCAAGAGTCTCACCTAAACATGCTCTCCGTCCTGTAAGGAAACACAGGCAGCAGAGAAACAGGGTTTAGCAGTTGCTTAATAACCTCACAAATACTTTAAAGTGGACTAAAATGCAGAGATAAAATAACAGCTCATGATGCCCATCTTAAAAGAATTATGAACTCCCAATACAAGCCATCCTGCAATGCTGAAAACCAGGGGTGGGAAACCTTTTTCAGCCCGAGGAGAACATTCCCTGGTGATCAACATTCCAGGGGCCGCACACCAATGGTGGCCAGATCTGGTGGCAGAAATGGCCATAGCATCTGATGTGATCCTTACCTTTGCACATTATTCTACATTCCAGGCATGTAAAAATCCCATTGACTAAGCACACACTATGCAGGTATACACAAAAGTAAATAAAGTTACCTGCAGAGAAAGGCATGAAAGCATCTCTCTTTATGATATTTCCTTCAGAGTTGAGAAAATGCTCAGGATAGAATTTATGTGGTTTCTCCCATTGAGATTCATCGTGCAACACAGAGGACAGCAATGGTATGATGTGAGTCCCCTGCAAAAGCAAAGCAAGAGTTCTTTTAAAATAAAGCTTATGCCTCTGGTACAATAAATATTGAGTGCAGGAGAAATGAGATTTGAGTTCATCTGAGAAATGTCTTTAGTTTGAAAAACTTTAACGTATAAACCATGATCTCCCACCAAAAATGGTTTGTTTTCCAACCTTGCACTCCTTCCCATTGAGATCTGCTTAATGGGCTGAAGCTGATGCCTGACAGCTTCCAAAGGGTAGATTGCTTCCTTACAGTGTAATCCTATACAAGTCTGCACAGATGTCACCCACACTGAAGTCCATGGGGCTTACTCCCAGGAAAGCCTTAAAATATATTGTAACTAGTAGGCAGCAGTTCAATGAAATGGATCACCTTTGGAATGAAGTAGCCATTGAGGGTAACATTTGTAGCCGTGGCATGTGGCAGGTTGGTTGGGTTAATATTGGCAAATCTCTGGATCTCATGGACCACAGCATCTGTATAAGGCATTTTTGTTCGGTGTTCTATCCTTGGCTGAGAAGATCCAACAACCTTTGCAATTTCTTCTTGGACCTTTACTGGGGGAAACAAAAAAGAAAAGCATTAATTTTTCTGCTAAGAAAGGACTTTGGCTTTCGTCTCTCAAAATATTAATCTCTCCAGCATAGAACTGGCATAAACTGGTTCTCCAATTCCCAGGACTCACATACTTAATCTCTAGAATTTGACAAAGGTATTTTTTAAACAGGACAAACATTTTAGCCAATAACCTGATATACTGATGGAGAGAAATTCATCCAGGATGATTATTAAAATATCACTGCTGGGAGTATCCTGAAGTGGTATCTTTCACATATAATGGTAAAAACAAAATATTTCGTGATCCTACCGAGCCATACAAATTTCGGAGAAAATATGGGGGAAGTTAGCTAGAGAAAGAGCATTTGGACAGAAAACTGGACAGGAAGAGGAAGATTCAACAGAGGTGGGGGCGAAAGAGAAATAAATATGGAACAAGATGCCTTTGAAAATTCTAACTTGGAATGTAAATAGGCTAAATAATAAGACTAAATGAATAAAATTGAACATGTTGTAAAGAAGTTAAACTTGGATACATAAAACTTAAATAAAAGGCCAGGAAAGGACTTTGTACCTTCTGATGTAACAAAAAAGAGAGGAGTTGTAATGTGTATAAAATGAGGGTTGATCCCAAAGCAATTATTCAAAGATGAACAAGGAAGAACATTTATAACCCAGATACCATCACATGGAGAAAAAGTATTATTAATTGGTGTGTATGCACCTAATGAGAAAAAACACACCAGATTTTTAAAAGAGGCTAGAAGAAATATTATTTGAACATTTGAATGAAAAGATTATTTTGATGAGCGATATGAATGGTGTAGCCTCCCTAGATTGGGACAGGACTATAAGAAAAAAATGAAACAAAAGAAGGCAAACTAACACCCACAGGACAATGTCTATTTTATTCAAGCACAAATAATTTTGCAAGCCGAAAAGACTCTGTATGGACTTCTAAAGATTTGTATACCAAGGTAAAGAGGGCAGAAATTCTATCAAGAATATTATGAGACTACAACTCTATAATAGTGGAATTAAGAACAGGGACAAGTTTCTCGATGAGATGGAGACTAAATGAAAAAAATTTAAATGATCAAGAAATATTAGGAAAAGGGGCAAAAAATTAAAGGGTTATTTTGAAATTAATTTAAACCAAGAGACAGATTTAAAGGTGGTATGGGATGTGAGTAAAGTGGTAATGTGGGTTTGTTTGTTTTTACATAGCAAAGCTCATACTAAAGAAATATTAGAGAGCAGAAAAAACAAGAAATTTTACAAGAAATAAAAGGAAAGGGAAAAGAATTGATAAATTCCCCTCAAAAAGAGATAGTGAAACAGGATATCGAGATGTTGCAAATGCAATATTTAATGATAATAAAGAAGGAAATAGTGGAAAAAACACCACTATGACTTTCACCTTTGGAAGCCATAGCGGTGAAAAAGGAAAATATGATGGAAAATTGGGCAACATAGACTTTTAAGTGGAGAAGGTGGAGAATTTAAATTAAAATAAGGATTTATCATAGATGTTAAAAACATGATTACAATATCATCATTTGAATGAAGTATTTTAATAACAACAACAACAACAATAATAATAATAATAATAATATAATAATAATATAATAATAATAATAATAATAATAATAATAATAATAATAATTTGTTATTTGTACCCCACCCATCTGGCCGGGTCCCTCCAGCCACTCTGGGCGGCCTCCAACAGATATTAAAATACATTAAAATATCACAGGTTAAAAACTTCCCTAAACAGGGCTGCCTTTAGGTATTTTTAAAGGATATAACAGGGGGTTGGGGATGAAACATCACACCTAGAAAGAGACCTGTTAAACTGTAATGTTAAATGATATTGGTAATAATAAAGAAATGGATGCATGGGAATGTTTATCAAACGTGGATATACAATTTACAGAATGTTATAGTTTAAGAGGCAACTATGTGAAAATGTTATATAGATGGTACCTAACACCTAGTAGATTGACTCAAATGTATAAACCCAAATTGAATATGTGCTGGAAACATAAAGAGAAAGAAGGTACCTTTTTTTCATATGTGGTGGTCTTGTTTAAGGTTAAAGCTTACTGGGATATGATATATAATGGACTGAAAAAGATGTTTAAGATGTTTTAAAAACCAGAAGATAACATTTTTTTTAAAAAAAAGAAAGGAATGGAAATGGTTTATTGAGTATTTACAAACAAACTGTAAACAGATTAAGACACTGGCAGGATTAATGTAAAAACCTGCAGTCTCAAAAAATATATGGGATATATACAGGAATATATATCTAAAAGAATATGTTGAGATAATTTGGAGTATGCAGGAATATGAAATGAAATGAAATGTAAAGAACCACAGAAAGAGGGAGAAGGGAGTCCAGGTTGAAATGTTAAACTTATGACTGAACAATTGTGTGTGTGAATTATAAATATTTTCTCTCTCTAATAATTGCATATAACTGGAATTAAGCTATCTCAGAATAATGGGAGCCAACCCAATGAAAAGCACTCACTCTGAATTTCAGGATATTTCATCATTAGTAACAGCCCCCAGCGCAGTGTGGTAGAAGTGGTCTCCATGCCAGCAGCTAACAAGTTGGACACAACAGTTTTTAAGTTTTCGTTGTGGAAGTATCCATTCGTCTTATTCTTCTTCTTCTCCTGGGTTGCAAAGAGTATGAACGGGTTAAAACGAATGGAGTGAGAAAATGTCATATGCAGAGATAAAAATGAATATCTGACAGGACCTGATGATCCAAAGTATTGTTGCACATCACCCCAATTCCTGAGCAGCGAGAGATTCCAGGTTTTCCAGACTATGCCATCATGATGATATAGGGTTTGTTTACACTTATATACAACCCGAGCCTAAGATGGAGGGGCTCAGCATCAACACACCAAAATATCTTGCTTCTCCATAGTCACAGCTGTTGTTCTCCATCTACCAGCTAAGACAGGAGGTCGGTTGTCAGACTTCATGGGAATCTGATCCCCCTCCCTCACGACCAGGACCGGTGCTGGCAATTTTGGCGCCATAGGCGAGGGGGCGGGCCACGTGACATCAATTCGTATGACACACGTTGCGGAGCGGTGCACCGCCCCCTGCCCGGCCGGGCGCCCCTCCTCCCCCCCGCCGCCACTGTTTGCTTGCTCCGCCACTGGTTTTCCAAGAGTATTGCCAGAGACACAATAGCTTTTTCCTCTAATTTCAGTACAAATTGTACGCAGAGGCCTTTCTTTCTCAACTATCTCTACCAGCTCAGGAGATATCTTAGTCTCTCCTGTCCAGTGTTTCCTTCCCCTCCTTCAACATCATAACTCCGCCTTTTGACTGTTTCACCCCTCCATGCACCTGTGTGGATATCCTCTCGATTACATAATCTATTGCCTCCCACTTTACCATTCCATTCTCCTGTTCTGGCAATCCTCCACCAGTATTTCCCCTTAAGTACTCTGTAACTTCTCTGGTATCATCTTTGTCCAATCCATTTTTATCAACAATTTAATGCATCTTCACCCTAATTTCTTCCAATTGTTCATTCAATAGTTGCTGCATGACACCAACCACCAGTGGGGTGTTTTTCAGTATTTTCACTATACTGAGTGCTTTTTCTAAGATCCACAGAGTCCTTGCTTATCAGTGATACATTCCTAGCATTTCTCTCTCACAAAGGTGCAGCCATGTAGTTTCACATTACAATCAGCAGATTCACAAGTGAGGCATAGGATCAAAAACAGAGTGAAATAACATGAAATCCTCTCAGAGCACCTCTTAGCTGTTTAGAAGCTTTTTAGATCATACTTTTCAAAAACATATTTCCACTATTACTTTGCTGCATATATTGTGATTTTTAAATCTCTGCTGGAGTTCTCTCATGAAACAGTACTTGCCCAAAACTTGGATCTTAGCACCCAATAATTCTACTTTCTACCATTTTCCCCCATTGTACAAACAGCTACTCTCCTATCTAAAAGTGGCTCAGCCTCAGACTGCAGTGCATTTGCAGCAGGACAACCTAGAAATCAAAAAAGAAGAGAATTTTTTAAAAGAAAAAGAAGGGGGAAGGATAATAATTCTAAGCTCTTTACAACTTATACCTTAACCCTACAGGCAGTGTAGATTGAAAGTTAAAAGCAAATTCAGACCTATATATCTGCTTTTACTTTTCAAACCTGTTTCCTTTTCTGGGTGCTAATTAATTGGTAAACAGAATCTCAAATTCATTTTCATTTTCAATCTTAGTAATGGTTAAAAGAACTGAAGCCCTAATTTAAGGGTGATTGTGCAGTGCATGGGCCAATGTTTTTTCCTTGCTCTGAGATGCCTCTCCACCCTCAAAGTTTCCTATCTCGTCCGGTGTGAAGAACACCTTCTTCTCAGCACATGAGGCATTATCCCGTCCCCTCCTTGTATCAAAAGGGAGTCTGGCAACCATTACCTCTCATCACTAGGTAATTATCTCTCTTGGCAGAAGCATCAGCAGCCGATGGTCAGTCTGCCATAATTCCACCCCTTGAAATGCATATACGCCCACTGGCATCTTTTCTTGATCAAGGATTTCCTCCCCAGAAATGCTGGTGAGCATGCAACCTTTGCCCCTGCAGAGGCAAATTCTGTAACACATTCACAATGGCTCACTATTGGGAAGTATGCCAGGATGGTCCCTTCTGAAGTGAGACTTCCTGACTACTCCTTATGCAGTCACTTGCGAATATGTCCTTAAAACACGAATTGAAAATGTCAACGCTTATTCTGGGCCAACTTAAAAGACTCAATTACCTCTTGCTGTTGGATAAGAAATGAGTCAATGAAGCTCCTCTGGTCATTTTCATCCAGATCTCTGAGGTGTTTTATGAAGGTGGCATTTATGAAGGCAAACAGCTCAGCTCTGTTTTGAATGAAAGTCTTATGAGCCCCCAAAAGGAAACCAAGAGCAGGAAACATGTTATACAGCTGAAAGGATAAAAATGTGAAAAAAGAAAAAGAGACATTAGGAAAGCTCAGTATAGTTCTCTCAATCTGGGTCTCTCAAAGCATGGTTGCCCAAATACAAAACAAAGCAATTGAATGGCAATTGAATGGCATTTGGAATGGGGCACGGGGTACCTCAGCATAGCATAATTTATGTGCAACCCTGGGATAATAGGCTATTTGTGGTTCTTCTCTGGAGGTTCGTCTTCAGAGAGGGAGATCTGCCCTTGGTCGCCCCTTCTGAGCCATCATGGAACCAACTATCACTTGTTCTTCCTTGTCCTTGGAATCCCGATGGCAGTGAGGCCAGAAAGGGTGTGTGCAAAAGAGACTTTGTTATAGTTATGAGATGACTGTGCCATGTGAGTTTTCTAAATATTTTGAATCATCACCAAGTTTTCTCAAGATATCAAGATTCTGTGTTTTGTGGTGAAACCTGAACAATATACAATAAATATATTGCCCTGCCCACTTTGCATATACTGTTATTACAATCAACTGTTTGTTTGTTTTAATTGGAAAAAAATGGATTACCATGACTGAAGAGCTTCCAAAAAGCCGGGCATTTTCATTGACCAACTTCAGAAGTCTTATGTATGTGGGATCTTCATAATCAAATCGCTTGTCTAGTAGTATGGCCACTATAATATTGGCAACAGCTGCATTCATAATTGTGGTGGTGTCAAACGGGTTTCCTATACATAAATATGACAGTTAAACAAAAATATGGAAGGGGCATTGTATTTAAGTCTACTCTTTGTTGCCTTAAGTCCCCACTGGCAGCTGACCTATGTGTAGACCTCATTTATCAAAGAAAGTGATCCTAAGTGCTGCTGGATGCGGCCATAGCTGTATTACAGAACAATCTACACACTACAGAAACAGACTGATTACGTCTCCACAGGGAACCCTGGGAACTGTAGTTCTGGAGTTAGCGATAAGTATGGGCTCATCCACACTTCCACTTCACACACACTTTCTAGACATGGTTGAAGCAGTTTTTCCCTTTCCCCACTCCTTTCCAAGGGGAAACCTACTCTTTAGCAGTAGATCAGAACTAATGGCAATCTGGGGAAATCCCAAATTGTTCCAGAGTGTGGTTTTTCCCAAGGGAAAGCAGCGGGAGAAGAGGAAGTGTGGATGAACCCTATGGAACACAACACTCCAGGCACCTTTAAAGTGCTGTGCTTATGCAATGGTTTGACTTCACCCCTGGAGGCACACTGGGATCTGTGCTTCTGGAAGTTAGGAATATGTAACACAATAGTCTTGGCACCTTTAAACTATGGTAGTGTAGCTATGCACCAGAGGAAAACACCAACCCACCTTTGTGAGATTCAAATTTCTTTATCAGGACACTGCATTCCTCAACAATTCTTTCCTCGATGGACCTCTTTCCCATTCCGTAGTCCCGCAATGTGCTTATAGCAAACCGCCGCATCACTTTCCAGTTCTCACCATTAGACAGAACTATACCTGAAGAGATGGGAAGAAAGGTTCCATGTCTGCATGGCCATTGTACAAAAAAAAAAAAATCAATAAATTATCTTCTGCATTTCTTCCATGGAACTGAGAGTGGGTCCCAGCTATTCTCCCACCCAGACTCAGACTTCTAAGCTTTGACAAAGTAGCTGGTAGATGTGCCATCAGAGCATGACCTGAGAACACATTGATCAATATTCTGCATTACAAAGTGTAGGATAGAGGGTGGTTTGTACATGTCAGGGGTCCCAGCAGCACTCAGCTTGTTACATTGTAATCCATGGGCAGACATTATGCCTCCTTCATGTTTCCTCTCTGTATAGGCTAGACCAGAAAATGGTTAGTCAGTCCCCGTCCCGTCCGGTGTGTGACACTACTTTTCTATGCGACAATTATTGTCAGGGACCATGCTGAGGAGGACTACAATGAGGAGGCATGGTGGGAGCTGCCTCTTCCCCCTGACCCTGAATCTCCCCAGGAGCAGGAGGACAGTATAGATTTAGATCAGTGGTTTGCAGAGGGGCATAGCTGAGAAGGGAAAAGCTGGGAAATACTGGATGGAGAACAGCTAGGAGAAGAAACACCGGAAGAGAGAGGGTTTACACATTCACAGTCATTGGACAGCATCCTCCTCCCCCCCTCCCCTTGATCTAGGAGGGCTCAGAAAGTCTCCGAACAGAAAGCACAGCAACTACACGCTCAGGTTATGAGATGTAGGAGTGATGTGGATTGATAGGGATAGCTGGGGGAGGGGGAAGCCTTAATTGAGAGCACCACCATTCTAGCGGGAGGCATTTGTTGTCCCTCACTGTGATTATTAAAGAATTCTAACTGGTAAGAAGACTCTGTTTCCTTTGTTCTGCTTATCTACTGCCATGGGGGAAAGAAGCCAATTCCCTGAAGCCTGGCAATTATTCACAATTCACATTACCAGTTTCAATAAAAAGGGAAGTGCCTCACCAAAGTCTTGTGCAAGCTCTTTAAATAATGGAACAATGGGCCTGTCTCCAAAGGCGTCTGCCTGATTAACCAGAGCTTCCTTTACTGTCTCATATCCTGCCAACACAACAGCTTTCTGGGGTCCCATTTGGATGCTGAAGACGGGGCCATACTGCTTTGACAACTGGAATTCAATAGAAGAAAAAATGGGAAACAGAGTTCCGGTATACCCAAAGAGTATATTAATGTAAATGATCTCTGACAGAACCAAGACTGCATTAGCTTGCACATTTAACGAAGAGAAAAGGTTCTTTTATACATTCCACAGAATCTAGTAGCAAAGTTTTACTATTATTTTCAGCTTTTTTCAATAACTACTATTGAATTCAGTAGAAATTACTTACCCTATATACTCGAGTATAAGCCTAGTTTTTCAGCACATTTTTTGTGCTGAAAAAGCCGCCCTCGGCTTATACTCGAGTGAGGCAGGCAGTTGCTCCTATGAAGCTTTCCCAGGTTTTTTGTGGTAAAATTGGGTGCCTCGGCTTATATTCGGGTCGACTTATACTCGAGTATATACGGTACATGTCATTGTGCCTTGAACCGAGCTGAAAACATAGGATTTAAGAATAGTAATTTTGTGAAATGAATTCCCTTTTTGTATCTTTGCAAATCACCAGGCAAAAGAGAATCCAAATAACATAATGATAAAGTAAAAGAGTATTGTCTATGCCACAATGCTCTTCAAGACATTTGCTACTAATAGCTGTAGCAGCAACAGTTGCTGGACTCATGATACAGCAGCTCAGCCCTTTCACCCAGCTCAGTTGTGGTGCAGCAGCACAAATATTTGCTAGGAATGCTCAGAAAACCAGCACAAAAAAGGCAGTTTTAAGGATAAATGTGATTATACCTTTAATGGCACCTCTCAAATCTAGTTTCGAAAGATAGGCTCAAGGAGGAGGCTGGCCTAGGCAAGATTTGCACCGGCACTTTTGCATCCTTGAAAATGGAGGCAGAGTCAAACGTGATTCAACACTAGACACCCCCAGACACCTTGTTCAAATTACTGGTTATAAATTGCAACTGGGTCCAATGACTATTTATTGGGAAAGATAAGAGGAGGTTCTGGAGCACACAAAGGGGAGATGAGATTTATAGGCGCTAAAAGAACAAAATGTATTATTATTATTATTATTATTATTATTATTATTATTATTATTTCTACCCTGCAAATCTGACTGGGCTGCCCCAGTACCCTTTAGCCTTGCCATGAGAGGAACTGGAAGCTTTACCTTTAACATGGTTCTGTAAGGCCTCTTCAGATCCATGATGTGGAGATTCCCAATGAGAGGTAAAGGCCTCGGTCCTGGTGGAAGATTTTGGGAGCTCTTGTTCCAGAAAGTGCCCAGTTTCAAAACAAAAGTAATCGTAAGGAGAAAGAGAAACAACGCTGGAATCGGCTCTGTCCAATCCATTTCCTTTCAGCAAGCAATATTTTTTTGCAGTGGTTATAATGAAAGCTACAGTGTAGTTGGATCAAGGACAATATATTGCAACTTCAGTGAGCAGCATATATATTATGCTAGGTACTGTCTCTAGTGAGTCATTAAACCATCCAGTAAAATGGAAAGTGTCCTGCTTTGTCTCTCCGGTTTTTTCTTCTTCTCCACAGCTATTCAAAGCTGTACACTGGATGATTTGCCTTTCAGTTTAATGTTTACTCAAGGGGGTGGTGCTTACTTGCAGAAATTAATGCTTTCCAGAACCGATTCAAACTCTCTTGAATCTGGCTGCAGACCTGTCACTCAGGATTATCTGTAAAATCCATCTGTTATAATGGGAGTAAAGGGAAGTATCAAATTGTATGGGAAATGGCCTTACTAGAAAAGCTAACTAATAAACTGAAACTGACATGGGGACAAATCGAAGAGGATGCCTTCACCCCAGTATGGCTCCCCTTTATCACATACATGTATTTTTATACCTGTCGGAGGCCGCCCAGAGTGGCTGGGGAGACCCGGCCAGATGGGCGGGGTACAAATAAAAGAATTATTATTATTATTATTACACAAGACAACAACAAGCATTCACTGACAGCATACGAATCAATCTGGCTTACCTAACCCAACAAGCCCCACTCTCACAAATCCAAACAAACCCCACTGCAACCAACCAAGAGAACCAACCACACCCTGGGCTCCCCCAATCCCTCTCACTACCAAGGAAATGTAATAAATTAATAGAAAGAGAACCAACTCACTTGATGCTGACAGAGAACCCCACACGTACACTATACAAAAGAATATAAGCCTCACCATCGCCCCCCCTCTTCTTCCCCAACCTTATACTGTAGTCAACACTAATGTCTCACAACAAATGTAACTGATTTGTAAGAAAGACTGTACAACCTGAAGAAAGAGACAAGGCATGTACTTTTTTAAACCAAGAAAATCTTTAATAAAAATAAATTAAAAAGAAAAAGGAAAGTACACCAGTATTTCCGGAACTTTCTCCCATTGAACCCATCACAAAGATGTTGCCATATCAACCAGCTCAATGACTGTGATGATGATGATGATGATGATGATGATAATTTATTTATACCCCACCCATCTGGCTGGGTTTCCCAAGCCACTCTGCGTGGCTTCCAACAAAATATTAAAATACAATAGTCAGTCAAACATTAAAAGCTTCCCCAAACAGGGCTGCCTTCAGATGTCTTCTTAAAGTCTGGTAGTTGTTTTTCTCTTTGACATCTGGTGGGAGGGCGTTCCACAGGGTGGGTGCCACTACCGAGATGGAGTGGAATCTGCATTTTTCTTTTTCTTTTTAATTTTTTTCTTAAAGGTTTTCTTGGGTTAGAGAAGTACAAACATTGTCTCAATTTTCGGATTATAAAGTCCTTTTTACAGATCAGTTGACAAACGCCGGCTCCCAAAGTAAAGCAAGATGAGCGCTGCAACACCAGAGTTGTCTGTGACTGGACCTAATGGTCAGGGGTCCATTAGGTCCAGTTGTGACCGACTCTGAGGTTGCGCGCTCATCTCGCTTTACTGGCCGAGGGAGCCGGCGTACAGCTTCCAGGTCATGTGGCTAGCATGACTAAGCCACTTCTGGCGAACCAGAGCAGCGCACGGAAACGCCATTTACCTTCCCACTGGAGCGGTACCTATTTATCTACTTGCACTTTGACGTCCTTTCGAACTGCTAGGTGGGCAGGAGCAGGGACCAAGCAACGGGAGCTCACCCCGTCATGGGGATTCGAACCGCCGACCTTCTGATCGGCAAGCCCTAGGCTCTGTGGTTTAACCCACAGCGCCACCCATGTCCCTCCTTTACCTTTACCTTTACATATTAAAATATGTTTAAAAACATAACATAATTACAGTAAATCAGTAAAAACAGCATGGCACCAGCCCATTCATTAAAAGCTTTTTTTCTTATGGGATATTCTTTTGACTCATTCTAGTAGGTAAACAACTTTTAAAATCTTGTGAAATGTTTTGCTTTTGAAAATTAGCCAGCTTTAATAGGGTGTTGACCTGGCAACAATGACAAACGTTGTGGCATATGTCTGAAGAATGTACAGGACATTGTATTCATATTTGGAGGATGTTTATATTTGCCATCTTACCAAAGTGGTAAATATCAAGAAGCATTTGGGTGTCTATTTTGTTCTTTTTTCCCCCTTGGGTAAGGACATGTTTACATATGCATGTTTATAGCTGATGATTGTGGCATCAAATGATCATCACAACTCAGACAGAAACTTTGACTAACTTGTGTCAGCTCCAACTGAATGTTTTTCAATTAAATTTGTTTTAGCAGGTGTAAAGTAACCAGACCTACAAAATGTTATTCAAATTAATAGAGATGATACTTTTATGAGGTGAGAAATAGGAGACCCTTTACTGTTATTAATTTGTCTTGCTATTCATAGAATTGGGTGCGGGTGGTGCTGTGGGTTAAACCACAGAGCCTAGGGCTTGCTGATCAGAAGGTTGGCGGTTCAAATCTCCGGGATGGGTGAGCTCCCATTGTTCGGTCCCAGCTCCTGCCAACCTAGCAGTTTGAAAGCACGTCAAAGTGCAAGTAGATAAATAGGTACCGCTCCGACGGCAAGGTAAACGGCGTTTCCGTGCGCTGCTCTGGTTCGCCAGAAGCGGCTTTGTCATGCTGGCCACATGACCTGGAAGCTGTACGCCGGCTCCCTCGGCCAGTAAAGCGAGATGAGCGCCGCAACCCCAGAGTTGGTCAGGGGTCCCTTTACCTTTACCAATATTATGGTGGAAAGAGTTGAGTTAAATGCAGTATCTATGAAAAGAGGCACTAAATTATAGCGTCTGGCTTCATTTTAGGGTCTGTCTGATCAACTCCAGGAGATTGCAGTTTGGGTGTGAAGTCACTTGTGACTTAGCGTATTTATTTTATCAGTAAGCATTCTCTCAAATTATTTTGCTGCCAGGTTCTGAATACATTAGAAACACAAGTGTTAAGTGGGTAGTGCTGTAACGTGTGAATGTGCATAATATTAATACTAGTCCAGAAAAATATTTTGCTTTGGCTTTATTTTTGCAGTAAATTAAAGCAGATATAAACTGGGGGGGGGGGGGGGAATGCATGGTCCAGTTATTTCACCAGAAACAGAAAACACCTTTGGGAAAATAGCTAACGATGTATAGTCCTTCTGTGCTTCAATGCTGAGCTTGCTGTGGCTCTCTTGGTAAATGAGAACTGCTCTCCTATGATGGCTCTTCAAGGGGAACCTAGAAGGAAACCAGACAAGATGTTTGAGTAGACAGAATGTAGTTGGTAGCCAAAGGAAGCTACACCACACATACAAAAATCTAAAGTGAGTGCAATATCTTTTTTTGTAATCCCTTAAACCATTGTGATGATGAACAAGATCAGACTGTTATGTTTTTATGCAGGTTAGCTACTGCTGAAGACTGTAAACTGGATGGTTGCAGCAATGACAGGTGGTTGATCTATTCAGAAAGTTCCAGAGCTGGGATTTTAATCCATTGCCTCCGGACTTCTACTAGTTTCCAACAATGAGTTCACGTCAAAAGAGAAAACCCACTTCAAAGTCAGCAAACAACTTGCAGAGGGATTTAGCTGCATTCTTCAAACTCCTTGTACAGGTGTCACCCCATTTTTTTAAACACGATTTGCAATTTCTGTCAGTTTCCTGCTGTACAAGGTAACATGTAGAAGAGCTCTTCCTTTAAAAGAGGGCCACCCTTGAGAAATTCCAAAGATGTGGTCCTTTTCCACCTGTCTATGGGGACATGTCTGAGGGACCCAGGTGGCACTGTGGTCTAAACCACAGAGCCTAGGGCTTGCTGATCGGAAGGTCGGTGGTTCGAATCCCCAGGCTTCACACTAAAGTTCAGCTAGCCTAGAAATTGAAAGTGGAGACAATAGTGGAGACCTTCCCCTTTATCTGTTTTCAAAAAACTTTAATAAAAACTAATTGAAAAGAAAAAGAAAGCAAATCAAACAACCCCCACAGAATAAAGTCTAACAATAAAGGGGGAGGAGGAACTATCCTGTGAGATTTCTAAAACTCTGGGTTGAAGAAACTACAGCACAGCTCAAAGCACATCCTTCTATGCCCTGGGATAGGCAAATGTGATCTGGAAAAGAGCACTGCAAAGTGGAACCATTAATTAAGAAATTGGCAGCAAACTTGATTGCTCCGGATGGACCAGAAAGAGACATTGGCACTGGCTATCTAACCGTGCTGATACCGTGAAATAAAAATGCTATTTTTATGCACTCGGTTGTATTATTCTGTCTTACCTTCCAATACACTGAGTCATCATAGCAGTTCTGATCGGGTGGTTGCTCCCAGAAAGGCAAATGTAGAATCAAACCTGCATTGGGGAGGGGGGAACACAGCCGTAGTTAAAAACATCCCATAACAGATTTTATATAACAATAGTAAGATGGAATATTGGAGAAATGCCACAGAAACCTCATTAGCCTATTATCTCATCGATTTGTGCCCCAAAAGTAAAATGTAGGCTTAACATTAGCTTTGTCAAAACAAAATAAAAAATAAAAAAAATCCTTCCAGTAGTACCTTAGAGACCAACTAAGTTTGTTCTTGGTATGAGCTTTCATGTGCATGTCTCTAAGGTGCTACTGGAAGGGATTTTTTTATTTTTGATTTTGTTTTGACAAAGCTAATGTTAAGCCTACATGGCAGACCAACACTGTAACATTACAACCTGTAACATTAGCTTTGTGTATTTTAATTCAACTTGAAGCAATAGAATGTTGAGGGGCCTTCCGTTTTCTTCCTAGTGCAATTATATTTCACACTAGGTTCTACACAGTAGAACTGACACACTTGTAAGAGGTTTCCAGATTGTGGTTGAATATTGTAAATACCGGTATGTTTGTTGTTGTTTTTCCAAAAAACAACAACAACTTTGGGCTTTCCTCACACTCTTTCAGCACCTGTTTCAAACATCTTTCAAGCCTACCCAGACACATAGAAGCAGACACGTTTTAACGTTTTCTACTTTTATTCTTCTTTTTCTTTAAATGTTTTTAATTGTCTTAAACTGTTTTTATTAATTGTTTTAACGTTTCTTGCAAACTGCTTAGAGGTTTTATTACAACTGAACAACATATTAATGCTGTTAAATAGATCAGGCATGTCCAACAGGTAGATCGTGATCTACTGGTAGATCACTGGATGTCTGTGGTAGATCACTGGTAGATCACTGGCTCCCCCCAAAGAAACTCAGCAACTTTGGCTCCCTAAAAAAAGCTCTATATCTTTGCCCCAAAACAGGCTTTCCTTCCTTAAAAAAAGCTCAACAACCTCAACCTGAACCCCCCCCCCCAAAGGGGATAGATCACTGCCAGTTTTTAACTCTGTAAGTAGATCGCAGTCTCTTGGAAGTTGGCCACCCCTGAAATAGATAAATGGGGTGCACCCATCCCACAACAAACACCCGTCTGAAAGCAGCCTCAGACGGCACTGGTAAGGCCCTGTATTTTACTGACCTGTAAAAGCTCCTCCTATCAAAGCAATTGCAATGGAGCTTCCCAGAGCAGCAGCCTGCATACCAGTCGACAAACTGTAGGATGGGGAGATAAAATACATATTCAATCAATCAATAAAATTTATTTGACCATCAGTCAGAAAGCACATATTATCCATACAAAAGTTAAAACGTCTAAACATCTGGAAAAGTGTGACACTTAGAAACAGCAAAGAGTATATTATACATTTAGACCCGTGTCAATACAGTCAATTTTAGCCTTACGACGCTTAAAGGCCAAAAAAAGAAATTTGGCCACCGAGAAGGTTGTTGTTCCGGTGAACTTGTTCAGCAGATACAAAACCAGTCTTTCTCTGTCTACTGGGCTATGTTGGCATAGGAGTGGAGCTATCAGTTTTTGTCTAAGATCTGCATAGAATGGGCAGATCAAAAGAATATGTTCAGTTGACTCAACCACTCCCAGAGCACAGGGGCAAAGTCTCGGGGCGTATGGGACTCCCCTGAACCTTCCCCACAAAACCGCCGATTCCAGAACGTTTAACCTAGCGGCTGTAAGGAGCCTACGGTATTCCACATAGTGGATTTCCGCCAGATAAGGGGCTGGTGAAATCTGAGATATCTGTTCCCCCAAATACATCCCAGGTTTCACAAGAGCAATGTCTTCTTGCCTAGCAATAAAAATACATATTGCATCACCTTCACCCATGATGAGTGGAATTTGTTAGGTGTGTTCTTTGGGACACTTTTTAAAAATAATGTGGCCGTCCAATATTCAGTGGTCCCCTAGCTGCCAGTGCCATCCTCTTTGCTGCCTCTTGACTTCCCCAATGCTCTTGCCTTCAGGACAGGAAGGAGGAGCCTCAATGTTCACTCCTTTTGTCTCCCCATTCAGCAGGCAAGGCCCCAAAGGGTGTGTCCCTCCCCCCCCCCCCGCCAGCCAGGGAAGAAGGGGAGAGTGAAGATCTACAATGGAAACAAGTGGCAGGTGGAGAGGAATCAGCCTTACCAGATAGTTGAAATGGAACTCAAAGGTATTTTGGGGTCTGATATACGAAGAGCTTAAAAATTTGCTAGGAATCACCTCATCTAAAAAACCCAGAAGCCTTCTTATTAAGTATTGTTAACAGAGAAATTCCAAACAACTTAAAAGAGATCTTCCTTTATGCCACGGCGGCAGCACGGACCCTGATAGCAAAAGGTTGGAAAGAATCGGAACCCCCAACACTAATAGAATGGCAGAGCAAACTACAGGAATCTGCTGAAATGGCACAATTAACTAGTAGTCTGGGAGGTGAATCGAAACAAAATTTTCAGAACAAATGGGCTAGATATAAACTATATGTCTGGAAATACAGCAAGAGCCGGTGAGCCACACCAGCGTTTGAGTAACCTTGGAGGCAGAATTAATAAGGTAATATGGGTATAATGAATAAGGTAATATGGGTATAATATGGGTACTGGTTGATATCAGAGCGTATCAGAGATACATAAGGAGATAGTGGAATGTGTTTAATTACACTCCTGGTATAATTGGACTATATGGTTGGGTTTGATAGGAAGTCTAAATAGGTTTAGGGTTTTTTTTTTCTTATATACGGTAATTGAAGGGAAGTGGTTGGTTCTTTTTATTTCTTTTTTCTTTTTTAAATTTAATTTTATACCTATTATCATTGTGTCGATGTTACTGTAATATTCCTGCATATAAGACTACTTTTTAACCCAGGAAAATCTTCTCAAAAGTCAGGGGTCGTCTTATACGCCGGGTCGTATTTCTTATACAGCGAGTATATCCCAAACTCTATATTTTAACTGGGAAAGTTGGGGGTCGTCTTATACGCCCAGTCATCTTATACGCCGGAAAATACAGTACTTCTGTAATGCATTGTTTTGCATCCCTATTTATTTATATTGATTTGTAAAGACATTTATAAAGAATGTACAATGTATATTATTAGACAATTGTTTAATATTGTAAACATAAGATGAATGAATAATAAACTTTTTTTATTTGCAACAAA